>OZ012690.1:11176344-11194194 GCA_963942565.1 Maea johnstoni | reverse complement strand
AGTACAGATATTTAATTTCTGCACCAGTCGACCGGACGTCTGCTAGTGCCTGGTTGTACAAACACTCATTGATAGCAAGTCAAAAAATAAGCCAAGCACGTCATAGACCAACACAGTTTGCAAATCAAAGCTACACTTAGTTGTTAGGTCATCCATGCATCCATGTCCAGAAAAAATGTTTGCAATTATGCGTACGGTCGTGTATTTGTGCCCGGGTTGCCCACGCATTTAGTGCAGGAATTAGATGTCGGCACTTGTACAACACAATACCACACTGCTTGGTCAACACAGAATGGAATGTCGACTTTCTAGGGTCTAAGAGCATAGAGTACTTATTACCCCAATCACATATTAGGTGAGAAAATTCATCCGACCTCTATTTCCTCCCAAAAATGTTATTGTATGTTGTATGTTTATTGATTATACGAGTGAAGTACAAAATCATAGCAAATACAACGAAATTAAAGAGTTTTGTGTCATTATCCCTTGACACGAATTTTCCCTTCAAGCCAGCAAATATTAACTATTAAACATTTTCCTTAGAAAGGTTTTTCTAGCATAATTGTCTTTAACGTTTATAGCTGTTTTTAAATATATATCTCAGCTTCATCTAGAGTTGGAAATTTTTACTTCATCCGGGTATCGCTGCTAATGCTGGCTAGTCATAATCAAGCGTACTGCAGACAATTGGTACCTGAGTGACCAAAAGTTCAATCCACAGGACCGTTTATCTAGAAAATCTTGTACTTAAGCGTGGGATAGGATAATCCGCTAAAAGGCTAATACTTACGACAACACGGGCGATTATGACCAGAATAAGTGACCAGGACATGCCTTAGAATATGATTTATGCTTCATTTTAATCCTTAGTTAATACTTTCTCGTATTTCCTTTGTTTAACTACAATTTTCTTTTTGTTTTCTTTTGTTACATCGTTTCTATTTATATATGTACTTTTGTAGTGAAAAAAGTCAATAAACTATATATATATATACTGGCATTGACCCTTTTAAAGACATAACTGGTACATACTGATTTTCGCATTTTGTTGTTAAATCATCAATGTTTTTGTCATAGTATGACTAGCCAATTGTAAATAACCGCTGACAACCAAAGATAGATGCTATCATCTATATTTTGATACATATATCAGATATGCTTATCATCAGTAGTGGCATAATGTACATAAAAAGTAGCGCCACCTAGCGGGAAGTCACGCGGTGAGACGTGGATATGTACCTCAAAATAAATACAGAATACTGACTCGACTTCATCACGAAAGCAGATTTATTACCATGTTTAAAACATTAAATGAATATTACACATCGCTATTTTGGCAGAATCAATTGTGTCAAGCTACCTATACGGACTTATAACAATGTCTAGCCCTTATGCTGCTGGTGGCTAATTTGGCTAAATCAAAATGATACAGAAAACCTGATCAATGACCGAAAGCCTGGCACATGGGTACTCATCTGAGAATACTCGGCTGGAGCTATCCAATGAACACCTACATGAAAGGGTTTAGATGGTTTCCAAAGATCTTTGCATCCTTGTGCTTTGGGTGAAAGTAGTCTCAACATTGTAAGAGTTAAAAGAACGGTTTCTGTCCCATAGTATGAAAACAATCGAGTGCTTTTCTATATTCGCATAACTACTGCTTTTTACCATTCCTCTCCATGTATTTTTACAATGTCTTTCTATATTTTAAAAATGAATTTATTTGTTTCATACGTATGTGAATATCAAATTTACAATATCGCTTCTCTTGTAATACAAGCAACTTGATATAAACGTAATCACGTAACAATAGCAACCGAACAATCAACTTTTTCGTGATATCTTTTTCAGGTTGGTTTTTTTCATAAAGTAATACTCAATTTATGATATTTACATACATATATTACCGCCGACAGCTTTCTCAGTAAAGATTTCAATGTGTGCACAAGATCGCACAATGCTAAATTAAAGCTGAACTCGTATATACAGTCTTTATTTGATCTCATATATAAAGCCTATATTTAATTAAAAACTTCGGATTATATGCCACACAATTTAAATCTTAGAATAAATATATTTATCGCGTTTAAAAGTGAACGTCTATCATGTCCAATCGTCAATATATATATATATATATATATATATATATATATATATATATATATATATATATATATATATTTATATATATATATATATTTATATATATATATATATATATATATATATATATATATATATATATATATATATATATATATATGCTAATACATATCCTTGCCGTTTCTATTAATGTTTTTTAATGCATCCTCTTGCCGATATTGCTGGTTATACATTCTTGTCGAAGCTGAATTCTTTCCCGTACGTTCCTACCCACATATTGTAGTGTTTGACAGGGTTTATCGACCAAGACTTGTGGTGATATGACGTCACCACACGTCCCTGTGACTCGTGCATTGAATCCAGTATATCCATCGCATTCTGAAATCGACAACTCATCATCAACTGGTTCCGGAATTGTTCACTTTTAGTTTGCGCGGACACCGATGGACCTATCGCAACTTTAGGTTCTGTTTTTGCAAAATCTTGGCTTGAACTCATCTTGATCGCTGGGAAAGATGATTTGGGAGACATAGCGGGTTGGATGGGGTGCGCGTCGACTTTCATAGCGGGTTGAACGGGAAGTTCATGATGCACTTCTGCTTTCTTCTCGTCTAAATCCAGATCCGTGACGCTCGTTTCCTGATAATTTTTCGATGGTAGGACCTTTTGAAGACGCGTATTTTGAGGAGGCGTACTGACCCGATGAAGTTTTATCCGTTGCTGATAGTTCAAGTCCTCAAGACTCTTGACCAAGCGATCCTCGTAACCCTTCATGAAGGCGAACTGTGCCTCCGGAGACAGAGTCGCACAGAACCGTGGACTTTCAGGAATCCTCGTGGCCAAGGACCCATCATCCTCGCAAATAGGAGAAATGCAAGATAATCTCCTACTAATATTCTTCTCCACGCCTTTAATACCATTGACCACCTCTGATCGCTTTTGTTGGTTCCGCAGAAGTTGTAATACTCCAAAGAAGCTGGAGCGACCAGCGAACCTTTTGTTCATAATTTCCATTGTTTCACTCGACATTGGGATTAAGGCATCTGTAGGGGGCCTCCTTGAACAAGCAGATGGAATAGGTGTGGCACCATCTAGAGATTGCATAGAGTTTTTACTTGAAAGAAAATGTCCAAGACTTTTCTTTAAGATTACCCTGTCTTTCTCAGCGTCTGGTGGCTTTTGAGAATATTTCCCACTATCACCATTACTTTCTGGTTGATTGCGGCCTAGTTTGCGTTCGTATGGTACAGCTGTAGGTTCTGAGGGTTCGGTTGAACCCTTTGCCAATAGGTTTACCAATCGTCTTTTAAATATCGAGTTTAGCTTTGGTAGGTTATTCACGTCCGGTGATTTTTTAGAATTATCAAAAACACTCAATTTCTCGGATGTTTCGACAAATGCTTTTTGTTGCGAATAATGTCCAGTTTTTGTTTTCAGATGGCGTGAACTAGAAGTACCCTGACCGCAGGTTTTTGGCCGTTTTAAATTTTCTTCCGTGCGATCCATTTTTACCATTGAATGCCCCAAGGGTGTACCGTCAGTCCCACGGGTGACGGCCTGCTGTGGAGTTACTCCAATATACGTCTTTGAACGTACAATCTTTGATTTCCTCAGTTTTTTAGTCTTTTTTCTAAATTTTGGTGATCCGCGGGGGACTTTTTCTGCCACTTTTTTCTCTGCCTTCTGTGACAGCATACTTCGTTTGTATTGTTTATGTTCGTGCTTTCTTTTGATTTTTATATGAAATGTATCCGTATGATTCTGTTCCTTGTGAGCAGTAAATGCACATACAATGCAAAACTTCCTTCCTCGAATTAGCCTACAATATGGCACAAATTTGACGAAAAAAGAAATTCCATATTCCAAATTCCTTCCTGTCCAAGCTGGTTGCAGCCAAATGACGATATAGTTGCCCAACTCTTTTCATCACTAGCCAATGGGAGTGCTGAGGGGAAAGTCATCCAATAATATCCCTCCCCATCTCACCTGTCGAATCTCTCACCCTATGATTGGTATCCCGCTTGCCAGAAACGAGTGCGTTGAATTTCCACGCGTGAGCAAACGCTTTTTTGTAGTCGAAAAACAAGCTGCGGCCGGCTGTGCGGCTGATTTGCGTGAGGCGCCGTTGCGTGGACGCATGCGAACTGGAGCGTCAGCGGCAGCGAGAGCTTCACACGTCAAGTGATGATCATCAGTGAGAGATATCTGTCCCTTTCCTCAACTGTGATTCGCAAACACGAAGGGGTGAACAAGAGGGAGGGGGGGGGTCGTTTTTTCTGGTGGGGTTGTTTCTATAATCTCTCTCACCAATCAAGAGACTACACCTTGAGGAACAATTTTCAACTCTGTGACCCGAATCATGAAAAGTATAATCCTTGAATCGGAGGGCCACAGCGAAAATCAAATTCTGTATTTGACTGTGCTACCCATGTGAAATAAAGATTATTATTATTATTATTATTATTATTATTATTATTATTATTATTATTATTATTATCATTATTGTTATTATTATTATTATTATTATTATTATTATTATTATTATTATTATTATTATTATTATAACGGGACAATCTCTCAAGATGTGCTTTGTGCACCGTAGATACATATCAAACACCTTGTAGGGATAAGTAACTATTACATATACCACAGGGCTGGACAGTAGCGCTTTTTAAACCCAAAGTACATGTTGATTTTCCTTTCTATATATAATCAATTTTAATAGAATGCGGATCTTATAATATTTTGTTGTTAAAATCGTTTGTTTTTCTTTTTTCCCAACAATCATGAAAACTACAGACTGATAGCTATATGCGCGAAAAACCTAGGCGTTTTCGTTTCCTACCTACGGAAATTGATATATACATATCTATAGTTCCATATATATGTATGTATGTCTGTATGATGTATGTATGTATGTATGTACGTACGTACGTACTTACGTATATACATACATACACACACACAAACATATATATATATATATATATATATATATATATACATATATATATATATATATATATATATATATATATATATATATGTATATATTTATATATATATATATATAATATATATATATATATATATATATATATATATATATATATATATATATATATATATATATATATATATATATATATATATATATATATATATATATATATATATATATATATATATATATATATATATATATGTGTGTATATATATTGTCCTAGTCAATACCAGGAGGGCAAACAAACTAGCGTCTCTCATATTGGTTTCTTAGCTAGGATTTCATCGAGTTCCAACAAACCGCATTTTATGTGTTAAATACACTGAAAACCTGCGTAGCCAATAATCAAAATGTCATACGGGCACCCTCACCGGCCAGTCCAGTACACAGGATGAGTGCCCACCCCGTGCCCACTACAGTGTCTACGGCCGGTCTCTAAGCAGACGTTCAAAACAAACAGCTATTTTCCGTGTCACTGGGCACTTTCACTGGCGGGAAAGGGGAAGATAACCGAAACAAGCAGACCACAATTAGGGACCTATTGACAGGTGCCCTGGTCACGACCTGTACCTGGGTAGAGTTTCTCAGGGTGCTTCTCTCCCCTAGGACCAGATGGTACGGTACCTTAAAGCCCAGTCACACTAGGGTCCGACTATCGCACGATTTTAAAATCCGATTTTTTCACCTATCGGCTCCGTCTAAAAAATCGATACTGGGTTAAGTTCGTATATGCCACAGTCACATTAGAGCCCGATTATCGCACGATTTTAAAATCGGCAGGTCGGACCCGATTTTTTCACCCATCGTGCGATCGTCGCATCCGATTTTTAGGCCAAACACAAAATCGGATCCGACTAAAAAAAGTCGGTACTGGTTTGCGATCCTGTTCGCAAATCAGTGCCGATTTTTGAAAAGTCGCAAGACAATGTTTTCGTCGTGCGTTCACCGTACGATCATCGTACGATCATCGCAAGACAAATCATTGACGCATTTTTCTTGCAATAAAATCGACTCCGCTGAATCGTAATAGTGTGACTGCAAACTTGTCTATTTTGAAAATCGGAACGTCCAGTTCGGATTTAAAAATTAGCAAAATCGGATCCGATTTTAAAATCGTGCGATAGTCGGACCCTAGTGTGACTGGGCCATTACCAGAGAGGACCACGCACTGCAGTACTTATCCCTTTGGTCGAAAGTAACTAATTAATGCTTAGATGTTCTGCTAGAATTTCTTGTTAGGACCTATGATATGTGGACAAAATACCTCAGTTGGTTATGTGTCGAACTCGTACTCAGTAGGTCGCTGGTTCAATTCCCGACCGGGGCACTTTGGTCTGTTCTTGGGCCAGACAGTTTATTCCTTATTGCCTCAGTCTACCAAGCTGTAAAATGGGAACCTAGCATTTATAATGCAGTGCTTAGAGCATGTGCGCTATATGCTGCCATCTGCTCTGGATTATCCCTCGGGGGATTGAAATGGTTTTCGTGTGTACAGGCCTGCTAGGGGAGGAAGGTCGTGTGAACACTTCGGTGGATACACGACTATAAACAGAATACCTTTACCTTTATATTTGGCAATAACTATGCAATTTAAAATGGATTAAAACATATTTGAAAGAGATTTGTTAAAAGTGTTATGATTTACATCTGTTATCAATGAAGGGTTGAAATAATACGGATGCTTGTTAGGATTTTCGTCGCATTCAACAATATAAATGAGACGGAAATCCATATTAAACCAGGGAAATCACTCACACTCAACACAAGTGTAATATTTATTATTCCAACTGGTCTTTCAACGGTTAAGATATCAAAGTGTATATATATATATATATATATATATATATATATATATATATATATATATATATATATATATATATATATATATATATATATATATATATATATATATATATACATGTACTCCGATACTGATACAATAAGCTACCAATGAACTTAAAGGGAACCAATCAATGCGTTAAACAAATGCAGTAAAAGTACATCACAAAAAATACAAGAACAATTACTAATCCCCTTGCCGTAAAGATTCCAAAGAATACTTTCTGTCTTTCCTCCATTTCCCATACCTATCCCACCTGCCGGCTAATTGGTGCCTAATTAGAGCACGTGCTCTCCAGGGCTTAATTGGACTGTCGGTAACACACCTCCAACACCGGTGCAATGTTTGGTAATCGCCACTGTCAGCGGCTCATGTTACACCGTACCCTGCACTTCAATACAATTAGCCCACAGCAGCACACAACGCACTCTGTGAATCAATCATATAACTATGTGTAAACGGAGAGTAGTTCTTAGTTATCTTTTCTTATGTAATGAAACGTTATGTGAAGTCTGACATTCCCCTTTCCCTACCAATGTAATCGTCGGTTAGTCCCGCTACACTCGCTTCTTCTGCTCCTCCTCCCCCTCCCTCTTTCCCTTCTCCTGCCCCTTCTTCTTTTTTCTCTCCCCTCATCCCTTTCTTTTCTTTTTCTCCCCCCCTCCTCCTCCTCCTCTTTCGTCTTCGTATTCCTTCTTCTTCCTCTTCTCTTCTTCTTCTTCTCCTTTTTCCTCTTCTCCTTCTCTTCTTCTTCTTCTCTTCTTCGTCTTCCTCTTCTCCTTTTCCTCTTCTTCTTCTTCCTCTTCTTCTTCTTCCTCTTCTCCTTCTGCTTCTTCCTCTTCTTCTTCCCTTCCCATTTCTTCTTCTTCTTTTTCTTCTCCTTCTTCTTCTCCTTCTTCTCTGTTTCTCCCTTTTCTTCTTCTTCTTCTTCTTCTTCTTCTTCTTCTTCTTCCAAGCAATCCTTTGTTGTTATTACCGCTGTTGTTGTTGTTGCTGTTGTTTTTGTGGTTAGTGGTGATCTGCTTGTTGTTGTTTTTGTTTTTGGTGTTGCTTTTGTTGTTGATTGCTATTTTCTTTAATGCTGTTTTCGTTTAGATCTCATAACTTACTGCTGCTAATTTAGTCGATGTTGTCATTTTTTGTCATCGTCGTCGTCGTTGTTGTTGTTGCTGTAGTTGCTGTTGTGACGGTGTCTAAAGCGTAGGATATTGACCCCTCCCTTCCAACCCAAACTCTTCTTTCTCGAAAATCACTCAAAACGCCTGAGCTATAATCGCAAACAGTGAACCAGTAGTCTAGCATATAGGCAAGGTTATATAGCTACCACGCCACCCACGTAACCAGGCTATAGCCATTCACAATGAAGACACTCGCTAATGCAATTATTGTATTGTGTTTTTGCCATGATTTCACTGACCATTGACTATGATGTTATGTTATGTGTTAGTGGTGGGTCAGTCACCTTTCTCAGAGTGAGCGGACTGGTCATGATTGGACGATTGGTAGAGGGCGATATAAGGTCGTATTACGTATTTCTTCTCATGGATGTGTAAAGGTTGTATCATACTCTATACACAGTATGGTATTCTTAAGTGTCCTCCGGCCTTCAGAATGGGAATCTTTTGAAGACCTTCGTGAGACAAATGTTTGATCTTGACTCCTGTATCTTTAACCATTATGCTGCTGATAAATAATTTGGCCAATACAAAATGGTGCAAAAAACCCGAAAAATTACTGAAACCCTGGCACATGGGTACTCAACGAGAGCTTTCTAATGGATAACAACATGACGGCTTTTTCGATGATCCTGACGCAAAAATATTTGGAAACCGCCTAAACCCTGTCACGTAGGTATTCATGGAATAGCTCTCACTGAGTACTCTCAGATCAGTACCCGTATGCCAGGGTTAGCAGTTAAAGGGTTAACAGTTAAAGCGTTTCTGATTCTTTGTATAATCAATATTAACAGCCTTTAATGCACAGTGGAATTTATTAAGGCATTGACCATTAGATATCCAGGGGGGGGGGGGGGGGGGCGTGTATAGAATTGAACAAAATAATCGTGCCCTGAAATTCTTTGAAAAAAATTATTGAGCCCTGATAATCAGTGAAAAAAATAATAGGACTCCGGCCAGACGGCCCTGCTCACCAGAAAAAAGGGTTTCAGATAAGGCTGATAATGCATCTCAGAGCATCTAGAACCCTCTGGCTTCTGGGGGCTGCATTGGCAGCGGCGGACGGCCCCATGTGCGCCAATGGCATACGGACTTGGACACCCTAGGTCCCTGAAAGTGATGAAAAAAATTGAGCCCTCAAAATCTGCGAAAAAAATAAATAATTGAGCCCTGAAATGATGAAAAAAAATTGAGCCCTGAATCTCAACGAAAAAGAAAATTGTGCCCTAACTTCTATACACGCCCCCCCCCCCCCCCTGGATATCTAATGGTCAATGCCTAACAGTGGAAACGTGGGGAGGGCAGAGAATGTTCGAATAAGGAGGTCTGCATATCCTGGTGGTTTTCACGGTGTTTTGAGTCAACCCATTAACACTCACAGTTCCTCTAGAAAGTATCGTCCTCTACTTTCATACTTTTGAAAAAAAATTGTTAATAAAGCTAAATGTCACAAAATATTTGAAGGAGAGTTGTTGTCTGACTTCCCAGTAACATTTTTCCTTCAAATATTTCCCTAAAAATGCTTTTGTTGGATGGGTTAGGCGGTGTTTTCGCCGGGTCCTCCGGTTTCCTCCATGAGTTAAACTGGCCAGTCACGACGGAAAACCAAATTCCAGAACAGCTTTGACTCATGACATTGTGTATATTTCTATCGACACAACTTATCGTGGTGTATCTGGCGCCAGGCTATATATATATATTTGATATATGATTATCAATACCTGCATGTCTGTCATGCACTATCTGTTATTTATAGCCCAATCTTGATATCGTCATTCACCCGATAAAGGATTTAATTATTTACCAGAAACCCCTCCATCGCCTGGCAAACAATTGTCCTGATAGTCCCTTTTTTATTCCAGCATTCACAACAAAAGTGCCACCCAGTCATGCCAGTACCAAAATAGGCCAAGATAGTTTCTTAAAGTATTTTCTATTTTCGGCACTGTAGTTAATGCACGATATTTATTCCAAACGTATTTCCATTACTTGCCCAGCATTCTGGGCACACTCCTGAATGGCACATCTATACATACATCAAGGTAGCCTAATCCTAGGACAAGAAATGCTGACTGACCAGTGTGACCACTCGTGGTGCCATCTATCACCAGCCAAAGGAACTAGTACCTATACATTAAGCAAAATATAATGACCAGAACAGAGAAAAGCATAATTTAATGAAATCATGAACTAGGAGCTAGTCTAACATCAGGGATGTAGCCAAAGGACTGTAGGGAAGGGCCAAAACCTTTAAATTCAAAACACAATAGTTGGACGCAATATAAAGGCGCGCACCTGTTCAATTCATTCTCATTTGACAACTACGATTGCTAATATCGATGCTTTTAAAACCTAACCAGTGTGTTGCTATCGTCCTACCGTTGGGAACTATTTGCAGCTAACATGGACCTTAGACTACAAAAACATAATCCTTTTCTAGCACGAACCAACTTAGCCTAGTCCTAGGCCAATAAATTCTGACTGACCAGTGTGACCACCATTAATGCCATCTATTACCAGCCACATGAACTAACCCACAAATATCAAACAAAAGATAGACACACATTAAGCAGAAGATAGAGACCAGAACAGAGAAAAAACATAATTAGATAAAACCCTAGACTAGGAGCTAGTCTAGCACCAACCCTACAGTCACCACAACTAGTAACAGATAGATAGATAGATGTTTATTTGACTGTAAAGATATGTTTACAAAAACATCGGTAATAAATCAAATGATACAAATATGCGGATAACTAGACAAACAAAAAGTAATTGTTGAAAATAAACAAACATAGGATAATGGATTGTAAATAAGTTATAGACTAGGAGCTAGTCTAGCACCAACCCTACAGTCACCACAACTAGTTTTGTGGGTTGTCAATTTACACTCGAATTTCAATTAGTACTCTAAGCTATCAGAATTGAACGAAACTTCTGAAGGGCCCTCTTAGTATATTGGGTAAGAGACAGGCACAGCGAAACCACAATAGTCCTAATAGTGGTGGGTTTCGTAAGAGGGTGTTGTCCGCTACCAGTTGAGGTACAGGGTATTCAGGATACAGGGTATTCAGGGTGGATAATAGGGTATCATCAGGTTTCCTCTCGCTACCCGGGTGTGCGAGACAGTGCCGTCAACCCTTATGCTGCTGGTGGCTAATTTGGCCATTACCAAATGATGCAAAAAAAATCACAACAACAACTGAAAATGTCTGAAGCCCTGTCACATGGGTACTAATCTGAGAGTACGCAGCAAGAGCTATCCAATGAATACCAACATGACAGGGTTATGTTATCCACCATAATATACAATATACCTGCTTTGAAGTTGATTATGAGTGGAAAATGAGGAACAAATAAAATATAAAAACATGACAGGGTTTAGATGGTTTTTGAAAATATTTCCATCCTTGTACTTTGGACGAAAGTAGCCTCACCATAGAAATGGTTAAGACAACCATGAGAAACGTCACAGCACTATCTATATAATGCCAATCAGACCAAGCATTCAGGCAAGTTCAGAACCATACAGTACAGACATTTAATTCCTACACCAGTTGACCGGACGTCTGCCAGTGCCTGGTTGTACAAATACCCATGGGTAATATATTAAAAGAAATAAGCCACAGACATTGATGACCCACGTAGCCTGTGAAACACAGCTACTTTCAGTTGTGAGGTCATCCATCCATTCATGGCCAGGTAACTTGGTGGAAATCGGTCGTGCGGTCGTGTATTATGCCCGGCTGGCCATGCATTTAGTGCAGGAATTAAATGTCGGCTCTGTACCCCTCTCGCACAACTGATCACCAGATACACAACCAGCAGATCTCGCTCAGCAGCCTCGGAACGACTCCTAGCCAAGTCGTTGACGAGAACCACTCAAGAGGTGTGTTTTTCCCATGTGCGTGAGCAACTTGATATATAATGTAAACAAATACGACAGCCCTCATTATATTAGTCTTTGTATCCTAGTGACGTCACACTGAGACTAGATTCGGCGAGATTAGTTGCGTCTAGCGCTTTATAATGTGTTCTATGGCAATAGGTCTGTGGCAACCAATCCATGTTCTATTCATCTTGGGGTTAGATGGTGGTTTCCTCCACTCCTAACATCAGGCTAGTCATAATTTCGCCTAAATGACAGAAAAAGTGTCGAAAATCGAAATCCTCCAAAAACGTTACTGGCAACATGTCCTTTCCAGGTCTGTACAGTGTGTTCTATGGTATGTGGTCAGTGGCGACCAATCCATGTTCTATTCATCTGAGATGACGCCAATCAATCCGGTCATTCAAGCATGGTCAGACCTGTACCTCTCACGCCCAACTGATCTCATAGGTAGGAATAAACTCATATTCGAAAAACACTTTCGCTGCCATTGCTTTTCGGAATGTGCCCCGCAGGGTTGTTGCATTATTTGATCAGAGTATAGCTTAAGGGGGTTCGTTCTTTAACCCATTCATGCCTTGAGATTTCTGTGAAATGTGTCGTCTGGACCTTTGATACTTTTTAAAATAACTTAGAAATTAGTCTTAAATTCACAAAATATCTGAAGAACAGTTATGGGTGGGATTTTGATCAAGATTTCTCCTTTAAATATTTTCTGAAAATTGCTTTTGTTAAAGAGATATCACCAAAATAGTCCGGCGGTTTTGGGTGCTACAGGCATGGGAGGGTTAAGTTAGACGACCATGTAAAGGTTGACCAATGCTTTGGTCAATGTACCAGAAAACCACAATTCACTATATACCTTATGAATGCTGAGACAGTGGAGAGGCCAAATATTCTATTCGTATTGTATCTTCACGCATTTTATCAACGTACCCCAGTATGGGTTTAGATAACATCACAGCTGGGGGCTTTAGGAGACCTGTCCTTTAGTAGGACGCTTTTTAAAAGAGTCCTTTTTTGTCATTTGTTGTTGTATTGTCAGTTCTAGTTCAAAGGAATAAGTAGCAAACCTTTTAGAGTTCACATATTCAAAAAAACAAACAGAAATACCCCGTTTAAAGGTGCGGAGGTCCCGAGCCCCCTTATTCTCAGTGTGAGTGTCAGTGGCCTGGTAGACTTCCGGTACAATTAGTTGAGCCCCCCCCCCCCGACATGAATTCAGTTCCAAAGAACCAATATCAATAATACTAACACCCCGACACATAGGTTTGGTAAGGTTTTATAAGTAAACATGCCAATAGTTGGTTATTATTTTTATACGTTTTGTTTTTAAGGTTTTATAAGTAAACATGCCAATAGTTGGTTATACATTTTTATACGTTTTGTTTTTAAAACCCTTTTAGAGTCTAACGTTGTTAAGATGCGAGATTTCTAATCTAGTATGAATGCTAAGTAACTGGGCATGTTGGCAATTAAGGAGACTGGTTGCTAAGCAATTGGTCGTTTCGTATATGGACTCAAAAATTCGAAAACTTAGCAATTTAAATGTACTATCTCCTAGTAACATGATTTTTATATGGAGAAGATGGCACAGTTTTAAGGATACTTTGGTTCTCATGCGCTTAAAACCGTGCATTTCCTATGGCCGAATGGTCTTAGTGTAGCTGAACACTGTGTGAGATGGACTATAGGCTAGTCAGAATGTGCGAGGTTATGAGTAAAATTGTCTGCCACGCTAGTCTTTTGAAGCAAGATGACCCTAGACTTAAAAGGTTGTCTATGAGTAATAGAACTTGTATTGCATGTGATATGTACTCTGTGGAAGATATTTTTCACGTTATTATGCAATGCCCAGCTTATCAAGAAGATCGTAAGATTATGCTTGATGAGATTACTAGGAAATGCCCAAATGACAAATAAACTTTTGAAAAAGAACCTGGTAATTCAATATATTACCTCTCAGGAAGGAGAATCCCCCATTGGAATGAAAGTGAGATGTTGTGTCTCTGGTCGATATCAGGCCATGCCATTTACAAGATATATACCAGAGGTAATCTATAAAATAAGCAGTGCTTATTATTTCAAGTCAATCATTTAATAGATGTATATTTACCAATACCCTCTGCTTTGAATGTACTATTGATATACGCAAACATACTGTATAACTTGTTTCTGTGTCCATCTTTGGACTTGTTTAACAATAAACATGTTTCTACACTTAAAAGATATATACCAGTCGTAAACAGTAGGGAAGGAGTTGGCTTCTAAAACCACCAACTTTTACCTCTCTTTTGAGTGTGTGGATTTGACGACCTAGAACCACACAAAAAGTTGGGCATTTGTGAGATGGGCTAGCTGATGCCTATATAAGGAGATATCGGCCGGAAACATGTTTTACATAGTATATGATCAATGTTGTTTTTCCGTAATATGTATTTCTTTTGTTTGTTCATTATGTCTGTACGATTTGAAAAGTGGTGTATATTTTATATCTTTGATATAGTCAATAAATACTTACTAACTGACTTAATGTCTGTCACCACTGACGGCTTCGAATCCCAGCCAGGACTCTTTGCGGAAGTTGTCAGTGACTTGGGATTAGGCGGTGGCTTTCACCGGTTACTCCGTATTTCTCCACTCTTAACAACATGATTTATCCTAAATGACAGTGATATTTTTAAAGTGTGGTAACGATATGTGTTTATTCAACCTACAGCATACTGGCATGTTAATCCTTCTTCATAAATAAAAAACAAAACAAAACACTACCCAATTTTAAAGCTGCAATGCCCATGGCGAATTCAATATCACAGATAGGTATATAATATAACTAAACAGACCAGATGAATTATAAACAAACAACTCAGCTACTTGTCATGATGCCAACTTCAGTTAATGTGTTAGTAACGGCACCCTAAATGTTGACATTATCAATGTTGAACCATTCCAAACAACAAGCCTATTTGCCTATGTCTATTTGAAGAAAGGTTACGACTTCCTGCATGCATTCCCCTCTATACAATACAGACATTTAATTCCTACACCAGTCGACCGGACGTTTGCCAGTGCCTGGTTGTACAAAAACCCATGGGTAACATGTAAAAAAAAATCTGCCACAGATATTGATGACCCACGTAGCCTGTGAAACAAAGCTACTTTCAGTTGTGAGGTCATCCATCCATTCATGACCAGGTAACTTGGTGGCAATCGGTCGTGCGGTCATGTATTATGCCCGGCTGCCCATGCAGTTAGTTCAGGAATTAAATGTCGGCACTGTAGGTACCACATACAGGGCGTCCCAAAAATATGTAATCCTCCCCTTTCCCCAATCTATTTTCAAAACAGCTTAAGTAACATCAACAATGGCTTCATGGTTACATAGAACGATATCTCAGGGATATCCTGTTGATGTTTCAAGCAAATCTGTTCATCCAAGTCAAGTTGTGATGTAAAGCTTGACCCCCTTATCATTTCACTCCAACGCAATGTTAAACCTATGATGAAGACTTGTTTTTTCATGACTCCTCGCCGGGAGCTAGAGCAGAATGCTAAACATAGCTTATAAGTCAGCATGCAGGTTTTGCATTGGAAATTTACCTTGTGTTGGAGTGAAATGATAGAGGGGTCAAACTTTGCCTAACAGCTTTGACATGGATGATCTGATTTACCTGAAACTGCAACAGGTTATCTCTAAGATATCCTGCTATTCAACCATGAAGTCATTTTAGATGTTACTTCAGCTGTTTTGAAAATGTATTGGGAAAAGGGGAGGATTGCATTTTTTTGGGACGCCCTGTATGGATAGGCAGAGTTGAAGCGTAGACTGTTCGTACTGCAACCGTTCTATTATCTCATTTATGTATAGCAATTAGTTTATGGATCGGACATATTGTAAAAGGGCAGATGAGCTATTAACTTATTCGGCTATTAATGTTTCATACGTTAGAGGATTTAGCTGGGAATAATGACGCACAATTATGGCGATACAGGTTGATAATAAGCAGGTTATGAAAGAAATATGCAAGAATTGACATTTTAGAGTGCTGCTGATTTGGCGAGAGGTTCCGCATGTAGCGGCCACTAGAAGGAGACCTTAACCCATTCACACTTAAGAGTTTCTCTAGAAAGCGTCGTCTGCTATTCTGATACTTTTGAAAGTATCTTTTGAATAAAGCAAAAATTCACAAAATATTTGAAGGAGAGTTCTTGTTTGGCTTGTGATCAACATTTCTCTTTCAAATGTTTTCAAGAAAATGTGTTTGTAAGTGAAATATTTCCAAAATCGTCAGGCCTCCTTTGGCTGCTCTAAGTGTGAATGGGTTAAAGCATGGCTGACAAAAATGGCACTTCGTATGATCCCGGATATTGTGAAAAAGAAAGACTGAATTTGACAATAACTACTCCCCTCCCCCCCTGATTTTATTCCCTCGCGTGTAAATTTTGAAAAAATGCCTAGTTTAGGAACTTGGCAAATGTAAAAAAATGACAAAAATGCAGGGAAAACCTAACTGTTCATTTGGCGGAAGAGGTTCCAAGCTATCACAGAAACCAACTCGAACTTACACTATTTATTATGAAAACTAGGCATCAAATTGGAAAATGAACCTCGCCGTTTCCCAAACACATAAGCGTATAGTTGCATTTATTAGGGATTTCATATACCTCTAGGATCATATGGGGAAAATGCAGATAGGTTTATGCAGTCGGTGAGACATTGGCAATTACATAAACACAGCCTGACCCCACGACAATATATACGAAGAGTTTGACTGAGTTCCATGATAAATTGGGAATCAGTAAGGATGTCACCGTACCGTTTCAAATATATATGTAAGTAGTTTCGAGAGTACTGCATCTTCATATATCATTAACACGAATCATGAAGACTGGTATTTCAAGTGTACTTTCCATACATGCATTTCAATTATGGATAATTACATCTCTACATGCAATCTCATTTTACAGTCATCCAAACTCCAGTTTGATGTTCCTCATTGATTATAGATGTCGCCATGGTATAGGATGAGTTAGGCTTTGTACACATACACCCATCTATATATATATATATATATATATATATATATATATATATATATATATATATATATATATATATATATATATATATATATATATATATATATATATATATATACACACACACGCACACACACTCATATATATATATATATATATATATATATATATATATATATATATATATATATATATATATATATATATATATATATATATATATATATATATATATATATATATATATATATATACAGATATTTACATGTATTCATATATGTATACCGTATACCTGGTTATTTTGGCTGTGTGAAATTTTGGCACTTTTGGGCCAAAACGGGGGTAAGGAAATTATGGCTCATATTAATTTTGGCTCTCCCAGGGTCTGAGCCAAAATTACCTTACTTTTGAAATTATCTTACTACCTAAAATGACAAAATGTCTGTCGCTGCATAGCATGTATTCTAGTTCAATCTGTTAAAAGTAACTCTGTACAGAAATAGTTTTGTTTAAATTACAATTTGATTGGGGTAGGCTTACCTGCAAAGCTAATGGAAAGTGGAAAAAAGAAATCTGATGAGTTCTCACTGTGTAAAATGCACTTATTACGTACGCATTGGGAGTACCTGATCAAGTAGTTAACTTGTAATTAAGTTTACTCAGGAGGTGGGTAGTGGCACCCCTTGTAATTACAAACAAAGGGATTTTGCAAGGGAGTATGATCAAAAGACAACTGTACATGTGTTTTCTAAACAAACTATACATAACATGCTGCTGAGATTTTTGATTGTAATCA
>OZ012690.1:11163844-11171344 GCA_963942565.1 Maea johnstoni | reverse complement strand
ATAGACAGATGTCCGGTCGACAGGTGTAGGAATTAAATGTCTGTACTGTAAGCTTGGGGGAGGGGTTGCTTTGGGTCTCATCATGGTGAGCAGTGAAGAATGTTTATCAAATGGGAGATCAGCTTACAATTTTACACACATCAAATTTATAAAGTGGAAGGGAGGGGGAGTTTTGAGGTCTTATACATGATTAGGAGTTAGAATACACAAAAGGGAAGATCCGGTTACAAAGTTACACGCATCAAAGAAAGAATTGATTGTCCAGTTCATGAGATGCAATCTGATGTGATCAGGAGATTTTTTATCTGAAGATCACGATGCTACATGTAACATCGGTTTAAGATGTCACGAAAACACACTTCTGAGTTATCTTATACTATTATATAAACTACAATATGATTATCATCACAGAGATAAGTTTCTCTGTGCAGATAAACCTTCACAAATAAAGAATGAAATTTTAGAGGCAGAAGTGAAACATGTAGGCTTGAAGTGCCATAACCCAAGGCTTTCTGATTCAGCCTTAACACTGAAATGGACTAAACAATATCTATGATCATATAGTAGATGGATAATAACGACTACAATGTTATTCCTGAGTTTAGTTTAGACTATTTAGAAAGAACAAGATTAACTGTATTGAACAGTAGTTTGGGAGAGTGGTTGTCTTTTGGACAGATATTCAATCTAAGAGTCTAAGCTACCAGTTTCAGTTTAACCTTCGGAGATAGTGTATCTAGATAATGATACTGTATTCTACAAACGCAAAACCTTTAAGACATGTTATTATTGAACATTTTGGAATAGACATAAATTGTATAAGAGTGCAGTCTAACAAATAAATTAAAATCTCTCATGGAATTTAGATTTAAACCAAAATGTAGAGAGCAGCATCCAGAAAATGTCATTTGAACGCTTTTCTATCAATGCATGTGATAGGATTTTCAACTTTATATAGGAAGATGAAATCTTTCTACAATTATTCATTGTTTGGAATGTGCGAGACATGACACGAAAAGGTGAGTTTGAAAGAAGTATCATTGTTTCAAGATCGTTTAATCTTCACAAGAATTCCATAGATGGCAAGTCTCGAAATATATTCAGTTCCATATGTTGAACAGGAAATTCTTTACGAATGATAAAAAACTTTACACATTTACAGAAGGTGAATTTCAATGTATGTATGTATGTTCTTTATTGACTATAGTATAAACTATAAAATACATTTCACACATATGATATAATATTACATATAATATATACATATAATATCAATGACTGATGCATTTCCCTAATATCTAACAATCGCCCATTGTCTGAAAAAGGGAAAATTGATATATATGTGAATGGCAGAAAATCATGCAAAATATTCGTTTATAACTTGACCAGGAACGCTTTTTATGTATCTCATTTTCCAAATCTCTCTTCATCTGTATATTTGCCAAGTAAAAATCCTGCTGTTTAATACGGTTTTAGTAATGTTATCAATGAGAGCATTTCTCTAATACGTTTTCATGATGGAACCCCTTGATGTTCGTTATCAATGTGATTTTAATTCTTTTCCATATATGGGAGCCAAAAAATAATTGATACATTAGGCGGTTAACTACTAGTATTTATCTAAGCTGGGTTTTAAGATTAATTTATGAACATAAGGTAATTCCGAGCTTTTTTATATATATTTTAATGCCTACACCCATTTTCTCATCATTAGACTGAATGTGACTATGTAGGCCATCACTGAACAATGTAAAAACCTTCCATAGGCTTGCACACAGACAGGAAACATATTTTTCTCCATACTGAATTTCACCAAAACATGGTTCCTTCAAACAAGTATTATCAAGTATTCACAGATTTGCTTGAAATTTGGTATGTAATTTTTATGATCACAGAGAATCACAGTGAATCTCAGTTTTCTCAACTTTGACATGATTCTAATAGTTATAAAATCTTAATGTTACAATTACATATTTTCCCTCATTTGCGACAAAAATACCAAGTAAATGGTCATAAAATTTGAATGCAGCTAAATATTCAAAAAGAATTTGATACTCTTCCCTCCTTATAACCATTTCTCCTCCTTTATGAAATTTAAGGGTCCATGGTCCATAATTGTGAAAAAAGGTCCGTTTGAAAACACTAAGCATGCTTCTTTAAAACTTTTTTTAATCGCAAATGTTTTACCCCCTGATGGGAGGGTACGATAGGGTACAATGCATTCCTCGTCAAAAAATCTTACAGGCAATATATATTTTGTACAGACTAAATAGCCAAAAAATGAGGATAAGGGAAGACTGAGTCAGAAAAACAACCTTAATATTATTCTAAATGTTACTCCCCATCAACCACCCAAGAAGTAGGGCATACAAGTGTGAAATATGTTAAGAAAAGTGCAAAAGGAAAAGTAAAACAGCACCCACATACAAGTTCAAAAGTACCGGTAACCGGTAAGAAATCAAGCCCTTATAGAATGCCCTCCTGTGGCCAATTTCTGGAAGGAAGTAGAATCCTGGTTAAAAAAACTCCCCACATAAAACTGTGAGATGTTGAAAAGACTTTTGGATTGGATTCCTCTGAAGGCATCATTAACAGAAGTATCATAACTACCATACAAATTATTCACAAAAACAGACAAACTGGAAGAAAATATCATTTAAATGAGGTAAAAAGGCTTCTTTCAAATCAGATGCTTTTTAGAGGAATACCTTGCAAATACAAACCACAACGAGATCCAATTCCATAATGTATAGAATAAAGTTTATGAAGATTTATCAAATGCATAAAGACTGGTGAGAATGGAAATACTCTCTTAGAGCTCTTATAAGTATGTATGGAACCAGAAATCATAGAAAAGTTTGTGTCCTTAGTTATGGAAGTCTATTTCGTTTGCTATGTTGTGCATGTTTGTCCTTTTTTGTTGTTGCATAAAAATGAATAAAAAACAGCAGTTCTGTTTGCGAAATTAAGAAATAAAATAAATCAAGCCCTCCATAAGAAGCTCCTGAAGATATGAATACTGTCGAATAGGAATAACACACATGGGGGCAGATTTTATTCCGAATTCAATTATACCGAGATTTTCTAATTCGGTAAATTCGAATTGATTACATGTTCGGAATCATTTCCTATTCTACAGTACCTCATAGAGGTCTTCAAACACAGAACATGAAGATGATTCTGCCAAGAATAATAAGCCGTATGAAAAAGAGATTCACACTGGAGAAAGAAGCCAAGTTAGCAGAATAGTACAACTAAGCACCCTATAATCTATCAATCAAAAAATGGACCACAGAAATGCAGAGCAAAAAATATTTCGTTAGGAAAAGGCTGCAATCTTGAGTCTCCCACAACACGTCAATACTGTAAATTCGGAAAAGATTGCGTTAGTTTAATTTTTGCAATTTTTAGTGTTCAGCCTATGACGCAACATTAAAATTCGCAATGATTAGTGCTGCCACTTTTAGTGTAAAGCTGGCACTCCATGTTGCAGCTAATTCGCAAATTTAATAAAACGCAAAAATCGATTTTCTGTCAATTCGCAAAATTTACTCTACACAATCTTTTGTGAATCTACAGTATCAACTTTGTATTCAATTTTTTCTTAGTTATTTTGTATACTTTATGAGTTATTTCATTTCGCTAGTTTCTCTCTTTCTGTATTTGTTTCACTCTTTTGTTTTTTGTTTTATTTGTATATGTACTTTCATATCTCTGGATGTGGTAAATAAACAATACAAAAACATTAATTACCCTAATTCATATCCGATAGCCCAAGATGATACCATAAAAAAACAGCACACATGGTGGTATCCATTAGATAGCTCTCACTGAGTATTCTCAGATGAGTACCCACCGGCGGATCCACACAGGTGATTCCGGTGACAAGTCACCGCTCAATTCTAAAAGTGGATGTTTGGCACCGGTCAAATCCGCTAGCTGATACCTGCCTGTTCACACCACCACTTTTTACACAGGCAGTTCGAGGGCATCATGCCCCGGATAGATTTCCTTAAAACCCCCCTTGGGACGGGTGGATTATGGAAGAGGAGGCAGTCATCTGAACATTGTTCTCGCCAGACATAATTAGTCTCCATGGGGGGGGGGGGGGGGGGGGAAGAATAGTGTTCTGACCTTCTGCCCAGTTTAGCATAGTCCCAACCTATAGGGCACATTTTTTGTCATTTATCCCCACCCCTGGGGTACATTTTGTGAACCATATTTTCTAGCCATGTGGGCATTAAAAAATTGATTTTTTCTTTTTAAATTACACTTTTATTGTTTTGATTTGGACGATGACAAGATCTAATTTTATTTGTTTGCTCACTGTTTGATGGCCGATGGGCTAATCAAAATCAAGTATTGGGAAAGATTTAAGGAGGGTTTTGGAGGTATTCACTATCCCCGCCCTGTGGGGATATTGCATGTGTAGTGTAATGTAAGCAATCACTACAGTTTCAGAAATAAAGAATTATTTTACCCATAAATTAGCCTTATATTATGAAATTCATTTCAAAGATCAGTAGTGAGTAATGAGTGGTTCAGTATATGGCTAAGAAATACTAGAAACAAAATGAAAATCTTTGAAAATTAAGTCAATAAAATTTATAATTTTAAGTGCCACGAGCTGCTGAGAATACATCTCAGAGCGTCGAAAACCCTTGGGCTTATGGGGTCTTGAGCGGCCCCTAGACACCCGACCACCTACGGTGCCTGGTGGCCATTTTCAGTTTTGGCACCAGTCAAATTCAGGCCTGTATCCGCCCCTGGTACCTACATATCTGCCAGGGCTTCAGTCATTTTTCTTGTTTTTGCATCATTTTGTATTGGCCATATTAGCCACCACCAGCATCAGGGTACACTAAAGCAAAGATTTTTGAAAAAACATTTAAACCCTGTTATGTTGGTATTCATTAGATAGCTCTCACTGAGTACTCTCAGATGAGTACCTACATATGTGCCAGGGTTTCAGTCATTTTTCTTGTTTTTGCATCATTTTTTAATGGCCACCAGCATCAAGGCTGAGGAAAGGCCTGGTATCTAGAACAGGAATATGCAGTATTAGTTTTGTAATGGAAAGATTGAGGAGATACAATCCAGATGTTTTCATCGTTTAGGATAGATTTTAGATAAAAGGGTCCTGGAAATACGAAAACCGCTAAATCGTTTTCTGAACAAACCGCTTACCTTCAACGTGAACATGTGTTTGAATGTTATTTGTGAAGTTCTTGCTATACTTGCTATTGAATTGGTGAATATCATATTTGTAAGTCTTTTCGTTTTTGAATTACAGGTGCCTGAAGATGCGGCATAGGCTGACTTGTTCATATTTTGTCCACAGGGGGGTGGGCGAGAGAGGCCAATATCTCAAAATGCTCAAGGATGCAAGGGTGTCATCTGGCATTTTCTGAAAAGGCATACCTTACCCTCTTAAAAACAATCATAACAAAACTATACCTGACAAAAAATGGTTCAGCCCCAAAATGGGTTTTGGCTGCTGGACAATACGTACCAGAAATTGTTACAGAAAGTCCGAAAAAGTTTTATACAACTGAACTCTAATTATGCAAACAGCGCATTTCAATTTTATATGAAAAAATAGGAACATATAAAACAAACACAGATCTTATCATCAGTTTCATCTTTAATGCATGGAATGTGCAAGTACATGAAATGTACATCAATAGTAAGTTATACTCACTACAGTCATCAGGATAACTGTATGGGGGAAGTACGATGGAGTTGGTCATTTTTAAAACCATAAACGATGTATGCTCTAAGGGATTTTCTTAACCCATTCACACCTAAAGCGGTTAAAACAGGCCTGACAATTTTGATAATACTTTTCTAACTAAAGTGTTTTTTGGAAAATATTTGAAGGAGAAATGTTAATCCGAAGCAAAGCAATAACTCTACATCAACTATTTTGTGAACTTTTGCTTTATTTCCAGCTGATTTTCAAAAGTATGAGAGTAGCAGACGATACTTGCTAATGGAACCCTGAGTGTGAATGGGTAATTAAGATTCGTCTGGATAATCAAGAGAAATATTGAGAGGAAAATGAGATGGAGGGCTCTAGACCTAGGGCTACTTTCCAGAACTACAGGCAACTCTGCTTAATCCGGACTGATGTGGACCCTAAATTTCTGTCCGGATTAGGCAAAATCCGGATTATGCGTATAGAAATTATATGTATAGGAAGGAACCGGGACATTTTTTTAAAATTTAGAAACAATATTTTACATTCTCGATCTGAACTCATTCCGCTCTCCTCTTGAACTTCTGTCTTAAAATCAAATATGAATTTTCGGCCGCTTTTAGAAATTCAGCAATACTATTTCACATGTTCGATCTCAACTCGTTCTGATTTCGTGTTTAACTATGGTCCTACTACCCTTAAGTTTCGCTCTCTTGCACAAAATGGCCACATAATATCATGTGGTGTATACCTGCTCAACCGAACCTACTTTTCCCAATCATTGTGCATTTTGGTATGCAAACGCTCGACATCCATTCGTTCCATGGTGCATTGCATTCTATACTAACGACTTGCTGTCTTGCGTTAAGAGTATAGAATTCTCTCTTATAGTTTTCTAGCTTCTCATACTTATGCTTCCAATATCAGTCCTTGAAATAATCCCATTAGTTTCTGTAAAACCTATGCCAAACCTTACCACACACGCAAATCCTCTTGTTGTAGCAAAATATATACTTCCTTGAAAATAAATAAAGCCTATCTTCACGCTAACTTTCACCGAATCTAAACCACCAACAATCCGTTCACCTTTTATCAGGTTTCATCAAAAATCAATTCTAGTTTGAGCACATCACAAATCTGAATTTCCATCTCATATTCATAGACTTCAGATATTAGGTTGAAAGTCAATAATAACATTTATCACGAGATTTTTGTCCGTATAAGTCAAGCAGGAGCAAACATCTATATCAATAGCAGCAATACGGACACCTGATAGGAGATCGTTTCAGTCTCAAGTAGTTTGATCCAAGTATATATATATATATATATATATATATATATATATATATATATATATATATATATATATATATATATATATATATATATATATATATATATATATATATATATATATATATATATATATATATATATATATATATATATATATATATATACATATATATATATATATATATATATATATATATATATATATATATATACATATATATATATATATATATACATATACATATATACATATATACATATATATATATATATATATATATATATATATATATATATATATATATTATATATATATATATATATATATATATATATATATATATAAATATATATATATATATATATATATATATATATATATATATATATATATATATATATATATATATATATATATATATATATATATATATATATATATATATATTTATATATATATATATATATATATATATATATATATGAATGGTCCTGTGTTTACTTCG
>OZ012690.1:11147070-11163644 GCA_963942565.1 Maea johnstoni | reverse complement strand
TAAATTCGCGTCAGCCGTGAGAGTAAAATCATAGAAATCTAAGCTGAGAAAATGGCAGTTTTGCGTTTTACACAATTATTGTAACTGTGCAATAACTTGCTACTACTTTAATGTTTATTTTAGTCCAAGTGGAAAGATAAAGTAACCTTCCATTGTATTTCACAACTGTCAACATTTTTTCTTCTGAATTACCTCAAAAATATGTATAAATAAGTACATTTCTGCAACTGCCTGTAGCCTGTCAACATAGTTGGTATGCTAATTTTGAGTGCCTTCCATATATGGGCATTATGTGACCTCACCCTGGAATCTTGTTTGCATGCTAATGTAATCCATCATAGTTCTAGATTTCTTAATCATTCAAAGAACTGTGCGATCAAAATCAATTTTCGTCTATCTAGTTTGTTATGCTAGCAGCCTATTTGACTGCACGTTTACTGATTTTGCAAATAAAAGCTTGTAATACTTTATCATTTATATAAAATAAGCATGTTACAGGGCCAAAAGCTTAATACTTTGAAGCTATCACAAGCATAGTTTTCTAACAAAGTGGCTTGTTTTTGTTCATATTTTTGAGCCTTATTTGTTGAAGGGGATATGACTACCTCTTTCAATATTCCACTTGGTACCTGAGTAAATCAATCTATCTGTTTATGTGGGTGCTGCTATTGAGAATAACTTATGCTATGGAGTCATGAAGAAAAATAATTTCACAAACCTATTATGCGGTATCTGCTTTTACTCTAGAGACAATCCAGTGATCCAAGTTAAATAATCCTGAATCAGATAGCTGCATAGTTTCTTAGATGAGCAACTTATGTCTCCAAGATAGTTTACAGCAGAATGGGCACTTTCCTTAAGGTCCCACACAGTATATTTCTTTGTCTTTACTGCTTGAAGTGCTTAGGGCAAATGACCTTTTCTACCCAGACAGCAGTAAGCCCATGTTTGGCACTTCCTCTCAACTCCCAAAATCCTTGAGGGGATTATGTGTGACACTACACACTGAGAGGAGACTTGGGGGGATTATGTCCAATTGACACAACACAAATACCTGTATCTATTTCCACAGAACTGAAACCACAGTGCTAAACAATCACCTAAACCAATTGTTCACCTGTAATTCCAATCTGTTTTGTTTCTCTAACTGACTGACAACATTGTTGTGAAAAATACAAACCAGGCTTCAATTAGTTGACAGCTGAATTATATGGATGTAATTGTACGGTCTAAAAAAAGAAATTATTTGTTTCCTGTAACGACCTTTAAAAAATAGGGTAGGTAGGTCTGCAAAAAAAAAGATTTTGCATTATTTTTTTGGTCAAAAATGTGTGTTTTATGCATGTTTTACGTTGATTGGGAGTTGGGAGGGCGGAAAAAACATTAGGGTAGGGATTTTTTTGGATAAAAACTTGTTAAGGTAAGGTTAAAGGAAACAAACAACTTTTTCTAGGCCTTATATGGGTGTGATTGTCCCGTTTTAGTATTGTTAATTACCCAAAGAGCATGGAGTGTCTGTTCAAGCTGGAGGTATGAGAAGGAATGACTCAACATGCAAAGCCCGAGTTTTCCCATCAAATACACACATTGTATTACCTGTTGCCCAAAAACTGGTATGTTTCCTGTTTTTGAATTGATCAAAACATCATTATCTGTGGTGCTATCCCATTTCCTCATCTTCACTTGGCAGGTAGGAGGGGCTTATCAGCTAATTGGTCACATGACCAAAACATTGCAGCATGGCTTGAGCCTGCTTTCTGATTCTCAGCTGTCACACAAACAAATTTCCCAATTCATGGATTTTGGAGTGGGGTAGAGGTATGGAGTTTTTTTCATATGGAGGGTAAGACCTGGTTCATTAACATAATTGATATATCTCAAAACAGGCCTTCCCTGAGGACGAAACGTTTACGGCCACCTTAAGGTGATGGGTACCATTGCAAGCTAGATAAAAGGCCCGTCCAAAAACACACCTCAGTGTAACATAATCATAGAAGAAGGAGTATCTCCAGGTTCCTGGGTGTTGTCAGGTAGATGATATCATAGCCAACCGTCCTTAGTCAACCCTTATTCTATTTCATTTTAATATTTACAAATTTTCACTCAAATGACATCTCATTACTTACGCAAGTGATGGTCACTACAGGTTCACAGGTATTTTTTATTCTTTACTGCTAAAGATTTTTACGGGCCATAACATTTGGAAATTTTAGTGAGATATCGTGTGTGTGGAGCCTATAACCCAGTGGTGGTTTAGCAAGGACAGGCCTCGTTGATCCAATGTGGGCTAGGAACAAAATACAGCTGTACAAAGACACACCTCAGTGGTCGCGCGTCACAGTCAAAACAAAGGCGAGGGTCCGTTTTGCTATAAATAGTTGATCATTTTTCTAGCTGTACGAGCCTAATGCACTTGGGGTCAAGATTTATCACTAGAACTTTCGATGTTGTGGCCTGTAAAAATCTTCAGGAGTAAAATAAAATAAAAACATACTTCTTATTGGGCATAGTCAATGATATCCCTTAAGTAACTCTGAACCTGCAGTAACCATCACCTGCGTAGGTTATGAGAACATGTCATTTGAAAAAAAGTTGTATTTAACAAAAAATAAAACAGAATATGGATTGAATAATGACAGTTGGCGATGATATTCTCTACCTGATAACACCCAGGAACCTGGAGATACACCTAGTTATAGGATTATGCTGCTTTGAGGTGTGTTTTGGGATGGGGCTTTTAACTGGCTTGCAATGGTACTCATCACCTTAAGTATGATTAGTTCCTTTGTTGTTATAATTTACCATGCTATTTGTATTCATACCCTCAGACTTTAAATCTCGATGTAATAATGTCGTGAGGCACGGTACGAATTGATAATTATTGGATTACAGCAAATAAATGTACTACTACTTCTTTGGTATTGGACAATCTTTTTTTTTCTTTTATGAACTTTGGATAACCCATAGTTCGTTTATTTTATTTTCTAATTAAAAACAACATAAAAGATTACAAACATATAAGACATTTATACAGTATCACATATATCTCAATATTATCTGTAATATTACAGTCTGATACTCGCCTCCAGTTCACACACGTAGACACACTTGGAGGACTTTTGTGAATAAAAATTGAAAAATTTATAAAAAATTATAAATTCTTAACATCACATAAATTGCCAGTATATTGTTGTGTTTATGGTATTTATAGAGTGTAAAAAGTATTTTTTTTGGAAATTTACTACTCTGTTAAGTATTGGACACTCTTAGGTCATACACATAAACCCATTTATGCCTGCAGGTCACCTTGACAGGTGTCGTCTGGACCTTTGTTTCCTTTCAAAATAATTTTCAAATCAATTATAGATTCACAAAATAATTAAAGGAATATTGTTAGTTGGATTCTTATCAACATTCTTCCTTCAAATGATTTCTGAAAATTGCTTTTGTCGGACAGATATCTCCAAAAGAGTGCTATTGTCGGAGAGATATCTCCAAAATAGTATGGCAGTTTTGGGTACAATGAGGTATACATTATACTCAACAAAAGTACCCTCCAAGCAGGATGATTCTGGGGTAAAACAACTGAAAAGAGATGATAGTGTTTTCCAACGGAACTCCTATAAATAACTATGAACTGGGCACCTTTAAATTTAAATATACTGTGCCGACATTTAATTCCTGCATTAAATCTGTGGGCAGCACGGGCATAATACACGACCGCACGCCAGGTCGCCACCCAATTTCATGGACATGGATGAATGGATGACCTCACAGGTGAACGTGGATTAGGTTCGCAAGCTACATGGGTCATTGATGTCCTTGGCTTATTTTTGACATGTCATCCATGAGTGTTAGAACGACTAGGCACTGGCAGACGTCCGGTTGACTGGTGTAGGAATTAAATGTCTGTACTGTATGAGAAGGGAAAGAACAATACAAAGGGGAGGGTATCACATTTTTCTTATTTGTATCCTGTTCATATTTTTAATCATTTCGGATTCTGGTTGAAAATGAGAAAAAGCCCATTTTTGAACTTTTAGATTCCAAAGCGTTTGAACAAAGTCAGATATGGGAATACTGATTCTTTTTTACTTTGATATACTCTTAACTATAGCTATGCTAAAATTCAAACAAATCAGTAAACATTTGATACCTAAAATGAATGTCTGACGAGACATACTTTGCTGATATTTGTGTGTATATATATATATATATATATATATATATATATATATATATATATATATATATATATATATATATATATATATATATATATATATATATATATATATATATATATATATATATGTATGTATATATATATATATATATATATATATATATATATATATATATATGTATGTATATATATATATATATATATATATATATATATATGTATATATATATATATATATATATATATATATATATATATATATATATACACACACACACATATATATATATATATATATATATATATATATATATATATATATATATATATATATATATATATATATATATATATATATATATATATATATATATTTATATAAAGGCTAGTAGCTGTAAACTATTCATGCCCCATTAATATCGTCATTTTGATTTGGACGAAAGTAGCTTCAACAATAGAAGGGTTATGTACAAAATGTTAAAGTGACCCTATATTCATAAATTAACCCCATAAGCTACCTTTCGACGAGATGTTTTTCTGTTATTTAACAAAAATCTCTATAGCAATACTATGCCAACAAGTAGCTGTTATTACTATTCATACCGCATCGCTCTACGCGTCAGTGGCGAGACAGCTACATGTAAAACAGCAGCCAATGTCACAGTCGCCACAAATATGTCCGGGCGCCTAAAAGAGTTCAATTTAGTTTTCTGCTTGTTGCAGATGTGGAATGATGTAGGAGGGAGTTTTCCGCTTTATGAGTTTAGAGACAGCCTCGCAGGGAACGTGCCAGACACTACGTCAGAGGAAGTGTTGGCGATTTGACACATTAAGTCTCAGCGAGTGCGTTGAGGGTTCTTGAGGAGACATTGTTTTGCACTGGCTAGCTATCACGAAAGAGGGAACTTTGGTGCAGTTTCCAACACGTAAACAACTAGGTGCAAACGATCACGATAATGACAATGATAACAAAGTTAATACTAATACTACTACTACTACTACTACTACTAATGATAATAATAATAATGAAATTAAAAATGATAAGAAGAAGAAAAAGAATGATAATCATCCTAATAATATGATGATAATAATAATAATAATTATAATAATACTAATGAAAAGGTTGATGACGATGATGTAATAATGATGAGAAGAAGAAGAAGAAGAAAAATAATAATAATAATTAAAATAATGATAATAATAATAAAAGTAATAATAATAATAATGAAAATAAAAGAGTTGATGACGATGATGTAGGTAATAATAATAACAATAATAATCTACTAATGATAATAATAATAATGAAATTAAAAATGATAAGAAGAAGAAAAAGAATGATAATCATCCTAATAATATGATGATAATAATAATAATAATTATAATAATAATAATGAAAAGGTTGATGACGATGATGTAATAATGATGAGAAGAAGAAGAAGAAGAAAAATAATAATAATAATTAAAATAATGATAATAATAATAAAAGTAATAATAATAATAATGAAAATGAAAGAGTTGATGACGATGATGTAGGTAATAATAATAACAATAATAATCTGACACTACTACTACTACTACTACTACTACTACTAATAATAATATGATGATGATGATAATAATTAAGATGATAATTTTCCTATGCTGAAATTCATTATTGCCTCTATCGCGAGTATCATTCCCATTATCATAGATACAACCACGACAGATCTTTGAAGGAATACAATATCTCTCCATTTCACTTGTGAGTGTTATAAAATAGTGTGTAATACTGCTTTTATCTCACGTAATCAGAGTATATGTTATCACGAAGTGTGTCAAATTACGCTTTTCATATATCGACGTAAACTGTGCCAACCCTGTGTGTGTGTGTGTGTTTTCTAGAGCTGCACTCACGGAGGGAGATCAAACCACCTGTTTGACTCGTGACCTTATGAGCTCACGGACGTTCCGATTTTCCAAAAAAATATTTATTTTCCAGCCAAGTTATTAAGAAATAAATATTTATTGGCGGAGATTTATTAACATTGCCATGTTAATTAAATTTTAAAACGTGGTGAGGAGGTACAAAGGTCAGAATAACACTCAACACCGCCTGAATGTATACATTGGAGATTGTAAAGAAGACATGACAGCGATAAGCAGTTGTGTATATTAATACTGTGTGTTAGGTGCTCTATGTTTCGTTTGTGTTCCCAACATAGACGAGCTCACGATTTGAACATTTCAGCTCGAGCTCGGCGAGTTTGCCCCAGGGCTCGAGCCACTCGAGTTCGTGAGTGGTGAGTGCAGCTCTAGTGTTTTCCAGTGGTTTTGTTTATACTGACCTCTCTCTAAGTGCTCCCGTCCAGAGCTTCTCTCCGGGCTCGACAATACCTGCAATAAAATAGAAGAAGATCATGAATGCACATTCATTTCTCAGGTTCATAGAAAAGAAACGTCTTCCTAGTTATAATGATAGCAATAGCATTTATTGACCATACACATAGTATGAGAGTACATGCATGCTATACAGAAGTATACAGGAGTAAAGGAACCTGACACCAAGCGACTGATAAAACATTTATTAAACAAACTGCATAAACATAACAATACACGACTGTCACAGTTTAAAACACAAGCAACTAAAACTACTTTACATAAAGCTACCCCAAGTAACAGAGCAAATCAATTTGCGAGTAAAATTATCTGCAATAGAGTTTTCAACTCTACAATTCTTCTCCAGTTCTAAATTCCTACAGAACTGCCTGCAGTCCAATGTATATTACTTAATAAAAACTATCTACACTACACATGATTTTGACTTGTAGTCATACAACAAGTATCGTTATACCCGCTGGGTGGGTGGGTAGCAATGTTGAGAACCTGCTCACCACCTTCCACTGACCAGGAGTTGTGTGTACACATGATAGGCAATGCCCCACTGCATCACCAGGTCAATTCAAAAGAAACTTGAAGTGGAATAAATATAAAACTCTGTTCGGCAGCAAAACAATAGGCCTCTTCATCAAGAGAAGCACCTTAATACAAGAAAAAAAAAGAATTGAAAAAAATGTATAAAGGCAGTCTTGAATATCCTCAAAAAGAAACAGGTCGAATCCGATAAAGGACCAAAAAAGTGTCCAGTTAGTTACCGGAGCGTACAGTGCAGACATTTAATTCCTGCACTAATTGCGTGGGCAGTCCGGGCAGAATACATGACCGCATGCCCAATTGAAACCCAGATTCCTGGACATGGATGCATGGATGACCTCACAACTGAAAGTGGCTTTGATTTGCAAGCTATGTGGGTCATTGATGTGCTTGGCTTATTTTTGGACATGCAATCCATGGGTATTTAATTGTACAACCAGGCACTGGCAGACGTCCGGTCGACTGGTGCAGGAATCATGTGTCTGTACTGTACCTTTAAAAAATACATTGCTGTGCATACTATCAATCGTGTGTCCGGTTCTTATTACCATAAGGTTGAATAATCTGTGATTCATTTTATATTAAGTTTTTAATAAATATTGCTGCAATGTGAATGATGATCATTTTCTTTTGGTCGAATTTCATGATTTTTATATTTTGATTGAGAAGACACTAAATGATACATATAAAAAAAAACGCGTCACACACAAGAATGATATAGATAAAAAGAAACAGGGAGTGTGCGTGTGGAGGGGGGGGGGGGGCTGATTTGAAAATAAATGGGGTTGGAATTTTAGGAAGCTGCAGGGGTGATACGTGTGTAAGAAATTTAAGATTTTTAAAGTCTTAAATTCTCTTTATCTGTAGTTTGTGAAGAACATTGCCTTAGTGTGTCTTTTTATTACCATTTACTCTCTATTTTACTAGTAAATATATGATTTTATTTCCTTTGAAATGACCAATTGCCAGTACACCACAATAGGCATTATCAAAAAACAACTCATTCGTCTTTTGCGATACAGGAATTTATATATATATATATATATATATATATATATATATATATATATATATATATATATATATATATATATATATATATATGTATATATATGGAATATGGTTTTCTCAATCAATAACGATAATGTAAGAAATGGAAAACTCTATCTAGTGGTCTGTTTTACTATCTAGTTATGATGATTTTGAAAATCTTACCCATATTTTAATGCTTAAACCTGGATGATTCCTTTAAAGAAAATTAACAATAGTCAAGTCATTGCTCAGTGTCAACTAATGTCCTTCTGGGACATCCTAGTCACAGTTACTTTTGCATAAGAATATCTTTTCTTATTATTCATACGCTACTTATGTCTTAAAGGACAATTAAACTGTCAGGTTGTTATATGCTGGGGACATTTGATATGTGTACTTTACAGTCCCTGTACACCTAAATGCTAGTTGGCTTCCCTACTTGTAAAATTGCACTTAATTGCCACCCCCAACCAGCCATCCCAGCTGAGTCTAATGGGGACCATTTTTCCCACAATGCACTGCGGCACTCCATCTAACAGCCAGAGTATGATGTCACTTGGGTACTTAATTACAAAGCTACCTACATCCTGTGTACTGTATTCATGACTCGGAGGACAATGAAATTTTTAAATGGTGATCTGTGCTGCTTATGGATGCCACTACAGAAGTGACAAGGTAAAAGGAAAGGGAATTTTCCTTTTCACCTTTCCTAACACAAGGATTAAATAGGAAAAGAAGGATTTAGCAGTAAGACTACTATTCAACACTTGGACAGAATGGACAGGGAACACCTACACATTTAGTTGTCCCCAAAGAGTTTGTGATGAACATTTTGAGAAATCTTGTTTTGAGGTTAAACTACAAAAAAGACTGAGATTTAGTAAAGTACACTTTATATATTTGATATGAATGAGTTTCCTTCAAGAGATTCTCACAGAGACAGAACTGTGTGGGTTTCTGGTTCTATACTCTCAGCAGCAGGGTTATACAACTCTTCATTTTGGTGTTTCATCATTTTTATGACAGCTGGAAAAGGTTGGTATCAAATGAAGTCCCTTAAGAATTCCAAAATTCCAACACTAGACTTTCGAACCTATCAGGGAAGGTGTTCCTTAGATTGACAGTACTAGCCAGGTTAATTATACTACATGACGAATAAATTGCTATTTCCTCCGATTTACTTCCGGCAATTGCAGTAGCAATCAACACAAAGGTGTTGAAATAATGGCTGTTTTCTGGGCACTTAAAGCCCCAGGGGTATTTTCAACTCAAGGAAATGCTTGCAATTGTTAATAACTACCCTACTCCTCATAATTCCATGCCTATTAACAACTATATCAATGTAAACAAACACATTCTAACAATCAGTGCACTATCTGAATGTGGGCTTAAGTGATGGGAAGGTTTCTACTCAAATGTGACATTTTAAACATGCAGAATCCAGCGTGTCCATGTAAGCTCGATAAATGTGTTATTTCATCTCTGTCAAGTTCCATCCACTAGCCTGGGTAGAGGTAACAGGACACAATGTATTTGCCCCATGCCACTTAACTGTTTATCATAGGGATTTCTCACACATTTGAATATCAGTACACACATAACATATCAAACTACTAGAATGGTTTAAGACACAAAATGAGAGTTAATCTGATACTAGTAACCCCATTATATTTATCAACACATTATTCTTACTGTTGAAGACTCAACACTCTCAGCCTAACATTAGAAGCTGCTGCCAACCTTGGTACACAGTTAGCATCAGAAGGTGGCTTCAACAAAGCTAAATATGGCTGATGGCAGACACCCAACTTCCTGTGTCAAAACATTGATTTGAAGAGCAATAAGTTTTTAATTTGGAGGTGGGCAGTTGTGGAGTTGAGCAGAGTACACTCTAAGACACTATTTTGGGCCAATGTTTTATTCATGGTGTAAATGTCCTTTAATACTTCTCAAGTGAGGTAAGGTTACAACGATTTGCTATATTATCGGTCTTATAGATTAATTGAGTAGTTATCATATGCTCAATAATTATCATTGATTTTAATCAAATAATCTTTTTGAATTATATTATGAAATAAGATGATGTTGAGAGCCAATAAAAACATCTGCTTTGCAGAGAATCATAAAAACCCCAGTCATTCTAGATTAAAATTGATGTTTTGGGTCATCTAACCTCCACCTTCTAGTAGGATCATTTTTCAGTTATGATATCCAACATTTGTATTGAATTTGGCCACCTATTGGGCAATCATTTGAATAATTTCCTATTCTATAAACCATATTGCAAACATCAACTATATAAGTTAACTTGTGCAATAGATATTTCAAATGACGTTTTATTCCACTGCATATTATGCCTCCCACACTTGCACAGAGGATTCAGTGCCTTATATGGAAATTCGGAAAATATTGCGTTAGTTTAATTTTTGCGTTTTTTAGCGTTAAGCCTCGGACACAAAATTAATATTCCCAATGATTAGTGTTGCCACTTTAAGTGTATAGCTGGCACTCCATGTTGCAGCCATTCACAAAGTTTAAAAACGCAAAAATCGACTTTCTGTAAATTCGCGAAATTTACTCTACATAATCTTTTGTGAATCTACCTTATTTAATATCTATTTTATTTAACCAAATAAATCTTGATTGGAGAAAGTGAGAATCCTTTATGCTGATGGTGGCTTATTTGACCAATACAAACTGGTGCAAAAACCTGAAAACTAACTGAAACCCTGGTACATGAGTACTAGTCTGAGAATTCTCGGCGAGAGTTATCCAATGAATACCCATATGACAGGGTTTAGATGGTTTTCAAAAATCTTTGAGTCATTGTGCTTTTGACGAAAGAAGCCTCAGCATTAGAAGGGTTTATACATTCCATTTTCTCTTTAGAGACTGAACTTCTCAGGGTCTTCTCCACCATAGTAAACAACAGCCTGGCCGTTCTATCCACCAGGAATATCCCAGCCTCTACTATATATACTGTAAATCACTTAAACAGGGCGTGAACATTATAAAGCGCAATTACAGTACTGGCCTGGATAGCGTGATCTAAGTATAGCGCTGAACAGGAACAGCAGCAACAAGTTCAATTAAGAATTAAATAAGGACGGAGATTTTAAAATAGCGCATATGGGCAGAGCGCTATTATCGCTATATTATTGTTCCCGCTATACTTAAGTGATTTACAGTAATCATCCTTTTTAGTAGGAGGCTCACATAAACCAGTTTCTAGACAGTTGTAATCTGAAGAGCTTGAATAACAAAACAATTTTGATTACTTTTGAGGTAAACTACTTTGGAACATCATCATTCTCCATCATATCTGTTCATGGCCAGTAGATTACAAAATGCGCCCAAGTGGTTTCACAAATCTAACTTTACCTAATATTTAAATGTCCTAGCTGCAAGTCCCTTAAGAGTAGGACATGTATTCCTATCCTATAGGGCCTGCCCTAACGGCACATTGGTCTGAGGCGTTGCCACTGACTGCTCGCTCTCTCACCACTGCATGGGTTCCAATCCCGGCCGGGGCATGTGAGAAAGTTGCCAGTGACTTGGGGTTAGGCGCTGTTGGCTCAGCTTCATCTCTTGCTTCTCTTTCCTTCTCTATTACTGTATACGGTTTTAATTTGGAGTGCTAAAAAATTGCTTTACCGCCCTGCAGGAGGGTATTTGTGCTACTTTAAATTCGTGCATTCAAGCACTAAAACCATATATCTATTACTATATAGATATTTATTAGAAGGATGTTATTTTGTCGCTATTAATTATGGTGAACACGAAAATAGCGAAAATTAAATGCCTGTAAAAAGACCAGTTAACGGTATCTAATCATGGATTAGGATGGAGTAGTTTGTTACTTAGGAATCGTATTAATATTATCCGTCCCAGAATTGTCACTTGTTGTAAAATACATGACGTAGGAGCCTTTACCGTATTTCTATGAGTAGTCAGGTATGTCTCTCCATGGCCTAGCCAATGTTATGGAATACTATCTATAAATATGGCACGTAATCTTATAGAGGCATCTTAATGGCAAATCGGCTTTTAATCAAATATAAGTAATATAGTATTATACATGAATGTAGCAAACAATGACTAGAACTTCTGAGGAGTGTATTATGTACTAAGTAGTGTATAATACCACGTATCATTAGTGTCATGGTGTGATATGGCACGTGGCCACTCATATCTGCCATTACAGTAGACGATACGTATTATAAACATCTGTGATGTGTCCGGATCGTACAGCGCTGGGCAGCGTGATCTGTGGCGACTGATTTGATGCAATTGACGTAGTATCATCCTCTGATTGTGTTTGATTGGACAGAGTGCTCCAGAACAATCATAAATCATAACAATAGAGCGCGTGTGTATACGGGACACGTGAGAACCAGTGACCATGAATATGACACTTATGTTATCAGTCATGTATCAAACTGACCCATCTCACGACAATGCGTGGGTGGTAGATGAAATGCAGAAATATATACATAGACATCAGGTGGTTGTTTATAACAGTAGGGTAACGAAAAGTGGCCATTTGGCACCTCGGTAATGCATTAATATAGAATATCAACCCCCCCCCCCCCCCCCTTGGCATGTGGGTACTCATCTGAGGGTACTCAGCCAGAGCTATCCAATGAATACCAAAAATAAATGTAAATTTATTTTTGGTATCCAATGAATACCAACATGACGGGGTCTAGATGATTTTCAAAAATCTTTGTGTCCTTGTGCTTTGGACGAAAGTAGCCTTAGCAGTGGAAGGTTGAATAAATGTGTAATGAGTTTGTACCTGAAAATGAAAATCGCATTCAACGTGCCAATTTTGTGCAGTGGCACATAGGTTGAAAACACATTGCAGCAATGGACCATAAGAGTACAATCCTGGATCCCTCGGCCAGTTTTCTGATATTTGCTTTGTTTTTGCAAAGTTAACACTTGTGAGGGGTCTTGACTTTATTTATCCGTGAAAAATCTAACTAAAGTTCAACTCAGAGTTACTCATACATAAGCAGGTGAAAGGAATACGGAATGGAAGCCATAACAGGGTAATCAGATCTTTGACTTAGATCAGATCTTTGATTTAGAAGGCTCATAAATTGATCAGACACAATGAGATCAATTCCGAATCAAATCTAGTCATGTTACAAAATCGTAGCGGCGTTAGCAACACTGCGTACGTGACGTCAACTGGACGGAAGTAGGCAAATCCTTTTACCCGAAAAAATACCGGATATCTGATTTTTGTTGTGAGCATTTGCGGTCAACATGTCCTAGATGTGCGTACACATAACCAAGTTTTTCTACACTTGTTTTTGAATGAACGAGACATCATATAAATGTGATCTGATCTTAATGCGATGTCCAGACAAGTAGGTAGAAATATCAGTTTATTTGGAAATACTGACTATATATATATATATATATATATATATATATATATATATATATATATATATATATATATATATATATATATATATATATATATATATATATATACACACACACACATATATATATATATATATATATATATATATATATATATATATATATTACTGCTTTTCGTTTTATTTACTCAAACGAGTTTGATCATCATCACCATAGTCATGACTAATATATTCATGATTATCATGATTGTTTTCATCATAATCATCAGAAGGTCTGTAAAAAACAGGCGAGTCGAAGTGTTTAAGGTCCAAACATTTGTAGCCGAAACGCCTTCAGGAGTTTTGCCGTTCTTGGATGCACGTGGCAATTTTAGCGCTTATTTGTGTATCAAAGTCTGCTATAGCATTCTATGCGTGAGCGTTAAAATGAGACCTATTAGTTTGTCACCATAAAGAAGTTGTCAACCTCGCACCATAAATATGTCCATTCAGAAACCGGATCCCGCGTGAGAGCGCGGGGGTGTCTGTCAGGTACAGAGGGGGGCCACACCCGCGTTACGTACTCGTGGAAGAAGGGGTCTTTTTTAAGACCTCTGCATGTCCGCGATTTGTAAAAGAAAGGTACTTTTTCGTACCCAGGTACGAAGTATGGGGGTTGAAAATCCCCTTAGAATCCACGAAATATCCGCAGCTCTGACGCCGAGTGACTCCGGAAGTGACTGGGCTTCCGAGACTGTTGCCGCTACTGCTGGGGATTATACAATCTAAAGTTAAAATACGTGCTCCCGTTCATCCAATGTCAGTGTTTTGATAAAAGAATAGGTGTTTCTTCACTGCAGAAAGTCAGCATTTTTTAAAAATAAGGGGGCTTTTTTGTTCTGAAATCAGTACTTTATGGGTATTTTAAAATGTTGATAACGGGCGTATGCATTCCCCACGTCCTAAATACCAAAGTGCCCCCCCCCCCCCGGGCGTGAGAGCCGAGCGTGAGTTTATGCTAATACGCTGCCACAGACTGGCCATAAGGATTGCGTAACGTCCTTAGCGTGGGCGTTCTAATGCATGTTAATCTGATAAATCCATTACTTTATATCACCTGTCGACAGAGTGGGTAATATCTAACAGTATCACATAGCCTACCCGAGTGCTTTAGTCTGTTTGATATAAATCAAACCTTATCCGTGTAGGTTTTAGAGAATGATTTCATTACAAAATTCCGAGAAAAACAGATAAATAAAATGCCCACTTCACAAAAAAATTCGGACGAAACGAAAACAAATAAATTATAAAACTAACAGTTTACAAATGAAACGTCATTCCAAAGTGGGATTTAAGGGGAAAGGATGGAAGGTTCGATATCGCTTAAAATCTATCTGGTCTTCACATATTTTGTGAATGCATGTCCTGCCTGGTCAAATCATTCTGACGTATGAGTTTATGATCATAATTGATGATTGTATTACATTATATAACGGGCTTGAATGTCTTAAATCAACTGTATTCTTTCATCTAAGTATCTCCAACTGATTAAATTATAATAATAATTGATAATGATATAACACCCTTTCCACCTATAATGTTCAGAAGTGCCTTATAAAGAATAGTCGGTGGACAGATATTTATGGTCCATATGGTCAAATAAACTCCTCTCGAAATAGCATTGTTTTCAGCTGTGTCATGGAGTTTTGCACACTATAAGCAGCCCTACCTGGTCAAACCATTCTGACGTACGAGTGTCGTATGATCACAATTAATGATGCTATTGTCGTATAATGGGGTTGAATGACTTACAATAACTAGATATTTTCATCTTTTTATCTTTAACTGATTAATACCCGGGAATGACACGTGCATCACTAAAACGATATTTGAAAGGGAAAGATTATTTTCCATTTGGTTAGATTTTCGATAGTTTAGTATTATAATATATCAGGTGAGTGGAGTTCTGACATTATGGAATTTCATCCAATCCTGGCTTAAGGTACTCGCAAAGCAAACCATTGTAAAATAAACAAATCTCTCTCCTATCGTGTGTCTTCACGTACCACAGGTGAACTTGGATATGACGGACCACTGTATGACGGATTTTTGCGTATGACGGACGATATGCTTGGTCCCAATCCGATGCATATAAAGTATTTGTCATATGTATACGACGGATTTTGCATATGACAGACCAATTTTCATGGTCCCATTGAGTCCGTCATATCCAAGTTCACCTGCAGTATGCACTTCCAACGCAACCCATTGTATAATAAAACAATCTCACCCGCCTACTACAGGTGAACTGGCTTAATACAGACGTGTTTTATCCGGATTTTCCGTACAGATTTCATGGGGCCGATCCCTCCCAATACATTTACATGAAGATTTAAGTGATTATTACGGACAATTTAATCCGTGCCTCGCTTAAACCGGACGATTTTCGTGGCACACTCTTAACCATTTGAGGTTTAAGATCATACTTAAATCCGGATTGCCGATTATGAATTGAGCGCGCCCTATCACATGATACGACGCGCCCAAGTCATCGACACAGAAAGCAGAAGTATGTCCTCTCCCACAAAAAGAGGATAGACAATATACTAGACAGGGGGATGTGATGGGAGGATCAGGGAAAGAGGGGAGATATGGGGGGGTGTAAATATATAGTCGATGGGTCACGGTGTCCTCTTGTTTTTTTAAATGTACACGCCTTGCCGTGCGTTCTTGCTATATTATTCTATTTCATGCCTATATACATAATCCGGATATTGCGTAGTCCGGACAGATATTTAGGGTCCACATCCAGGACCTTAACGTAGCTTGCGAATCAAAGCTACATTTAGTTGTGAAGTCATCAATGCATCCATGTCGAGGAAACTGGATTGCATGCGAGCGTGCGGTCGTGTATATTGGCCTGGCTGCCCACGCATTTAGTGCAGGAATTAAATGTTGGCACTGCAGTGGAGATGTCATTCTTATAGATCTACGTGACAATGCTTTAGGGACATGAATGGAAATTTGCCAAGCTAGAGTTCGAATAAGGAGTCTTAGTTTGGCATTGC
>OZ012690.1:11122070-11144570 GCA_963942565.1 Maea johnstoni | reverse complement strand
ATTCGACAACGAACATACAATCATGGATCCAAGCATAGGCAAATATTTGTTGAATGAAAGTGTTGACTTACCTGGTAGGCACTATTGAGGATGATGAATGCCACTGATACTGGACAGGTAGGTCTTCATTATGATGAGTTCTCGCTCTCCTCCTCTCAAGAAACGTTTCTAAATGCTAAAAGTTGTCAAGGGAATCAACCCAAGCAAATGACAACTAAGTTGGCTCAATTCTCTCTTATATTGCCCTTTTTGGCAATGTCCGCAACCTGCAGCCCTCCCCCTATCTTCACAGTGGGGCCCGCCCTCTGACGTCATCATCTACGCACCTCCCCTTATCAATGAAATGATTGGAATATGACTACTAGCTGGGCGAGTTCATTGCTGACGCAAATCGCAACTTTCTCGCTCATATTGCAGTCAGTTGTCCCTTTCGTACCGGACATCATGTCATCCTCCGTAGGGTCGCTAGGCTCACGTGCCTTTAACCACGAGCTACAAAAGATATGTTTAATATATACATATGTATATATATATAATCTCTCTCTCTCTATATATCTCTCTCTCTCTCTCTCTATATATATATATATACATATATATATATATGTATATATATATGTATATATATATATATGTATATATATATATATATATATATATATATATATATATATATATATATATATATATATATATATATATATATATATATATATATATATATATATATATATATATATATATATATATATGTATATATATATATATGTATGTATATATATATATATATATATATATATATATATATATATATATATATATATATATATATATATATATATATATATATATATATATATACATATATATCAGTGTGTGTGTGCGTGCGTGTGCGTGCGTGTGCGTGTGTATCTATGTATGCATTTATGTATGTATGTACGTATGTATGTGTGTGGGTGTGTGCATGTGAGTGTAATACGATTGTAATCCATATTAAACCAGTCATAAAGGATTTCGATGATGTGGGAATGAAAGGGTCGTTGTTTTTGCATTTTCTATAGACAGCAGATGAGTTTACATAACCGCAGAGATATTCTCCGGTCTGAATACAGATAGGCATATCCCGCTACAACAAGTGTTTATAAGTCAGCCAGACAGCATAAAATGCAAAATGGCACGTTCTCCTTGCGAGAGACGAATAGTGAAGCATTAAAAGTCGGTCACTCTTGCTATTTTGAAACGAACTAATATCATTCCCTGAACTTGGAGATGATTGGAATGTGCGAAATTTCAGTCGAAACGCAAGTTTAACTCATAAATGCTCAAAGTGGCCAAAAGCAGCCTGACAATTTTGGTGAAATTTTTCTGGCAAAAGTAAATACGGGAACGATTTGAATGAGCTATGTAATACAGAACACAACTAACAAATCTTCTTCAAATATTTTGTAAAGTTATTCTGAATTCCAACGTTATTGTAAAAGTATCATCAATGCAGACGGAAATTTCTTTAGGAACTCAGCGTTTGTCTCTAGATTTTAGTGAGATAGACTTATTTCTTCTTCACCTGACGTGCCGTGGAGGGCGCCATGTCTCCGCACAACTTCGCGTATGCTACCAACATATTCTCCATCAATCCAAAGTTTCACCTCTTGAATTGAGTCTTTCAGGTGTAAAACATGCGAGTCAAAAACCTATGATTAACAGACGTGAAGTAATATATTGTTTTACAAGAATATAGCACGAATTCGCAAAATATTAAAGAGGGATTTTAAGCAAGCCAAGTTCTGTATCTCCTTTCGACCTTAAATATTTCCCGAAAAATGCTTTCCGTAAAAGACATATCACCACAATGTATGTATGTATATTTATTGACTGTAAATTTCAATTTACAAAACTATACACACCATAACAGAATATGAACACAAATAAATAATAAACATAAAAGGGTAGATAACTAGACAGGAACAGAATAAATTAAAGTCATGCCTCATCGGCGCGCTACAGTCATGCATGACTTGACTTTGTTTGGCAAGCACAGTCGTAATGAATGAATGAATGAATGTTTATTGACTGTATTTTTACATACAAACGATTTCATACATCATTATAAATTGTAACAAAAATGCAAAGTAATACCGGTTCAGGTGAAACTCTATCGTAAGTTTTTCCTGACAAAGAACTAAACTAAATACTGCGTCTAAATACAAGATATGCAGTAACTTCAGCGCGACCTTAACCATTCAATGATATAAATGATGGATTGGGAAAGTCATGACAGAGGGGGTGTCTGCTTTAAAGACAACACTCATGCAACATGTATGTGTTTAATGAACCATGAAGGTGCCTCTGCTTAGCTAATTGTGAACACAATGTTCTACACGTGTGTTTGGGATTGAATACATTGTATTATCACCTGGTGGCGCGGACACTTGTTGAATGGGGCACATCCTAAGAACCATCGGAATATGCGACATTATTACCACTATTACCAGCTTTGCTGTAATTCCTGATGCTGATTGGTTAGTAGGTGTCAGACATGCGGCTTTACACTACGTAGATTTAATATTGAATGTCTGAATTTGATATCACATGCCATAATCGATATCACATGGTAGCCGACAATGTGATGTATATGATTTTCTTACTAACCATGGAAGAGCAGGTGATAAATTCGTTACACCCTGTTTGAAAGTGTGGTCTGGTCTGTAATACACAGGGTGCAACATAGGTTGCGAAACATTATTATCTGAGCGGGGCAAGCTGCCCCTAAAGTTGACTTGCCCCGCCGGCACTTCTACTTGTCCCGTCACTCTGTTGAACAAAGGGGAGATTGGACTTTGCTCAAAACATTACTTGCCGAGCGGGGCAAGTCAGGGTCTTGTTCAGCTTGCCCCGTTGCCATTTTTTGTCGAATTCACTTGCAACTTGCAATGGGGCCAGTGGTTATGTTGCACGCTTATACACCCACAGTCATACGTATCCCACTCAGCTCCGACTCGTGGGATATGGATGACTTCGGGTGGACATCAGGCCGGGCCGTATTTTCAAACAGGGTGAAACTAGTATTATCACCTGCTCTGCTGTAATTCGCTATGCTGATTGGACAGTAGGTGTTAGACCTGGAGCCGTTCACACTTTGTAGATTCAATATCTAACGGCAGAATTCAATATTACCACTTGGGCAGCAGCCTCGTTCTGACCTCCTACGTTATTTTAAAAGTTTTTGAGATGTATTTGTTATTTTTTCTTAGCATGAAAGAGCAGTTGGATAGCAGGCCGGATTGCACTTTCCAACAGGGCGTAACTAATGATATCACATTTTTATTAACTTAAAGTTAAAATGTGTAGGTTGGGTGGTGGAAGCCACACTATGGCGGTTAAAGAAAAAAAACAACAAAAAAAATGTTAATGAGTGCGAAGAAGTCCTCGAGATGTGGAAAGACAACATCAAGAACTTATGTACGCCCAATGTTGATGATACCTTTGACGAAACACACATTTCTAAAGTATGATTAAGTCGAAAGATAGTTGGTGAATTTATTACTATTCGACCTTATCTTTTGGACCATTGACTTGCCCATTCTCACTTTTGGGAGTGAGAGGGCCTGCTCTGACGGCCGTGTGGTCTAAGGCGCCGCAACTGACTGCACGCTGTCTCTCACCACTGCCTGGGTTCGAATCCTGGCCTGGGCATGTTAGAAGGTTACCAGTGATTTGGGGCTAGGCGGTGGTTTTCGCCGGGTTCTCCGGTTTCCTCCTCTACTTACAACTGGCTAGTCACGAATTAGCCACAGTTGGCATAAATGTGACGAAAAACGAAATTCCAAATCCAAATTTGGGTGCTTTCAAAAAGGGATAAAGAAAACCTTCTCTATGGGGACAAATGGCCCCAAATTGTCAAGTGGTCCTGTATTTTTTGGAGTGCATGACCAAAACTTTATGAAATTTGCCACCAAATAGATTTGGAGATACAGTGCAGACATTTAATTCCTGCAGGAAATGCGTGGGCAGACCAGGCATACTACACGACCGCACGCCCAATTGACACCCAGTTTCATGGACATGGATGCATGGATTACCTCCAAATTGAACGTAGATTTTATTAGCAAGCTACGTTAAGGTCATTGATGTGCTTGGATCATTTTTTGAATGTTATCCATGGGGTTTGTACAACCAGGCACTGACAGACGTCCGGTCGACTGGTGCAGGAACTAAATGTCTGTACTGTATAAGATGGCAACTGGTGTAGTCCCAGTTTTGACTAAAAGCTCCTGGAAGAAGTTAGTTTGGGAAACTGAGCTGCATGGAATACTGTCAATTCGGAAAAGATTGCGTTAGTTTAATTTTGGCGTTCTTTTGCGTTTAGCCTCAGACGCAAAATTAAAATTCGCAATGATTGGTGCTGCCACTTTTAGTGTATAGCTGGCACTCCATGTTTGCAAAGTTAAAAAACGTAAAAATCGATTTTCTGTAAATTCGCGAAACATACCCTACACAATATTTTGTTACTCTACAGTATTGAGGATTGTCACTGGTCCTCAACAGTCGCGCTATGCCGAGAAAATGATCTCCTTAAGAACACCACTAAAGGTGTAAGTTATATGGCCTGGTGGCAGCTAATTAAATGACACGAACCCCTCCTTAATGAAGATGTGTGATTGTATGGTTCACATATTGACGCACGCAAGCATGTTAAAGTGTGAGGATGTTAATCTTACAGCTTTAACTGCTAGCCACAAAGTGTGTTGGCTTTGTGACCTATTTGCACTGAAACCGTACTTCACATTGTAATGCAATGTCCGTATTACTGCGATATTAGGGTGCAAGTGTATGAGGATTTAAGTACAATTAAAGGTGGAATACCCTTAACAATGACAAAGGACCATTCTTTTAAAGGTTTATGGCAATAAATGACTTCTGTGTGCCGATGTGCCTTTAAACATTCATTCATTTATTCGTTAAGATTTGAGGAAGAGCCAAGTCATGTTTTCTACTAGCTCATGGGATGTGGTATGGAAGGGGTAGACCTCTAAGACCAGAGAGGTTTGTAGATGATATCATGGACAGCAATTACTAAATGGTACCTTAGAGCCAACCGGAATTGGATAGGTTGTCCACCCCCTCTGACAGTTCAGATACAGGGAATTTGTCTATTTCCAGAATCGGTGACGTATGTTGGCTAAAATAACATAGTCAAAACAAGCAACCACCCTCTTATTATTAACCCATAACCTGTATTTGTCCTTTGCTTCATTTTTATTACTGATTTTTATTTTACATGTTTCGATTTGAAATTAAGTACCTTTCATATGATGAAAATATGGTCAACGAAGATACATGCATACATACGGACTAGGGTTGGATTTTTTTAAAATACCGTCACCTTTCAAAGTAGTACTGCAGCCCTGAAAGACTGTAAAACGGTATTTTTATGCGATCTTTAATTTGGCGTTGATGAGCATTCGCCAGAAAACTCCGACATGAAGTATTTAGATCATAAAGCTGCAATGTTTCTGCAAGAATACTGCGATGACCTTTTCATTCCTAGCCAATGTTCTATCATACTCAACCTATTTTCAAACTTTAATTCTTTAATTTCTAATTAGTAGCTATGTATGTATATTTAGTTAAGTTTCAGGACGCCATATCTCAAGTCTTTGACGTCATACAGAGCATGTGCACTGCGCATGGAGCAGAAAGTTGGTGACGAAAGTAGATTGACAAATTTGATGAAATCTCTCAGGCAAAGGCATAGTTGCAAAAATATTTCAAGGAGAAATGAACCTCAAAACACTCTTCTACAAACATTAAAAGATATTTTAAATTCCTGATTGGTCGAGGCATCATAGTTTCTGATGACAATTTATGGAGGAACTCTTGAGGATGGATGGGTTAAGAGAAATGTGACTGTTACCATAGTAATTATGACTACACATCTCGTAGGTACAGTACGGACACTTAATTCCTGCACCATTCGACCGGACATCTGCCCTTGCCTGGTTGTAGAAACACCCATTGATATTATGTCACAAATATAAACAAAGCACATCGATGACCCACTTAGCATGAAACTCAAAGCTACGTTCAGTTGTGAGGTCATCTATGCATCCCTGCCCAGGAAATTAGATGGCAATCGGGCGTGCGGTCGTGTATTCTGCCCGGGCTGCCCATGCATTTAGTGCAGGAATTAAATGTCAGCACAGTAATAGTCCAAAACCTCACAGGGGCGTGTGAATTTGGAATTTTGTTTTTTTTGTCACTTTTAATGCCGTATTGCGGCTAAGTCGTGACTAGGCAGTTGTAACTGGAGTACCCGGCGAAAACAACTGCCTAGCCACAAGTCACTGGCAACTTTCTCACATTCCCCGGCCGGGATTCGAACCTAGGCAGTGAAGCAGAGAGACAGCTAGCAGTCGGTGGCGCGCCTTAGACAACTCGGCAATCAGGGGCAGGGGCGTGTAAAAGAAAGTGACAAGGGGTTACGTTTTCGCCATTTTTTTGCCGGGATATCTCTACCACGTACAGGTTACAACTGACTAGTCACAATTGGGCCTAAATATGACACAGCAAAATACCTAATCTGTATGTTATGGTAGGAGACAGCATGGTAGGGTATGTTTACAGAATATTGTAAATTCGGAAAAGATTGCGTTTGTTTAATTCTCGCGTTTTTTTGCGTTTAGCCTCTGACGCAAAATTAAAATTTGTAATGATTAGTGCTGCCACTTTATGTTTATAGCTGGCACTCCATGCTGCGGCCAATTCGTAAAGTTAAAAACCGCAAAAATCGATTTTCTGTAAATTCGCAAAATTTACTCTACACAATCTTTTGTGAATCTACAGTATGATGGTATGTTTACAGAATATGAAAAGTGTGTTATCCACCATGGTTAAGTATAAAATACCTTTAATTGAGAGAACCCATAACGCCTTTGACCATATGCGATCTGAAGAATAATGGACTGAAGTTAATCTTGATAAAGATAGATTCCATACATAGAAAGTGGGCTACAACATACCAGGAGTTGTACAATTCATTTGCTGACGAAGTAGCCTAGATCTCTATGCTGTCATATGTATTTTTCATGTTCCTTTTCTGTTACCAGGCACCAAATAGCGTAGGTGGCCATGGTGATCAATTTAGTTTTCACTTATCTCAACAGGTGAATAGAGGATTCAGTTTGGAAAACCTCTTGAAATAGGAGGATCGTGTGGTGCCATCTATCTTCCATACCTGGTACTGCACCACAGTGCTCGGTCAACACAGAAGGAAATGCAAAAGTTTTAGCGACTAGGGGCATAGTGTTGTGACGAAGGTCACCCGATTCTCTGTTATCGGATTAATAGTAGACTGTAATTAATGAATGAGTGTTTAAAGGCACATCGGCACACAGAGGTCTTTTTAGTACCATGAAGTATTATCAAAAGGTGGTCCTATGTCATTGTTGAAGAACAATGACAATGCATAATTATTCTAGGTGAAATAAGAAAAAGAGGTAGAGTAAGAGCAGAGCCTTCAGATCCAAAGATGACCGAGGGATATTTCATATGATGACTTGCAAGATAGCGTTACAACTACTAATACTTTATGAAATACACGTATCTCACATTTCATTTCAATATTAATGGTAATGATTGTTATTGACATTTGATAGTGAATGGCGAATAATAGAAGCACATCCTAGGTAGAATGGGTAAAGGTGACAAAGGACGTGACTTTCCTGTACCTATCCTTGAGGGGTTGCGCAACTCATCGTGGTAGACTGTAATCCATTCCAATCGCATTTAACCCTTACAGTGCTGACGCAACTTTCGCTCAAAGCACAATGATGCAAAGATTTATGAAAACCATCTAAACCCTGTCATCTTGGTATTCATTGGATAACTCTCACTGAGTGTTCTCATATGAGTACCCATTTGCCAAGGTTTCAGTCATTTTTCAGGATTATGCATCATTTTGTATTCGCAAGATTAGCCATCAGCAGCATAAGGGTTAACAGAGAATTTACAAATGAGAAATATCACATGAGATCATGTACAGATACTGACGACAGAATACAAACTTTGAAATGCATGTATGTTTATTGACTGTAACTGTACACTTACAAAAGCATACTAATGTAATATAGATAAATATTTATATCTTTCTATCGTTATAATCATAGCCAGATGTTCTTATTCAGACCCGCCCATATCGGACAAAAACACAGGTCCGCCCTATTCCATCTGAGTTTGAAATCCTGCACATAAGCTGTATAGCGTCACGTGCAGGAAACCCACGTGTGCAACATCAAGTCAGTACGTATAGTGCAAAGTTGTCACGCCATTTATTCCATCAATACAAGCTCATCTTAATGCTGTAAGTATGACTGGGTAGCTAAATAATAAAGATAAAATCAAGTAGTTTATCTTTCATAACGTAGGTATGCGTTATCAAATTTGATGGCATGCATTATATGTAAAGATTTGAACTTAAAACATGTAGATGTAATCGCATTATGTGTCCTACATAAACATCTTTGATTTACACCCGTCACAGGTGACCTCACTAAGCATGAATTTGGCACGATGACTGGCGATCTTTCTTCATTTGCCAACACTATAGGGTAGTTTAACCCACCTACTGCTGAGCCTACTTTTGTCCAAAGTACAAGAATGCAAAGATCTTTGAAAAACATCAAAACTATGTCATATTGGTATTCATTTGAAAGCTCTCGCTGAGTAATCTCAGATGAGTACCCAGGTGCCAGGGTTTCAGTCATTTTCAGATTTTTTGCATCATTTTGCATTTGCCAAATTAGCCACCAGCAACATAAGGGTTAAAGAGGCCAAGCATTGTGGGTTACATGTTCTATAACATCCAATCAAATATATGTATCCAGTCTTACGCTGGAATAGACAACATGATTATCTTTTTTCATCTATTACTCCACTCACAATGAGTAGAACAAATATTGAAAAAATGATATTATATCCAGAGGTGTCATTTATCTTTGAACAGCAGACATGTGCACATCAACAATCTTCATGGCATGACTGGATTAACCCTTCTAATGCTAAGGCTACTTTCGTCCAAGGCAAAAGAATGCGAAGATTTTTGAAAACCATCTTACCGCTGGCATATTGGTATTCATTGGATAGCTCTGACTGTGTTCTCTTAGATGATGTCCCATATGCCAGGGTATCAGTCATTTCCCAGTTTTGGCCTCATTTTGTATTGGTCAAATTAGCCACCAGCAGCAGAGGGGTTAAGTCCGACATATCTATGCATTTTGAGGTTTGAATTGTGATGTAAGTCTGGTAATTACCAAAACCTTTATTACACAACAGTAATAAACGTTGTAACATGATCATTGTATAGCTCTTTGTGAATAGCATAGTATAACATTTATTGTTTCCATTTTTGAATATATCAAATAATATTATTATGGATTGTTTGGATCACACCCTTTCTGCTAGAAATGCATCTCCCATTTAGGAAATCATAGAATTAAGTGATAATGTGATGGTTTAGTATCTTTGATACTCAGGAATGAAAGATATGAAAAGCGTGTGGGAATCATGTTGTTTATAAATTGATTATCTAAATTTGATAGTAGCAGATATAGGAGTATTATAAACAACATAAAATCTTTCGTCAGGAAGCTATTTCAATGTGCACATACTTCTGATATCAACAATTTAAACATATACCTGATATGTAACACACATCACAAGCTCTGTTTATATCTTATGATAAAATACTGCAACACCTAGCTAGTGTAACTTGGCCAGAGATTCATATTCACAGAAAAGAGACTCCGACTTTTCGATAATGTAATATTGATTATCTAATCATAGCTGCTGTCTATCTATCTACAGTGCAGACATTTAATTCCTGCACCAGTCGACCGGACGTCTGTCATTGGCTGGTTGTACAAACACCCATGGATAACATTTCAATGAAATGAGATAAGCACATCGTAGCTTAAGAAACAAAGTTACGTTCAGTTGTAGGTCATTCATGCATCCATGCCCAGGAAACTGGGTGGCACTGGGGCATGTAGTCGTGTATTTTGCCCGGGCTGCCCACGCATTTAGTGCAGGAATTAAATGTTGGCACTGTACTGTAGAATAGGAAATTAATCCGGGGTGCAAATATACTGAATTTGAAAAAGAAATGACCTTTCCGAAGGTAATTTTACCAAACAGTCATGATTACACATTAACACAGATGGAGGCAGATTTTATTCCGAATTTAATTATACCGAGACTTTCTAATTCCGTGAATTCGGATTTATTACATGTTCAGAATCATTTCCTATTCTACAGTATCTATCTATCTATATATAAAATCTAGATGAGGGGTTGGAAGGGTAAATTGCAATTGATACTGTCAAGTTGCTGGCTGTTGATTCCACTCATTAAGAGGCAAAGTGAGAGCAGACACAAACAAGTGGATACCGAATAGTGTAAAGTCGTCCCCCATAGCTTATCATTATTAACTTTAATTCACTCTCCCCAACCCATCTAATAACTTAATTATAATGTGATTATAAAAGCAGGTTTGCCTGTCTGCCTTCCGTTCCTCCTCCAAGGGGTACCGTAATAGTATCAAGGTGAAACAGGTCACTCCTATTTTTAATTTGTCGTTCACATGTCACGATGATCGTTAAATAGATTCAGAAAATTCTCATAAAGGCTTGATCGACAAATCAAACCAACCAAATCTGCAGTATATATATTCAAGATGAAATACATTTATTTTGAGATGCAGCAAAGACATTTGCTTTAACTTCCAAAATTGAAAAAGAAAGAACGACGTGAAAAAAACTCGAATGGAAGTTGAAGTTAGCAGGATAACTCAATGAAGCTTCTTAAGGCAAATCAATTTGTTGTTTCTGTGTGCTGAAATAGCAAAAGTTTCCTACTCCACTCTGTTTTTCCGAAAGTCTGAACCAGCGTCATATTGCACTGTGATTGCAGATAGTCTGCAATGTCGTCATCCACGCGCTCCGTCCAAGTTAGAGTTTTGAAAAGCGGAAACTCTGCTTCCCCTAGTTTATGCATGCGCCTCATCGCATTGCGGTAACACTTCCAAGGCTGCGGTTCCAGAAGAAAGTGGGTGCAATTTCCAGATAGGTAACTCAAGAAATCTTTCAAACCTGTATCACCATTGTGAAGATGAACCCACATAGTTATTGAGAAACACGTCACAAGGTGAAAACTGCTTGCTCCTAAACCACAGAGATACTCTTTCAGAACACTCTCTCGCATGTCTTTGTCCATGATATCTAGAGTCTTAAACTGGATGTTGGCAGGATATTTATTCGAATCCTGAGCACGTGTGATGAGTTGTGGATCCAGATCAACACCTAGGATCTGGAAATGGCTGTCCTTCTCTGTTTCTGTCTGAATGTGCTCATACAAGGCAGTCGTCAAGTCCTGTGAAAATAAGTAAAAGCAACCATTAACCTTTTGGCACAGTGAAAAAGTTTTCTGTTGGTTTGACTAAATGTATGTATACATGCAAGAACATATTACAGACTCAATATTCGTCTGTTTTTGAAATAAAGTATTACTTCAATACTTACCGATACAGATCGATTCCTTTCTTAGTTATCAAAGTGCAACCGAAGTTCAAAAGGCTGCCAGACTAGATAAGGAGATACTTATCAATGTTGACACATGCGGGTGGAGTTATCTCATAAAAGGCAATGGCAACTTTCCCAAATGCATGAAGCCGGTTGAATAGTGATGATACAACAGGTATTGAAGACTTGCTAAAGGAAGATGGTCTTTAAACGCCACTTGAGGCATAGGGAATTATAGGATGTTTATAGGTGTCTATAGACTACTTATCAGAAACGTCTGGTTTAAATAAGTAACGTTTGCTCCTCTACTAGGTACAGTAAAGACATTTAATTCCTACACCAGTCGACCGGACGTCTGCCAGTGCCTGGTTGTACAAACACCCATGGGTAACATGTTAGAAGAAATAAGCCACACACGTTGATGACCCACGTACCCTGTGAAAACAAAGCTACTTTCCGTTGTGAGGTCATCTATCCATTTGTGACCAGGTAACTTAGTGGCAATCGGTTGTGCGGTCGTGTATTATGCCCGGCTGCCCATGCATTTAGTGCAGTAATTAAAAGTCGGCACTGTACGTTGTCTGGCGGCAATTAGCATTAAATTGATAGTTTCATTATTAGTGATCGTGAGTCTATGGTAAAGATTCTATGCCATGCGAGTTTACTTAAGATTGATGATGTGAGATTTAAACGTCTCCCCGCTTCTGCGGAATTCCTTTATGCGATAATGGTTCTATGGATAACGCATTACATCTTGTGATGCAATATCCGAATCTACCAACCCAAAGAAACTCTATGATTGTTGAAATTCAGCATTTGTCGGTTAGTTACAGACGACAGTTATTGGATTCTGTGAATAATATCTTTATTAGTCATACTGGGAAAATCTTACCAAATATCCCAACTGATGTCATTGCCACCAGACATGTATCGAATATGTACAAATAGAGGTTGAAAGTTATTGGATAAATTGATATGAGTTTGTATGCCGTAAATTTGTCCCCTACGGCTGCTATCAGAACGGAGTATAAGTTATTACCTGTAAGGCGAAAAAAAGTTGTTTGTTTCCTGTAACCCTACCCTAACAAGTTTTTATTCAAATAAATCCCTTACTTTTTTTCAGCCCTCCCAACTCTTAATCACCATAAAACATGCATAAAACACACATTTTACCAAAAAGAAATGCAAAAATTCTTTTTTTTACCGAACTACCTACCCTATTTTTTTTCGACTGTTACAGGAAACGAACACTTTCTTTTGAAGGCCTAACCGCATTAGTTTGTTTCTTTTGTGTCTCATTTGTGAACTATTAAGGAACCACGCCCTAGCATCTTTATAATGAGAAAGGTGCCAGCTCTCTCAAGCTTTATTGCATAACCCTTGTGGCTAATTCACGTGTGGCAAGCTGTTCACAATAACCTAACCCATTAGTACTCACAGCAGCCGAAAGCATCCTGACAATTTTGGTGATATCTTTTAGGCAAAAGCATATTTTGGTACATATTTGATGAAATAATGTTCATCAAGATTTTACCAACAACTCTCTTTCAAATATTTTGTAAAATCATTCTTCATTTCCTAGTCATGTTCAAAAGTATCAAAGATCCTGACGACAATTCCAAGAGAACCCCTTAAGCATTAATGGGTTAAAGGCCAACTAGATGGCTAGAGTCTAGACAGTGTATGACGTGGTTCGGTCACTCACAGTGCGCTGATGGTCATTAGTTTGGTGTCAAAGCCAACACGAAAACAACAGTCACAAATGACCCAGACAAAAGACGTGGCCACCATATGACTCCATTGGATCATTATTAAATTCAAATTAAAATCATAATCAAACTGTTGACTACCTAGAGTGCATATGGTATGTTTTGGGCTATAAGTTAATAATGTTGCATAACTGGTCTATGGTATCGAGTTGAATACTGGGGGGTAGGTCGATGGTCAAAGGGAGCTATTGTCCAGAAATCCGAAATACATCTCCACACACAATGAGACCAGAAAGGAATAAATGTGCCTCTACGAAAAGTCCTCCTTATGACATTGTTTCAAGTAAAAGGTAGATTTAGCAGATTTATCAAGCCTTATACAGGCAACTGCGTAATTCGGACTGATTCGGACCATGAATTTCTGTCCGGATTAGGCAAAATCCGTATTATACATGACATGAGCCGATGATCGGCGATGACGAATGCAGCAGGCACGCGCGGCAAATTGTGTAAATCTCAGAAAATAAAGACGTAATCCTGGCCCATTGATCACTCCCTACTTTCCCCGACCCTACCCCCACATCCCCCTGTCTATTTACATTTCATTCTTCCTGCTTTTGTGAGGTAATGACATGTATTATTGACGGCTAGTCAGCTTGGAACAATGGCGTGGTGGCATTCCCTTAGTTGAGAGGGCACGCTTTATTCATGAGATCACCGGTCTGGATTACAGTACACTTTTAAACCTTAAATGGTAAAGAGTGCACCGCAAATATTGGCCGGTTTAGCCGGAGTCTGCCTAAATTGTCCGGATTAAACATTGAAATTCAGGACTTTCCAATCCGTACGGTTAATACGAAAGTCCAGGTTATTCAGGTCCGAAATACGCAGAGTTGCCTATACATGTAAAATTTAGTTACAACCTTAAAACTTTTGAAAAATTAACCTGACATTTTTGATTAAATTTTTACTAAAGATAAAAAGTCATATGTTCAAAACAACATTTGGTTTTGCGATAATTTGAGTATAAACCCTATCAGGGAAGTAAACTAATGTGCTATCCATTTCATATCTCAACTATATACCTTATGGATTTGTTAGAATTGATATTTGGATGGATGGGAATGAGTACTATATGGGTAGTAACCTCGCAAGGGCCACACCTTATGATGTGCAATAGGAGTTGGCACCTCCCAGGGAACACTAAGCTGGTGTGGCACCCTGCTCGCCTTATAAAAGAATGGGGATGAGTGGATCTGTCTATGGATACCCTGCATCTAAAATATCCCTTGGTCCTCTTTGGATCTGAAGGCTATAAAGGCTTTTTCTTCTATCACCTAGAATAATTATGCTATGTCAATGTTCTTCAACAATGACAAAGGACCACTTTTTGCAAAAACCTTATGGCACAAAATGACGACTGTGTGTTGATATGCCTTTAAACACGTATTCATTCATCAAATGTAAAGGAATGATATCTGAATATTAAGGAACGAATTTTGGATGTGAAGGAATGATATCTGAATATAAAGGAATGGTTTTCGAATAGCTAGGTATGATTTTTAATGTAAAGTAATGATTTAAAGAAATGAAATAATGTTTTTGAACGTGGAAAAATTATTTTTGAAAGTGAAGTATTTTTTTGAATGGAGGAGATGTTTGAATGTGAAGGGATGATTTCTGAATATCAAGGAATGGTTTTCGAATGTGTAGCCAGTGTAGGTATGGTTTTTCTGAGTTGATGTATTGATTTTCAAAAGTGAAGGAATATAGATCTTTAGATGGGTAGGAATGAATTTTGAACGTGAAGGGATCATTTCTAAATATAAGGAATTAGTTTCGAATGGGTAAGTTCATTTTTTTAATGTGAATGGATGATTTCTGAATACTAAGGAATTCGTTTTGGATGGGAAGGAACGACGATTGTATCTCAAGGAAGGATTTTTCTGAATAGATTACTACGGAATTAGGTTTGAATGAGTACGTTAGATTTTTGTAAGTGAAAGAGTGATTTTTCAAATATAAAGGAATGCCTTTTGACTGTGTATAGGAATGATGGCACTAAAATCTTGATGTCATTTTCATGGGTCAAAATTTCATATTTTGAAGCATGAACATTTTCATGCCACGATTTTTTAATGCATAAAACTACTCCTTCGGGCGATCACCCGTCAACACTGTACTCACTAACCCGTCACAGACGCCGGCAAGGAAATTATAATCATACATCATCAGAGTCAAACTCACTTTTGGACGGTTTTGATTATCAATCATTAAACATACTATATACAGGATGTAACAAACCCACAAAGAACAATAGTTGTTATCAGACTCTTAATTAACCTCCCCGCAATTCAGTGACGACAGCAGACACTTAGTTTGAGGTAAAAACTGCTTCCTGAAATACTAGCATTATCATTCCGGGAATAACCCTCATGCTGCCAGTGGCTAATTTGGCTGATACAAACTTATACAAAAAACCTAAAATAAATGACTGAAAGCCTGACAAATTGGTACTCATCTGAAAGTACTCAGCGAGAGCTTTCAAATGAATACCAACATGGCAGGGTTTAGATGATTATCGAAAATCTCTGTGTCTTGTGCTTTGAACGAATGTAGCCTCAGCATTAAAAGCCCTAAGAGAGAGACGGACACTTGATCCCTCACATTATCCACATCCTCTTAGCCAGAGGCAGTAAATAACTACATCCTGATCAGTGATTAAAACGGCACTGGAGTCTGATTCCGCCTGCGTGGTTAGGGCTTGTTACCTGCCAGTAATGCAATTGATACCAGTATTATCTTCATTACTTAATACCTGGCGCTTTTCATCCTATTGTGTCTAGACAGTCACAGTACATGAAAATCACAACAGGCACTGACATAAGTACTAGCCCGCTTGCCCAGGCAAGTGAATTTTTGAAAAAAGGGCTTCGGGCAAGTACATTTTAGTTTTCACTTGCCCGAATGGGCAAGCTGATTTTCTGAACACTAAACACATTTTTTTATAGTGAATGGCCCAAATACCCAGAAATATTCAAACAATTCAACAAACTGAAAAGAAAATGGTAATAAAATACATGCCTTTCTAGCATATGTTTTAACTTATTTCGGGCAAGTCAAAAATTATTTTGGGCAAGTCAAAACCATTAACTACTTGCCTGGCATGGCAGGTTAGTTCTGAAAATTATGTTGGTGCCTGCACAACCGAAATCAGTAACAGAAATGTCATTGGAATCGTAGAAATAAACATTTTAATGTAAATAGCTTTAAGAAACTGTTTGAGAAAGTTTCTTCAGACGGCATTTTTTATTATTTACAGGAGATTGGTCTGTTTTGCAGAATATAAAATATCTTAAGAATTTAGTTTCTTTTGAAACAACCTTGTATGCAATATTTATAATCTAAAGCTGTTTGTGAAAGACAAAATGGGATTTTGTCGAGAAAAGAAGTTACTGAGTTACTTTAGTCCAACAAAAGTTACTTTTGTCTAACAGAAGTTGATTTTGTTGAGACAAAATATGCTTATATAGTATTCCAGTGTCTGCTTGTATATTGACTCATTTGAGTGAGCTACGTCAGGTTGTCGGGTACAGTACAGACATTTAATTCCTACACCAGTCGACCGGACGTCTGCCAGTGCCTGGTTGTACAAAAAACCATGGGTAACATCTTAACAGAAATAAGCCACAGACATTGATGACCCACGTAGCCTGTGAAACAAAGCTACGTTCAGTTGTGAAGTCATCCATCCATTCATGACCAGGTAACTTGGTGGCAATCGGTCGTGTATTATGCCCATGCATATAGTGCAGGAATTAAATGTCGGGACTGGACCTGGTTCTCGTAGTAGGGTTGGGAATGGGTTGTAATTTCATGTTCGATAATCAGTTGCAGCCAACCTATTGTTCGCACTTTTTCAGTAATTGGGTACTAGAGGCCTAGAGGGTAAAACTAAGTGATAGTCTATGACAATTGCTTGCTATTAGCACCTACTCTAACTTAGTTTTGTAGTGTTTTGGAGCTTAGTTTCATTGCAAGAAAGCTGACAACTTGCCGGTCATTTTGTTCTATTTTTCACCACTATGTGTCACCTTTTACGATTATCATTTGCCAGTTTCGTAATCGATAAAAAAGAGGCAACTGATCGATTATCAATTATAAGCAAAGATCAGCCTAACAGTCTCTTTCCAATAAGATTTTTGTCGTTGGGTCTATTTTGAATGTTGCCTTTTCAATCGATACGTGTGGAGGGTCATCCATCTTTAGATACAGATATACGAATAAATTCGCTTTTGTTTGATTTACGAGATTTATGTCTCACAATATAAATGTGTAAATAATGCCAATTCAATGACACATCCTGTAGGCACTTTTGTTACTCAATTACTAAATCATTTCGTTCTTTATTTATTATATTACTAGTATTTCTTTCTTTTTAATTTGGTTATAACATGTCGCTAATAACCTATGTGATCATGAGTATGCTTTGTTAATGATACAATTAGTCGATAAACACACATATATACACTACTTTTGTCGAAAAAAGTAACTTTTGTTGTCAAAAACAACTTGTATTTACAAAAAGCTGCTTTTGTCTTCAACAATTAATTTTCTTCGACAAAAGTAACTTCTATTGGACAAAAGTTGCTTTTGTCAACAAAAGAGTGGATGATTCAAAGGGCGATCCATAACTATGGGAGTGTCAATATTTTTACACCAAATAAGTGAAAGGACTCATACTAAACAGATGCCACGTACCAGGTGAAATATTACTCTCGGATTTTAGTATCTCGTTTTCGTAATAAGTCTAATGTTAAATGATTTTAAATGGAGAAAGCATTTAGTTTTCCTCGAAAAAGGAAATTCTCTAATAAACGAATGAGAATGGTATATGCGGTGACTTGGACTTTAAATAGTGTAGCAAATTATTAAATTATTATTCTTCCCATAATCTGCTATATTCATTGTCTTTGGAGTCCAAATAATGCCAAAACACTGTATGTGTTTCTTTTTTGAGAGGATAGTGAATAAACAATTATCTCGCCTGAAATCTAAGATGAAGCAAATAATGGATATATAGTAAGAGACTTATTACTATATGTGCTATGGTGAAGGGCTGGACATGCCAGGGGTCTCTGATCTGGCAATAGTGTGAGGTCACAAGGCTATTCGTTGAGGCTAGCCTGTTCAGGTTGACCGGCTGGTTTCATATCCACTTGTTTTTATTTATCAAAGTTAAAATCAAATAGAAAAAACCTAATTTACAGCCTTCGGAGCCGTCCTGTTCTGAATTAAAAAGTAAGATTTTTCACCCATGTTTGGGTCCCCTCTCTCTCTCACTCTATATATTTAAATATGTGATTGTGTGTGTGTGTGTGTATATATATATATATATATATATATATATATATATATATATATATATATATATATATATATATATAAATAAATATATATATATATATATATATATATATATATATATATATATATATATATATATATATATATAAATATATATATATATATACAGTGAAACCTCGAAAGAGTGAACACCTTGGGACCGGGCCAAAACGTTCACTATAGGGGGTGTTCACACTTCCGAGGTTTTGCAAGTTGGACTTGTAGACAGACATGACATAAAGGATATATATATTTAAATATATATATATATATATATATATATATATATATATATATATATATATATATATATAAATATATATATATATATATAGGTAAAATGATTATGAAAATAGGTAGAATTTGGTTGGTACTGCACAATAACACAATTATAAATCATCTTGGTCTTGGCGAGAAGTTAAGTGTGCAGATTCAATTCCTGTTCATTAAGTGACACTCTTTTAAAAGCCATTCACTGATTTTACACTAGCTTAATGCTGTTCTAGGTAACGACCGCTTCTAGGTAACGACCGCTTATAAGTTTCAACATGCTATGCCCACCAGGTCAGTAAGGTCCATGCTGTCACAGGCAAATGACGTAAGAGGCTCAGTTTGAGAGCCTCTTGGGGTTAACTTTCACATATTTATTTGAAAAGGATCTAGAGGTAGGGTAAGCTTTTGATCATTTTCTAATTCTAATTTTTTCCATTCACTGCATAGATTTCACTTATATGCACACAACAGTGATAATCTCTTTACCTCAAGTAGCAAAACACACTGACATAAACTCAATTGCAATCACTAATGCTAAACTTAGCCTGGCTAGGTCAATTAAAATGGAAGTAATTAGGGTATACAACTGAAACACCCACACACAGAGTAGCTGACTACACCTACTTGTACCCAGAGTTTTTCGGAACTAGGGTTGGATGCCATGTGTCGGCAGTAGAATGGGTGTAGTAAGGGGGGGGGGGGGAGGTTGACTGTAACGTGTTCGTGTTCGGCGTTCATTTACACTACAGGTCTGTAGTGTAAATGAACGCCCGCTACGCGTCGCCACCGTCGCGTATTATAATATTATAATTACTTGTGACGTCATCAAAACTGTAAAATCGCTAATTTCACTGATTTAAAAAAGGTTATTTAATTTCCTAAAAGTGTATTCTTAGTACAATTGGTCCACTGAATGTATCCATGCTGTTTGACGAAGACAGATTGGACGCTATCATACATAACTGGAAGAACCAAGTTTTCGGTAATAAAACAATCCATGGCGTTCCGCGAAGTGCATTCGACGTGTTTGAAGCCACCTATCGGCGGGTTCCGGAACCTTGCGTCCAGGTGTTCACTTATTGGAGGTTCTCAGGACCATTTTTACCCCAAAAAAGTGTTCACTGTTCGGATACGGGGGTGTTCACACTTCGTAAAACTAAAATGTATTAGAAAAAAATTGGGACCGGGGAAAAGTGTTCACTATAGGGGGTGTTCACACTTTCGGGGTGTTCACATCCCGAGGTTTCACTGTATATATAAATAAATATATATATAATATATATATATATATATATAATATATATATATATATATATATATATATATATATATATATATATATATATATATATATATATATAAGCTCTAATCAGGGATTCTCATAACTTGTCGACACGTCAAACACAGTGGCCGAAGGTAACTGTGGCGTCATCAGACCTCCTCCCTGACTGCGGACGACACGTGTTGACACTGAGCGATAATTGGGTACTTTCCTTACTTACCCCTGCATTACATCCCACGTCAAGTATGATACGTGGTTTCGTATCACCATCCCTTTTAAGATTAATTAATGAGGCGGCTGGGATAAGATCGATCCTTCGTTCTGGAGGATTGAAACTGTAGTAGTTGATAAAATTCCCGTGTTTTGCCGCACCGGGTTGAAACTCCGCCATGTTATAAATCGCAAAGTTGACACCGGTTGGTTGTAATCTAAACCCGTTTCAGCATGTACGGGTTGTCATCGTATATCTTATTGGTGATTCAGTTTCAGTAATTGATGGTTCACTGGCACCTGGCGCGAGGAAGTGATCCCCCATTACTTGCCATTGATGTAGCATTTAACACAGACAATGAGAAAATTCTTTGGTGATTTCAATGATATAATAATTAGAGAAGATACTAGAAATGTACTTCACATATATATGTAATACTATATATATATATATATATATATATATATATATATATATATATATATATATATATATATATATATATATATATATATATATATTATATATATATATATATATATATATATATATATATATATATATATATATATATATATATATATATATATATATATATATATATATATATATATATATATATATATATATATATATATTTATATATATATATATATATATATATATATATATATATATATATATATATATATATATATATATATATTCATACACATATATATATATATATATATATATATATATATATATATATATATATATATATATATATATATATATATATATATATGCATACGTGTAAGTGTATATATATATATATATATATATATATATATATTCATACACACATATATATATATATATATATATATATATATATATATATATATATATATATATATATATATATATACATATATATATATATATATATATATATATATATATATATATATATATATATATATATATATATATATATATATGCATACGTGTAAGTGTGTGTGTGTGTGTGTGTGTTTCCACTGTCTGTGTTTGTGTATAGGCAAAGCTGTGAATGAAATAAGGCTACCGGAAGGTCCTGTCTGGGTGTCACAATGGTGCGTAACATGTTTTGATGGGATGTAGACTAGTGTTGAGGTGTTGGCAGTTATGTTGAGAATATTTCATAACGGCATACTGTTAGCAAACAACTCTCATGCCACGATGCCACTGGGTATCCACAGGACACCACACCTTTTGAAACGTCATAGCTTTGTCTCAATAATAACATCCATCTTCACATCTGAGTCTTGAGCGGTCACGTGTTCAGACAGCTGTGTGCAAAAATCATCATATCTAAGATAAATAAAAACAGTGGACATGAAACTAGCCGGTCAACTTGAACAAGCTGGCTGCGGCGAATATCCCAAAAGTCGCGTTCTGCGCATGATGGTGTGCAAGTTTCTCTCTAATATAAACAATACTAGACCCCTCATTGGTTAATGTATCCTAGTGACGTCATACTCAGGCCAGATTCGACACCACTTGAATAGCCAGGTCTTCATTATAGCGCTTATAGTACTTGGTCTCTCGCCACATATCCATTCTTTTATTCATCTAAGATCACGGCAGATAGAGAACTGTCTGGAAAGGGATGAAGGGGTGTGAAGCACAATACGATAAACAGCCATAAGTCAGCTATTTATCTAAATATCATTGTATGTCGGTTAGCACGCGTGATAAGGGAAAGTGGCCCATGGTACAGGGATATCCAATTGTCGCACCAATGTGCGATAGCGGATTCAAAACGTGCGACAAGCAAAAAAACTCAAGCACTCTTTGGCTTGGAAATATTAGCAAACTATGACCGATTTCACTTGAATTATTTTAGATACAAATTGTATCTTAAAACCGGTGAACTCCATTAAGGCTGTGATGCTTGTGACACTCTCAAAATAAGACAACTCCTAGTTTAGCACTAGTTTAGCATGTGTATATATATATATATATATATATATATATATATATATATATATATATATATATATATATATATATATATATATA
>OZ012690.1:11074570-11117070 GCA_963942565.1 Maea johnstoni | reverse complement strand
AAAAAATGCTGCAATGTCACACAATGTTTGGTTATGACGTAATTCCCATCCTCTGCCAACATACGAGATCACCAGCGCTATCGGAAACATGAATATGAGAATAATGATATCGATGATGGCAAGATTAACCAAAAACATGTTCTGAGCCTTCCTAAGAAGGGGAGAAAGAATGTAGACAGCAACGACAATACAATTACCAATCATTCCAACTGAGAATATTGTCCCTTGTGTAAAGATGATTATGTGTAAAATCATTTGGTTTGCTGGCACGATAGTTCTGTTTGTTGAATTAGCGTGGGTGCTGGTCGCGTTTATATCCATTTCTATTCCAATGTATATGATAAAACGTTGATTCTTAATGATTCCCCTTTCCCCACACACTGCACTGTGTATCACCTATGTTACTCCAGCTTGGTTCCAGTTTAACTTTACATACTGGAAATCGTGTTTTATCATAGTTGACATAGCGACGCTTTCAGCGTGAATACATTAGCTATTATATGCAATACAAACAAAGTATGATATTTCGTAGCTAAAAGGGGATAACGTACTAATGGTAGGTATATTTACTCAACGTAGAAGTTGGCAATTCATGTGAAAGGTATTCCTTTTTATAGTTGCAAGAACACAATAGCACATTATCCGACTCTGTGATCCCAGATTACATTTCATTTTCCATTTCACATTTTTGCTGGATACATTTTGCCATCAGTAGCTGTAATGGACTCTCTGTCTGTTTAGGATCAGCCAACGCCAGTGTAGTTACACAAACTCTAACACAGATGGTTATCAGAATTGAACCACATATTCAAGTGCGGCATATGCAAAAAAGACTTTCAAATTGCATTGACACATCTATGTACAACCTATTAACTCACACATGCCTGTAGAGGCCAAAAAGGATCTTACTATTTATGTGGTATTTCGTTGACAAAAGCATATCTTGGAAAATATTTGAATGTTTCTAAGAACTAAGTTTAATTTCTCCCTTAGATATTTTGTGCAATCCTTTTTAATTTCACGGTTATTTTCAAAAGTATTATTTATCCATACAACAATTTCAGGAAGGAAAACCATTAAATAAATATAGGACAGACTTTTCAATAATAGAAATGCCTATGACCTTTTTAATTTTTGATATCACGTGATGGTAAATGGTTCATGTACATTGCCATTTCGACCAGTAATCCGCTGTCTGTTTGACTGAGCAGTAATGATTGGTGTTACACACACACACACACATATATATATATATATATATATATATATATATATATATATATATATAATATATATATATATATATATATATATAAATATATATATATATATATATATATATATATATATATATACATACATACATACATACATACATACATACAGACATACATACATACAGAATTCTCGACACACCCACACTTTCTGGCTCTTTGAGTTTTCTTGTATGTACAGAGAACCAAAGTAGTCAAGTCCAGTATGAGTAAAAGGATGAGACTGAGTCACTCTCTGTGAAGGTATTGGTGGCATAGAGGGCATCCTGTAAGGGCCTCCTGCCCACTTGCGGCATGTTCTGCATCCTTTATGAACTTCTTTCACTGATGCTCGGCCCTTCAGAATCCAATATTCACTGAGTAAGGGTGTGGCTAACTCCAGAACCTCGTTAAAGGTATATATATAATTTATCGGACAAGAAAAGATTTTGTTAAAAATAGTTTGTTTAACAAAGATAATGACCACAATGGGTGAAATGCCAATTCCATTAATACGATTATTACTTACAAAGAGACACTAGCATATGACTTCTTAAGCTATATACATATTTTCCAAGTAGATTCTCAATACTTTTGACAATTCACATCATGCAATTGTATGTCACAAGAATTTAGTGTGTAGTTACAGTTGTAATAGAAGTGTTACATTCACTGTGCTTATTACATGTGATCATACGAATACATTCAGCACGAAAAGTGGCATTGAAATAGAGGTAGATGAATGGATTGACAATCAAGTTTAAACTCAGCAATCCGCTGTCTGTTTGACTGAGCAGTAATGATTGGTGTTACACACACACACACACATATATATATATATATATATATATATATATATATATATATATATATATATAAATATATATATATATATATATATATATATATATATATATATATATATATATACATACATACATACATACATACATACAGACATACATACATACAGAATTCTCGACACTCCCATGAGAGCATTTAGATCAGTCTTTCAGAGTTTTCTTGAGCCATTCTCTGTCTCTAATTGCAGCCTTCCTTTTTGGAGGCCTATCAACCTCATCGCATAAAGAGTCAGGATTTTCTTCCTTTGAATCATAGTCAATATTTTATTCTGAACGTTTCAGAGGGTATAGCAGGTTTAAAGGTTGCACCAAAGTTTTCATCGTGCATACTACTTTTGCAGCTCTAGTTTTGCCATCTTGACTATTAATCAGTTCTTGAATTCTGCCAAGTTTCCAACTTCCTCGTGGCAAATTTTAATGAATGACCACCACATCACCAGCACTGGGTGAAAATCGAGACTGAACTCTTGGACTTAAAATTGTTTCTCAGTTCTTTCTCTCAGACTCAGCAAGTCTTCTTTCCTCCATATTGTCCAAAACCTATCCAACTGCTTCACACCAGTTTTCAGTGATCTGTGGCATCTCCACTTTTTGGAATACCTGTTGAAGTGTTCATAGTGAGAAAATGAGCAGGTGTAAAGAGTGTGCAATTGGAGTTCAGATCATCAGTAATGTAGATCAGGGGTCTTGAATTAATCGCAGAGGCTACTTCCATCAAGGCAGTTTGAAGTTGATCATTAGTTAATGATAGGGCTCCTAAAGTCTTTCGTAAGGCACGATTTGCAAGACCTACCATCCTCTCATAACATCCTCCCATCCAAGGTGACATCTCCTTAATGAAATGTCATTCAATTCCTATCTGACTCACATAATCCTGGACCTCTGTTTCATTTTCCACCTCTACCCAGGCCTTGGTGATTGCATTCCTTTCTAATTTGAATTGACTTGCATTATCTGATATGATACTATGTGGAGTTGAATATTGAGATATGGAGCGTCTCATACACAACAAAAACTCCTCTGATGTCATGTTCCAAATGGACTGCTCTGACCACCAGACACATAAAGAGACACACCCACACTTTCTGGCTCCTTGAGTTTTCTTGTATGTACAGAGAACCTAAGTAGTCAAGTCCAGTATGAGTAAAAGGATGAGACTGAGTCACTCTCTGTGAAGGTATTGGTGGCATAGAGGGCATCCTGTAAGGGCCTCCTGCCCACTTGCGGCATGTTCTGCATCCTTTATGAACTTCTTTCACTGATGCTCGGCCCTTCAGAATCCAATATTCACTGAGTAAGGGTGTGGCTAACTCCAGAACCTCGTTAAAGGTATATATATAATTTATCGGACAAGAAAAGATTTTGTTAAAAATAGTTTGTTTAACAAAGATTATGACCACAATGGGTGAAATGCCAATTCCATTAATACGATTATTACTTACAAAGAGACACTAGCATATGACTTCTTAAGCTATATACATATTTTCCAAGTAGATTCTCAATACTTTTGACAATTCACATCATGCAATTGTATGTCACAAGAATTTAGCGTGTAGTTACAGTTGTAATACAAGTGTTACATTCACTGTGCTTATTACATGTGATCATACGAATACATTCAGCACGAAAAGTGGCATTGAAATAGAGGTAGATGAATGGATTGACAATCAAGTTTAAACTCAGCAATGCCGAGAATATCAATCGTACTAATCTATACTCTTCCGTGCTGTAGAAATTTAATACGATCATGAATGGTATCCAAGTAATGTAGAATATTGCTATGACCAAAAATAATTGAAACGCCAGTTTTATTTCTTTCTTATCCAATGCATCGTTTGCTTGTACCTGGTGAGACATGACAAGTCTTTTGCTCTTCCTTACTTTGAGGAATATCCCCGTGTAGCACACAACAGTGATGCATGACGGAATTGCTACCCCACACGAAGCAGTAAAAAGGTTAAAATACAGGTTGTTATGAACATCAATTGTGCAGAAATGTATGCTGGAATCATATTTACTTCCTCCCCAGCCTAACACAGGAGGTAGATAAACCAATGTACAGAGAGTCCAACTGAGAACCACCAAACACACAGATTTGGGGACTGTAAAAATTCGCCTAGCCTTGGCAGGGTGGACAATTATAAGATATCTATTTATAGCAACTAGAGACATTGCAAAAATGCCGAGAGCATAACTAGAGTTTAGAGAACCTCCAGCCAGATTACACAGTAGTTGGTTTTCCTTAAGTGTCTTCCCTTTGTCCACAAGGAAAGATCCTGTTATTATAGGGGAGAGAAAACACAGACACAGAATGTCAATGATCGCCAAGTTGATGATGAAGGTATTGTGAGATTTGCGCAACGCAACGGAGCAAGAAAATACAACAATAACTATCACATTGCTCGGCACTCCAATAAGGAACAATGCAAAAGTGCCAACAAAGGTTGGTGTCTCAAAAGAAGGGACTTGGGTGCTACTGTTCATGTTTACCTTGTAGCCTACCTTTCAGCAATGGAAACTGTGATAATGTCCATATAAATCCTACATCTTCATAATCTAAGCTACACAATGTCGAGCTAGAACTCCGTAACGTTACAACTCTAAAACAAGAATTGTGATAGTGGTCCTATTCCACAGCGAATACCACCCGAGGTTACTTGGGGTTAGGCGGTGGTTTTGCCGGGCAGTCTAGTTTCCTCCACCAGTTATAACTGGCTAGTCATGACTCAGCCGCAATACGGCAGATAAAGTGTCGAAAAACAAAATTCCCAAATTCCACCGCGCAAAGTGGGTCGGCCTGGAACTATTCGTGAATAGAAGGGAATTTATTCTCGGTTCCAGGTTTCTCTCTCGTCGTGATATGGTCTAAGCTGTTGAAAGCGACATAAAACCAATTTCCTTACTTCCTATTCCATAGCGCGTATCGGTTTGGCCTGGTCGCTATTTACATGTGTGGCGTTGTGGGATGCTGTCTATGGTACTTCTACAACTGAAAGACCCTTCTCCCAGGTTCGGGGTTTCTATCTCGTCGCGATATGACCTTAGCTGTTGAAAACGATGTAAAATCAAATTCCTTCCTTCCAAAGCACGGTTTGCGTAACCCATAACCCATTAAGCGGTACACCGCAATCTATAATGTCATATCGCTCAGGGATGGGTGGTGCTACTGTGTATCCGAAGCATCTCTCGGTACCATGCAGCTATAGAGTAGGGAGTTACGTAATCATTAAGGTAGCTAGTTCTAATGGCACGTACACGAATGTTACAAAGTGGCGCAGCTTTATTTTTGCAGAGTGCAGTGCAGTTCAATATACAGAATAATAGAAAAGGGATATCTGCGTTGGTCTGCCTTGTTTTGCAACCATGCCAAAGGTTTCGTGCATGAAAAAATCGTGGCAGGGAAATTTCATTTTCATGCATGAAAATGGAAATATTTTCACCCCAGAAAAGACAATGGAAAATTGGGCTGAGCACTATTTCATGCATTGAAATCTTATCCATGATTTTTCTTTTTTTTTTGGGGGGGGGGGGGGGGAGTTTCATTTTCATGCATGGAAACTCTGTTTCAAACAAGAAATGTTCAAGCCACGATATTCTGATGCAGGACTTGTTTTGTACAGGCATCAACTCATTTCTTCTTTTTAATTGAATGTCGATAATAGCCATTCGTTATTTTTCTTGTTTTAACCATTGATCACTCTTTTCTATCTTAAAACCAGCAAAACTCTCGGTTTCCTCTATTTAGTAGCCTTGATGATTTATATTCTTCCTGAAAAGTCTAAGAAAATGTGGAAAGATGGGTCCTTTATTGTACTTTTCACTCGTTCTGCTTTCAATAAATGTTTAAAAAATTCGGTTCTCTCTTCTTCATATTTCATAATCTGTATTTTCACGAAATATAAAAAACGTAGACAGTATGATCCATTGTGATTTAGCTGAACTGGTACTAGCTACCTTAACCAACAAAGAACTCTGTGTGCATCTTATTTGCTAAGACGAGTCAGGGTTGGAGGCTATTATTGCAGGGTTAGAGGCTATTTTTTCAGGGTTAGAGGCACTCTGCCAGGGCGACGATACCGTCTTCCGGTTGGATTGCTACACGACTAGTTTCTCTGCAAGCGACCGCACGATCACTAATGCATGTTTTCTTAAGTTCCGTCCTGTTTCATTGTACGATTTGAAAAAGTATACCAAATATGAAGCTTCCGTGCATTATTTGCCATTCAGTTATTTATAATTGCGCAAACTACGATATATATGACATTTCGGGCGTAATGCCATAGTACTATTTGCGATAGCTCATGAGAATATGCGGTGAAAAGTCCTGCATTGACCAATCAGCCAGTATGCGTAGCGGGATCTCTGGGTAGGAGAATGGGTTAGAGGCTATTGTTTCAGGGTTAGAGGCTATTGTTTCAAGACTATCAAGATAACCACGTGGCATCTATGTTGTTTCAGGTTACTGGAGAAATTCAATACAGTCAGGGCCTGCACACTAAAATAACTTGGCATTGGCAATAATACGTCCCAGGTATGGCTGAAGGCTGGCGATGACTAACTGGCAGTTGCAAAGCAGACGTCGTTGTTAAGTGCAGTCAAGGTTGGCACTGTAATCATAGGCACCGCACTTATAATGAATAAATCCTATCGTAACAAATGCTGAACTTTTCAAAAACGTAATATATTGACCAAATATGCTTAAGAAGTCATAAAACAATACTGTGTGTACGTGTGTATGAGAGAGAGAGAGAGAGAGAGAGAGAGAGAGAGAGAGAGAGAGAGAGAGTGCGCGCTGTTACATATACACACATGTATATATATATATATATATATATATATATATATATATATATATATATATATATATATATATATATATATATATATATAAGTATATATATATACATATACAGGGCGTCCCCCCAAAAATGCAATCCTCTACTTCAACCATTATTTCTTTAAAATAGCTCAAGTAACATTAAAAAATACTTCATGGTTGAAGAGAAGGATATTTTAGAGATTGCAATTTCAAGCAAATCCGATCATCCATGACAAAGCTGTGAGGCCAAGTTTGACCCCTCTATCATTTCACTCCAACACAAGGTAAATTTCCAATGCACGTGAATTACGTGTTCTACAGTGTATAAATATATATATATATATATATATATATATATATATATATATATATATATATATATATATATATATATATACATATATACATATATATATATATATATATATATATATATATATATATATATATATATATATATATATATATATATATATATATATATACAGTGGAACCTGTCTACATTGAACACTCACGGGAAATGAAAAAGTGTTCAATGTACGCAGGTGTTCAATGTATCCAGGTTCTGAGTAATTAGAGGTCGGGTGAAATAGAAACAAAATCAAGGGTAATTAGAGAAACATGATTATTTCATTGCAAAATCTACTCTGTCTTTGTCTCACTTTCTTCATATAGTTAAAAACTTCACATGTTCAGCATTTGAAAAATATCACTTAACAAAACAGTTAACCTTATGTATCTCATTTGTCCTCATTTTCAGTGAAAAGTTTCAAATCAGCGCATAATGTTCAAAGTAGACAGGTTAAATGTGGCCGGCGGGAACAAATTAGGTGTTCAATGTTCAAGGTAGACAGGTGTTCAATGTACCCAGGTAGCCTCCCATTGATTTTCAATGAGAGTCTGCCGGGAGATGAAAAAGTGTTCAATGTACGCAGGTGTTCATTGTACACAGGTGTTCAATTTGACAGGTTCCACTGTATATATATAGACATATAAATATACATGACAGGATATGGTCACACAGAACTTTTAAAAGTCACTTGTTACAACTTTCAACCCTCAAGAGCATGCTAAAACTCCTATATTAAGCTGCACGCCAGAGTATCGTATACTTCCTAAACTAAATATACCACTTTCTTGTAGTCATTTCCATGAAAACCGCTTTTATACTCAATTTTCTGCTGCAAGTGGAAATCTGTTTGGCTGTCACATCTAGCGTCAACACTCCATCGTATACTGCTACTAGCTGGCTGCAGTTGACCCATATAGATAAGGACCTGCACGCCAGTGCCGGCCAGGTGGGTAGCGTTCTCTAGGGAGTGCGGATGACAGGAAGCATTGCTCCCAACCGTCCGGGCCACCACGGTACCGTGGTGGCCAGGACGGTTGGTACTGTGGCCATATCCTGTAATGTATATATATATATATATATATATATATATATATATATATATATATATATATATATATATATATATATATATATATATATATATATATATATATATATATATATATATATATATATATATATAAATTTATTGACATTTTACTACTTAACTCATAATACATACATGTGTTATGCCTTGTACCCTATTGATCATATATACTGTCAGGCAGTACATTCGGTAAACAAGGGTAAGGTCGCTGTCAATTAAGGCTATTGATCTTGCTGTTCCCAGTGGAGCTCTGTGCCTCTAGGCGTGGCTATGTACATATATATATATATATATATATATATATATATATATATATATATATAGAGAGAGAGAGAGAGAGAGAGAGAGAGAGAGAGAGAGAGAGAGAGAGAGAGAGAGAGAGTATATATTTGAATAATGTCTTCTGTGCAAATTCCTTTCATACCCCAACACGTTCAGAACACTTTTTGAAAGAATTCAAAAGACCCATGTATGCACGAATGATTTTCCATTCGCTTTACCATGTCAAGTTCCTTGCAGGTGAATTAAGGTACTTCAGTACAACCTACCTCGTAGCTAAAGGTATTCGGTTTATAGTCTTGTATCCACCGAAGCGCTCACACAACCTTCCTCCTGTAGCAGGCCTGTACACATGGTCACCATTTCAATCCCCCAAGGGATATTCCGGAGCAGCTGGCAGCATATAGCGCACAAGCTCTAAGCACTACCTTATTAATGCTAGGTGCCCACTTCACAGCTGGGTAGACTAATATAGAATAAACTGAGCTACTTTGTCCCCCTGCTAATGGCAGTCTACACAGTCGCGTTTTCCATAACGAGACCTCAAAGGTAGTTATGGCCCACGTCTGGTCGCCAGAGTAGGACGCCAGTGGCTTGCAAACAGCGCAATCTACGGTTACTGTAGATTCACAAAATATCGTGTAGAGTCAATTTTGCTAATTTACAGAAAATTGATTTTTGCGTTTTTTAACTTTGCGAATTGGCCGCAAAATGGAGTACCAGCTTTACACTTAAGGCTGTGATGCTGGTGACACACTCAAAATAAGACAACTCCTAGTTTAGCACTCCTGTACCCTTTCTAACAATAGTTATCTAATCCCTGAGGTCTTGGTGTTTCAAATATAAGTTTTTCTTTAACTTACCTGCTTGAGCTGACCTCAATGTAAATACAGTTTTAATTTTACAGTGTTTTACCTCAAATGAGGTTTTCTTGATCAATAAAGGTTCATTTGATTTATAAATACCATACATGTCTGCGTAATATACTAAGCTAGGGCAACTGAAAGGCAAATTTGGAGTTCCTGCAAGAGAATACCTTACAGCTAGCGATTTTGGTGGAAACTTTTACTTGAGAAAGTAGGTCACTATGGTCAGACATGTTGACACAATGGTCAGACATGTTGACCTACTTTCTCAAGTAAAATTTCCACCAAAATCGCGTGCTGTAAGGTATTCTCTTGCAGGAACTCCAAATTTGCCTTTCAGTTGCCCTAGCTTAGTACATTACGCAGACATGTATGGTATTTATAAATCAAATGAACCTTTATTGATCAAGAAAACCTCATTTGAGGTAAAACACTGAAAAATTAAAACTGTATTTACATTGAGGTCAGCTCAAGCAGGTAAGTTAAAGAAAACTTATATTTGAAACACCAAGACCTCAGGGATTAGATAACTATCGTTAGAAAGGGTACAGGAGTGCTAAACTAGGAGTCGTCTTATTTTGAGTGTGTCACCAGCATCACAGCCTTAAAGTGGCAGCACTAATCATTGCGACTATCAATTTTGCGTCCGAAGCTAAACGTTAAAAAACGCAAAATTTAAACTAACACAATCTGTTCCGAATTTACAGTATCAGCAATATACATTCAGGTCAATCTACCTCTCTGACTGCTGTCATCCGTTGTGACATTTTTATCCTTTACTGACGCTTTACCGCATACAAAGCCATGATTAAGGATGATGTCTCTTTCACGAAAAAAGATAGCGCTAGCTCCCAATAGATGGCAGCACTGATCACATTGAGATTATGTTTTGTTTACAAATAAGAGACAGAAAACAACCCGAAATATGCGTATTTGTATTGATGACGTACATGTACCATTTAACCACAGAAACAAACACAGGTAAACTACAACTGTAACCAATGATTTAATTGAGTTTGGGGGTCAGATGTCTCAGTTACTGAATTCCAGCGACTCAGGATGGCGTCGAGCGAGTAAACATCTGACATTCGATGAAAAATGTAAGGACATGTCTCCATACTATGAGTTTATTAGTGGTATTCCTCAAGATATGGGCACACATAAACTGATATTGAATTTCTAAAAAGAACACTCACTGCATATTTGATCGTCAAATAAAAGGTTATGGGTGTCATTAACTTTTTATTTTGAGTAATGGTTTCATTAGTGTTGCACTCCCTAAAAGTTTATGTATTAGTTTTCAGGCTATTTTGGCGTCTATATGCTCAAAATATATGTATCATATCCACACTGATATTTTGGTCATACAGGCTGTATTTGACGCAAGTCCAATTACTCTATTGAAGCCCCTACTGAAGCACCTTAAGGCGTGATAGTAAATCTATTGCTGTTTGCTGTGACGCTCACCTGGCGTGACCTCGACGCATGACACAGGTTGACGAGTGCGTCAGATGATAGGTTTTCCCTCTTTAACACATCCGTTGAATAGGGTCAAAAGGCTACGCATTCTTTTTGTCTTAAAAAGCATTCTTTTTAAAACAATGTCTGATTTAGAAATCACGGAAGAACAACTGGAAGATATAGCGCAGCATCTTGGAAAACTCGACACTGAAGAGGGAACTAGGGCAGAATGGAACTCTTGTGTTATGGAGTTCATAAGTAAGATGTTTAGCACAGTGTACGATTCCAATAGCGAACAGCAACAAGGGACGGTTGCTGAAATCAGACAGAGATCCTACCCATACCTAAAGGATGGTGACAATACCCACGTAGCACCATTACCAGTCTGGACTGATTTCATACCTGAGGAACCCCGCCCTATGAAACAGGTTCTCGAGATACTGGATGAGCATGTGAACAAGTACAACGGCAAGTAGAAACCCCAAAACCTATAATAAACAAGTACGGTTGTAGATGCAAAGCATCAATAATCAAAAGGCGGGGCCAAGTTATTTATGAACTTGTGAGGGAACCGGATGTATAAAGAACATTAACATTATAGAGGAAAATAATTTATAATGACTAGATTTGTATCATTTTTGTAGAAATGAAACAAATATCGGAATTCTAGGCGCAAGCTGGAGACTTCGAAATCTCTTGGGTGCGAAGCTACTTGGGTACGCATCAGTTTGGCTACGAACCAGTTTGGTTACGAAGTCTCTATACACATAGTAGACTAGTGGCAGTCCTATAAGCCGCTTCACGCCAACAATAGATGGTGGGCGATACCTGTCTCTAATCCGTGACGTGAGTGTGAGACTGGCGCTAGTCTATACACACAGTAATTTTCCTTCCTTTACTGAAAAATATACTTTATGTCCGCTTAAAATGTTTTATATATTTGAAAACTTCATGCTAAATTAAAATAAGGAAGGCACGATTTTCCGCGGCAAAGGCAACATCTATATTATAACCAATCAGAATAGAGAATTATATTCAGTCCGGCCTCAGGATTTAGAGCACGGACGTCTGGCCCATAAACATCTCAAAACAGCTTCCCAGATAGGCGTGGCCTGAGGGCCCCGCCAATAAGGGCTTTGTATTCTTGGTAGAGCTTTCAGTATGCCTGTGCGATATCCTAAGAATCTAAGGTAAGGCTGCTTTCATTAAAGCCTGTTTAGAAACTTTATGTGACGCTAAATTTTCACATTCCTCATATACAGTATTAGAGTAATACTACAGACCTAATAAGATACTTTAAATGAAAACTGATAGGAACTACTGACCTTGATTCACTCTTCCAAAATGTTTTATGCAGACCTCTTTTACAGAACGACTAATTGCAACTAGTTACTGTTAGACTCGGGCTCCCGTGCAGGTAAAGGCTAATTATCTAGAAGACGTTCCATTCTAGCCATTGGCAAATGGACTCCTGAGCTGGTTAGGTTGTATAAAGCTATTCTTTTTAATAATCTAATCAGATGTATTCATTTTTTTCATTAATTTTCGTGATATAGCTTATCATACAATATATTGTGGCATCTGCATTCTGTTCATTACATAGTCGTTGGTGATATTGTTTTATCATACAATACATTGTGACATTTGCATTCTGTTCACTACAGGCAGTGCAACTACACTGAATAGAACTACTACATAAATAGAACTACACAGATAAATATTAAAAATGAGTCATCCCATCCTAAAAAGTAGCTCTGAATTTAGGCCTTTATTATGTTACCATAATGACAGTGAACATTTATGAAGTAAATGTTTCCATTGCCACATACAAACGTGTGTGTAACAATACTAACCTAGAAAACTGCGCAGTGTTGTTGTCCGGGGTGGTGTTTCAAATGTTTGCATACTATGGAGGGCTAAGAAAAATAAAGGTGTTCATTGTAGTATGGTAGTAGTTAGTTGAAGTGTGTGGATTGAGTGTAATTTATTGTTTTGGGTTAACGTTATAGGTTGGTCTTAAGAGTTCTCTCCTTAAGGATAGAACGTATGCACAACCATAAAAACCATTAAAACCTAAAAGAATTAAACTTGCTACTCTGATCATGACCAACGTTTTATAAAAAAAACTACCAAAAGAAATACAATGAAACTCTCATGGAGCCAAAACCAACATAAACAAAAAACAATCCAATCTTAGTGAGACCTGAAGTTTAAAGTAAACCAAGGCCAAGCAGACCATGCTGTACAGTCAATATGTTGACGTCATTGGCATCCCCTTTGTTTGATTCTCACACCCTTCTTGTACGTGTTTCAATGCATTTAGCAAGAGTAGTCAATATATGTTATAGAAGCATCCTGATAGAGTGTATAGTCATTTCTTAGTGGTGTTAGGCTGATTAGGCCCTGAAGTTACACTTATAATAAGAAAGTACCCGAGGGCAAGCCCCTAATGTCACAAACATTTGACTTCTGATGACCTACCTTTTTATTGGTGTTAGCTATTGGTTACTTTTAAATTCAAGAAAGCTTTAAAAAACGAACATTTTACGTGGTTGGTAGATAGTCATAAATGGACTATTCTGTAGAAAGTTTTTGGAAATAAAGTTTCCCTAATATTGAAATTTAGCTCATTAAAATTTTCAGACAAGCGTATATTTTCTGGTCTTGAAAAACAGCAAAGCTACTTGATCTAACAAACGGTGTCACATGGCGTCACATGGTACCTTCTGAAATCTATCAGAAAATGCATATAAGGCTTTGATACCCTGTGTGATACCATATCACGACAATTTGTGGGTTATCCTACAGACTAAATGAGATAGTATGGCATTTCGTTTGCCAGGTTGTCATTTCACTATTTGTCCTACTCAGTCAACCAATTCCACATACAAAACTGCATCAACTCTTAAGAGTCCTTATATGGCTAGCATGTCCTCCGGATATATTTATATTGGTAAATATTCATATTGGCCAGAAAGTGGGTTCCAGAGAGACCATAACCTCAAGCAAATAGTTCTCCTTTATATCAGGATGTCAGACTGCTATGTAGAGGCATTAGGACTATCAACACATCACAACAGTGTGGTGTATGGAACTTTATTCAGTCTTGACAAATGCATACTTATTACATAATATATCATAATACAGTGTCCAACAAAGACAATGTAACAACTTGTCAATAGCAGCATAGAGAGAAATTGACACAATGTAACAACCAACCCAAAAGAGTATTATTATACTAACGATACCTCAGACACAGTATCTAGTAATCAGTAACAAGTAAGGGGTGTCCCCAAAGTTAACTGTCACAAGAAAGGGGTGGCTAAGGTTGATTCAAATTATATAACCATGTGTGTAGGGGATGTCTTAATTGATGCAAAGTATTAAGCTGTTCATGTGCAGGGTGATATGTTTCTAGATGGACTTAGTAAAACAGGATAAAACCGCGGGCCTTTGTGAAGGCTTGGAAATATTTGCAGCCATCACTGCTTTTGGCAGGATTATATAAATTACAGAGACATAGGCTTGGAGCTTTCTGATTTGCTTGGCAGGTGTTGCAATTTTGCACCCTTTGCTATATGCCTTGGTTCTGCCTGGGGCACCATACATAGCCCCCCATCAACAGTTTCATGCTCACTATGCTTGGATGTGCTTCATGCAGTTCCCCCATAATCCCTTCTTGGCCCTGAAGTGGAATTACTACTTGACACCTTCAGAGTAAACATCAATCCTTTGCTGAAAGTTCATTTCTTAACACCTAATATCAGTGGAAGTTTTCTTTTCCGATCTTGCTATGTAAATGTCAGAGCCCTGTTCATGTTAGGATCAACTAGTCCAGATCTTTATTTTGTTTGCATTTAATACGTGTGGAAACTGAAAGTTCCATCATGTGATTCACCTGGGTATTTATTACATTTGTGGTTGACTGTTTGTTCGGTCAGTTGTAATATTAGCTGTAAATATTTCATTACATTTGTGGTTGATCTTAAATGTGTTGTAATTGTTTTTTACATTTGTGGATGGTATTACATGTGGTGTAATTTATTACATTTGGTGTTGTTCCGAACACCTAAGCGATAGGCACATACTGCTCTCTGTACTGAAAAGATTGTGTATCACTCACGTCCATTTAGGTAAATTTCTATTGTTCTGTTGCAGGCTACTTGGCAACGTCTGGTAGTTGTATGCAGTACGTACCGCAGAGTGGGCAGTACGCTTCTTGCCTGGGAGGATTCCTTGGGCTAGTCTTGAATGTCTTTTCGGCAGTTACGAAAGGATCTCCAGGTGAGAATAACTGAGGTCTTTAATCACTATTTTGTATAATAGCAGTACGGTTATTAATGCTAGTCTCGTTTGGCATGGGGTGTGGAATTCGTAACCAAAACAAGCTAAAGAGTTCATTGGGACAGAAAGATTGCTTTTCTTGCCAATGTCAAATACATGAAAGATGGGGTGTATGCTATATACCCAAGGTATAACAAGGTAGGTGATAGCAAATAACCCACGAGCATAATACACTCATCCCATCTTATGCAAGGTCTATGCCACTTTTTAACAATTGACAGCCAGGGATACTATCCAGACTACCTCATAAAATGAGATTATAACTAAACATTGAATATTCCTATCAATCAAACAAAAGACATACACAGGCTTAGTATATATGCTATGGGAGCAATTAGTTTAGCCATCACTTTGGCACTTTTTAACGACTATGCATATATACAAGAACCAATGGCAGCACTTTTTTAACAATGGTAGGAATAGAATATGTAACATGTACGAGTATGTCACATATACTCTAGTTTTACACTACAGGGGCTGCTCGTGTTGAACAAAAACTAGTTCGTTGGTGTCTAGATGTTGTTGGGTTTCCATCATCTTCTGCTGGATATATAGAATCTGGCTGTTCTAGCTCAACTCTCCTCGCGATTGTTACAGCCAGGGAATCAATAAAGCTAAAGCCAGTAGACTTCGAGAGGTACGTATATCTAGTATGGCCCAATAACATACATCACTAAGAATATCAATCTTTCTCTTTTTTCACGAGGCCTGCAATATAAAAGAAAAATGTTTATATTTCATTCACGTATAATAATTGGGATCTATAATGTTTTGAGTTATCAAACCATTATAAGATGACACAGTGGCACATGACAAAAAATTGTAAAAAGTAAAGACATTTAGTTCCTGCACTAAACGTGTAAGTATACCAGCCATGGATATATCATATATGTATACCAGTCGTGGGCAAATGAGTGGTCAATCTGGCAGATTGAATAGAGAATACTTATTAGCAAACGCGCTTTTGACATTTGTACTTAAATTATATTATCATGATTGATGGGTTAGTTACCTAATTCAAAGGTATCATATAACTTTGATTTAAAAGTAGTTTTGTCCTAACTGTATTTCAGGTGCGTGGTTTACGTGACCGAATTAACACACCATTGCATACATAAATGCCTTCGTGTGGTTGGCCTTGGAAATTGCATCATCAGAAATGTCGACACAGACATGCTGGGAAGAATGGATGTGAGGGATCTGGAAAGACGCATTGTGGAAGACAAACAGGTGCATGAAATATTTCGAAATCTATATAAAAAGTCTTGCATGTTAAAGAGTCAATCAAAATCGTGCGGAAACATTAGCTTATATTGTTAGCACTAGCATTGCTACTCCCAAGTTTTGTTTAATTCATACGGAACCAATATGACTTGATGGTGTGATATGCATCAGAAGGATTTGGATACGAACATGATGAAAAGCTCCTTATCACGATATCAATAGTTATGATTGAGAATGTTAAGGATTTCGTTTTCACTAATGACATATTACCAGCTTTATTAGGCTAATGGAGTGAAAGGGGGACAAATGGGTTAGTTCATTATGTCTGCCAATAAATGTTTTAATCAATAAATGTTTTGTGAATTGACAAATGATGAGATGGTATTATTAGTTACACCCTGTTGTAAAGTCTAAAACTCAGGTCCACATCAGATGAGGGCTGAGGATTTTGTAATAACGGAAGTCCGGATTTTACTAAGTAAATTTTATTGTATGATTGTCACATACATTTTGGAGCCAACTCCCAAAAGCGTCCTTCTCATTCTAACTCTCTATTTTATATTCACACTTACTGACCTTCACCATTCTATTCCTTAACCAATCATCTCTCAGTAATAATATCACGTGACTTTTACCTATGCCCTTATTTAAACCCGTACTAGACCATTCATAATTCACACAATAAACGGCATGACCCAAAATGACTCCTGCTTGAATAATGTTCCAAAGATCTATTAATTAATCAGCTAACAGGTTGTTTAAGTTTATCTGTACCATTAACTTAAATAACATTGCTAAAATTCTGTCCTCAAGATATATTAATCAATCAGGTCAAGAGTTGTTAGGCTTATCTGTTACTCTTGATCTTGGTTTAGGTTATTAAAAAGTATGACCTGTTTTCATGTGAGTGAACTTAATCAGGGTAAAGAATTTGTGTACTTTTGACTTGTCAAGTGAGTTCTGTACTCGGATGACCTCATGTTAGTTTATATATTTTATAACTTCCACAATCATGTAGTTCATTACTATAACATTCTGATAACCGTGCAAAATAACATGGTAAAGAAACCAATACTTTACACTGTTGGAAAGTGCGGTCCGGCCTACTATCCATCCAGATCCCACGAGACAGAGCCGAGTGCGATCTGTATGACTGAGGGTGGGTAGCAGGCTGGACTGCACTTTCAAACAGGGTGTAACAAATTTATCACCTGCTCTTTCACGGTAAAAAAATAGAACAAATACATCTCATAAAATTTCATAATAACTTTGGAGGCCAGAACGAGGCTGAAGACCTCTAGGGGTCAGAGTAATGGCCAATCAGTAATATCAATTAAAATGGCGGTTCAATAATGAACGTTGTGAACAGCATTGTTAGGATATCAATACAGAAATAATATTGGGCTCCAAACATCGGCAATTGGTGAAAGCAATGTTAGGAGACCAATGCAGTCCAGTACCACAACGAAATTGACCTATCTGCTGCTACAATCACAGTGGAACTGATGATAACAGAGGATATCTTTATCCGTACGCTATAAAAATCTGATATATCACACCTTCTCTTTCCAGGTTCTGCTTTTGCCCTTTATGGTTGTAGGAACAGCTGGCACAGCATTTATTGGAAGTATAGACCCATTGACCAACATAGGGCAAATATCAAAGGCTCATTCGTTGTGGTTCCATGTCGATGCCGCATATGGAGGTTTCTTTATACTTACAGAGAAAGGGAAGGAGGCAATGGCTGGTATGTGTTACTTTGTTGTACGTGTAAGGCCCCCACGAGAAAAGGGAAAAACACCCATTTCTATTGAATTTCAAGGACAAAACTGTTTGAGCCAAAGCAGAGAATATATGTATCTAAGATGAGGTGTATCCTCTCAAAAACTTGACGCTCGGAGTCGTTTGTGTTGAAAGGGGATGATAAAACATGTCTGTTTACAGTTTTACTTTATTAATGAACCTAGCTTTATTGTAATAATCTTTAATCTATCATTGTATCTTTTTGGTGCTTTTCGACACAATGGTTACCAGGCATAGCATATTCATACGTAAGAGAACCATTAGATCATTACTTCACTTTTATACTTGGCAATGATTGAATGATTCATTGACTCGTGTTTTACAACACCAAAGGTTATAAATTACAAAAAATGTATTAGCAATCACAAATGTAATTACACCAGATGTATTAACAACCACCGATGTAACAGAAAAAAATACATCAAACGTAATGAACAACCACATATGTAATATAGAGGTTCTTCAACGAGTGTGGTATCCCCGAGTGTAAGAAATATCATCCTCTACCACACGAGTTGAAGAACCTATTTCTGCCACGTCCCATAAGATAAATAAACAGTAAATAATCTTTTACAGTATACGAGCCGAGTAGTGCTGAATTCACTGTGATGATCAACAGGAAGTGAGTGTTGCTAATTGGTCAATCTCAGCACGTGCGACCTAATTACTATCTAGGTCACACACACGTCACAGACTGCTAAGCAACGAAAATAGTACAGTGTTCCATATATGGCAATCTTTACCAAATATGGTCATAAAATAATTCCCAATGGCCATTGAGAATGGCCATTGAGAATGGAATTTCTTCAATAGGTATTTCAGTCCCATAGTGGTAGAAAAATATATTACTTCAAATGTAATATCAACTGTAAATATAATAAAAATGTTCACCGCATGTAATACTAGTATCACATTCGATGTAGATATCTTATTACATTTGTGGTTGATTGTCCGCATGGTCAGTTATTCCTTTTGTTTTAAATTAATTACTCGTATATTGGCGTACATTATATGTGATGTATTTGTTATTACATTAGCACCTGCTATAATTTGATGAAATGTATTACATTTGGTGTTCTAACACAAGTGCCTCAATTGATGAGTTCAATTTCTGCGAAGGCGTGAAAGCGAAAATGTAATACCAAAACCGTTGCGATTACCTGTAAACCTTAACGCCGAACATGTCCTGTTAACATTTAGCCTTAGCATCCTTTTAACAGAATCTGTTATCATCATCTGAAAGGTATATTAGATTTAACAATAGTTACAAGGAAACACCCTGTTTACTAGGGTATTGTAACATCTTAAACCTACCACAAATGATTTATAAATCATTCAGATCATGACCGAAATAGGGATGAATATTCACTAAAGATATGAGTCCCAAAGGTATGACTGTTAGATTGAGACTCGGAGCTGTGGTTTTACTTATACACTGATAATATCCTATATAAACAATGAAAAAACAAAGAAATCAGTGTTTAAGATGTCAAAAATCTCACTCCGTTCATATTCTGACAGAAATACCCCCTAAATAGCGCATTATGGGTACATTTCATAATTTTTCACTAATAGCAGTTTCAATCAGTAATATTTTTAAAATATCTGTGTGAGGTGTGCATTATCGTCTCTGAAATCTAAATCTTTTAGAGCCAGATAACATAATTATTCAATTTTCAGTCAATCTTTGATGAAACTACCCAAAAAGCAGGCACCATGGATACATTTCAAAATTTCGGCCATAGCAGTCAGAATCAAAAGCCCACGATAAATATATGTGTGATATTTGCACTTTCTACTTTGAAGTATAGGTTTTCCTTTGTCACATTTTCAATCATCTTTTTTTGCTTAAATTATCCCCAGAATGCAATCACTAACGGGACCTCTTACAAACCTTATTTATGTCAGTCATCAAAAACCTTTCTAAAGTTTATGTGTATGAGCTTTTGCAGCTTCCGCTCAGGCTTAGGATTTTTATTGCCAGATTACGAAAATTGCTTTTTCTTTCCTTTGTCTAGAAAACATCCCAAAAACAAAATATTTGAAAATTTCTAATATTTACTACATCAGTTTAAATCAGAAACTCTTAAGTGTATTTGTACACAGTTTGGAATTCAATTTTCTTTTCTGGATGTTTTATTGCAAGAATTACTCCCAAATAGGCTTTAGTGGTAACTCACACCCTGCCTTCCTTAAGAATATATTTGATCAACATCGAAGTATATTTTCTTCATCAGGTGCACTTTTATGCATTTTGATTAACAGTTGCCATGGAACTAAAAAAGGTTTCATTCATCCTGGGATGATCTGTACAAATAGTCATGCTCTTTCTGCATCCCTAAAAAGACATTTCCATAAATGGAGGGGAATTAGCCAGCTTTAAGAGGACAAAGCGACTCGCTTTCACATCTTATTAGGGAAACTAGTTTTACATAAAAATAGTTTTATATCTTACCTCAATATACCTTTGCCGATATTCAGAAACGCCTTAAAATGATTATCAAATACTTTATGGAATCTGGGAACAGTAGTACATGTTCTATGAAAACATGTCCCACAAAGATTCATTTCCCCCAAGTTCAATTCATTGGATGTATATATCTAGGAATTGTACGGCAGTATGTTTTATATCATTTTAGGAATAAATACTGCTGATTCAATTGCTATGGATCCACACAAATCTCTATTCCAACCATTTGCCTCTGGCGTTCTGCTCGTAAGAGATGGGTCGAAAATGAAAGAAGCGATGACTGAAACTTCTACATTCTACGATGATGTTACTGCAGGAGAGGATTTTGAAAATGAATCACCAGCAAGCTATACATATGTAATGAGTCGACCGTTTAGGGCCCTGCCTATTTGGTTCTCTATCAATCTTCTGGGAATGGGCAACATTCAAATGGCGCTCAATGAGAAGTTGTACTTGGCACAGTACTTCTACAAAGAGCTTTTATATACTGGAAAGTTTGTGCTTGGCCCCTGTCCACAGCTTTCAACAGTTCTATTTAGGTAAGAAGAATTGATTTTGTAGAATAAGGTTAATAATGCTTTCTAGATAAGACTTTTAATGTTGATGACGTAAATTTTCATAGCTTTTAATGAACAACTCGATCTCATGTTTTGTATCAATATAACAGTCAAGTAGCCACACCCTTTTTTGCCATCAGGCACAAACATTGAATATAAATGAGTAATTGTTTTTGCGAATTTGAGCATCAATTTTGAAAATCTTGTTTGTCTACTATGGCTATTCGCACACATTAACGAGTCGAATAGGAATTAGAACATGTTCAAAGATGCGTTCAGTTCACATACATGTTCCTATTTATTTATGATCCTTGTTTCATTCTCATGTTAATGTAGTAATGCAAACTGTAGAAAACTTAACACAAACAAGTGCATTCAGAACACAATTCTGTACTCTTCCATATATGTATTTGATAGTATTTGGATTCGTGAATGTGTGCGAAGAATTAAAATCATTTAAGTTCACAGAGAGCAGAAGTTCGTACATGATTGTATTTGTTGCAGATGTGAGAGTACTCAAACTGAAGACCCAGATGCTGACACTAAGGCACTGCATAAACACATTATTTCCACGGGAAATGTGTTGCTTGGAACTGTTTTCTTCAAAGGAAATTTGCACATTTATGTTACCATAATGGCATATAGAACCCATAAAAAGCATGTTGATATGGTGCTCAGCCAGATAAAAGATAGACTGATAAATGGTCAAAATGGTGAGCTGTAAACATTTGCCATGGACAGTTTTACCCATTTTATATATGAGAGTAGGCAACTGACACATCTGTTGAGACGTTGGTCCAGGCAGTATTTGCAGTTCAGGGCATTTGGCAGTGATTTCTATGTTAATGAAGAGGGGTTTTGCTTTTTGCTTTAGATTTAAAACATACTTTGCTAGAAAACGACACTCATAATTATTCTAATACATATCTTGTAATGTTGCTCTTTGCATGATTATAATAATTATGCTCTAAGTTTAAGGAATGTTTTAACATAAAACTCACATGTACGTAAATAGTCTTTTATAAAAAAGGATTTTGATCAGTTGTTATATCAAAGTTCATCTTAATACATAGGGAACAAAACATAATGCATATGCAAAATACCGCGATTTGTAACCTTGAATGAGAGCTGGCATGATATTTTATCTTTATGCTTGCTAGTAGTAATGCTACTAGAAAGCTTTAGGAAATAATTAATTAGATGAAGCGCATACATATTAGGTATTACCAGTACTTGCATTTCTATATTTTCAAAACGTGTATAAAGTTAATTTTCTCTCCGTTGATACATGTGAAGCATTCAAAACATTTTCAATTAATTATTCAAACCTCTTAGAATATAACAGGAATTGTATACAAGTAGGAAGTAGAAAATAATAAATATATTACCAGCTGTTTGATCGTTATTTCAATATCGTTCTTTTCTTTTCTTCTTCTTCATCATGATCACTGTTATTCTTATTCTTATTATTATTATTATTATTATTATTATTATTATTATTATTATTACAAGTAATATCAAAGCTATTGCTTTCATTTCTCCAACACATTTTCTTATTAGACACACATTATTGTAGAATTATCTTGACTTCTTGGCAAAACATTCTATCCAGGGGCAGCATATATTTCCAAAGCCAGAACGATTACTTGGAATTCTGGACATTTAGTGTCATTGAAGTATATAATAAATAGAGTAAAATAAAAGATGCATGATTTCAAAAAGGTAGATTACATTTCATTTATACTACCTTGCCTAAAATGGTATATAAAAGAGTTTAAGATGTAACTAGAGATATTATCTACCCCTGCTAAAGTTTACTGATCAGTAAACACATTTAAGCCATGTCACTACATGTATCTCTTCTAAACAAATTTGACTCAGCTATCAGTGCAGAGAAGTTACTCTTTCGGACTTGACAGTCCAAAGCCTTCTTAGAGTGAAGCTTGACTATAGCTTCTTTCTAACTTTTGTATGCCAAATAATCTTTCAAAAAAACGGTCACTTAAGTGTTACTGAATAAATACTTAAGTTAGTTCCTTCAATTACCATATACACTTATTTTGGAGGCTAATCTATCCAACAGTATTGGCATTGGAACAATGCAAAATAAATCAAAACATGTCAATATGTTCTAATTCGGATAGAGTTAATGATTGAGGCTAAAATCTCAAAGGTGAATGCACTTACCTAGACAATCAGGATACATCACAGCAAGATTGAATATAAGACATGCCTCTTAGATAAATAACGTGTTATCACATGTAAAACATCAATTTTGATAATTGACAAATGCCTTCAGTAACTAATGATGGATCTTTAATGTAATTCATTAAGTTTTTCTTGAATCGCATACATTTTGCCCCATGTCTGCAGTGCATTTTGGGTAATTATTTAAAGCTTGTTCAGCTTGACCCATGGACCAAATACATTCAATTCATTTAAAAAAAATATGATCACTACCATGCAAACCACTCAGGATGTGTTTGCAATGAAATAACTTTGCATATATTCACAATGCTTTCTCTGGCTTAGGTTCGCAGTTCAGTTATTTGGACTCTTGATCTTGAATTTAATTCACATTTCTTATACTGCATCTCTCTCTCTCTCTCTCTCTCTCTCTCTCTCTCTCTCTCTCTCTCTCTCTCTCTCTCTCTGTGACACAACACACATGATTTCACTCTAAAAACATTCCCATTTCCTACAGAATGACACTTTGCACGTTTTTAATGGCAGGTATGTAAAACGCTATTCAACTAGGTTTCCCTTTGCGGATCAATGCCAATTTGACATTGACGTTGATTGAACATGTAAATATTTCACTAGTTAACATTTTCAAAATCAAACTTATCCAAATATTGTGATTTACGTAATGGCCAATTTGATTTCTTCATTGAAAAACCTTCCAAAAGTTTATGCCGTAACTTATTGTAATATTCTCGCAAAGGAAACCACCATACATGTACAGTGCCGGCATTTAATTCCTGCACTAAATACCTGGGCAGCCCAGGCATAATACACGACCACACACCAAATTGCCACCCAGTTTCCTGGCATGGATGCATGAATAACCTTTCAATTGAACGTAGCTTTAATTCGGATGCTACGTGGGTCATTGTTGTGCTTGGCTTATGTTTTTGATATGTTATCCATAGGTGTTTGTACAACCAGGCACTGGCGGACGTCCGGTCGACTGGTGAAGGAATTAAATGTTTGTACTGTAGCTTCACAGGACTAATTGAGTGTGGTCTTGTTATTATTCGGAGGAGTATTTGATTTCTAAAGTGCATGAAATAAACCTTCCTTCTTCTGACATCAAAAATGAAAAAATAGACAGTTATATAGTATGCTTACCCTTTCTTTTAAACTACTATTAATTCAGGATCAACTAAAACTCGAACAATTAAGAACACTTTAACACAATTTGGAACCACTGAAATGGTAGGAATATCTGAAGAAACATCCCATACCTCAACGCCCAATGTTGCATCGATTGCAGGTAAGAGCCTTGCAATGATCACAGCTTCTATGTGTGTTCACAGTACAGACATTTAATTCCTGCACCACTCGACCGGACGTCTGCCATGGCTTGGATGTACAAACGCGTATGCAATAACAGTCTAAAGAAATAAGCCAAGCACAGAAATGACCTACGTAGCCTACGAATCAAAGCTACGTTCAATTGTGAGGATATCCATGCATCCATGCCCAGGAACCTGGATGGCAATCGGGCGTGCGGTCGCGCATTATGTCTGGGTTGCCTCCGCATTCAGTGCAGGAATGAAATGTCAGCTCTGTATCCTCTAGTCATGACAGCAATTCTTTGACAGCAGTATCTATTACGTGTTCTATGTATATGGTAGAAGTTTGAATTCCATAACAGGACACCACGTTAGCAAAACAGAATATCTGCAACACATCTGTAAACGTTTTTGATGCAGTAGCATGTAGCATTACAGAGTCGACTACTTAAACATGTTTTATTCAAGCATATCTTCTAGTTACGTTAGAAAGTACCTGCATACATCAATACTGTCAAAATAAATTCTCTTTTCATTACAGAAGCACAACTGAGTACAAAAAAATCATACCTTCAAGTAAACCAAATTGTGCAACAGCCATTCCACTAACACTTTAATTTGCAGTATACACACTATGGAAAGCATCTTGTATAAACCGTAATTTCACGTGTATAAGACGCATGTTTTTACACTTGACACACCCCCTCAAATCGGTGATGAGTCTTACACACCCTAGAAATCTAGGGTGCCACACAACAAACAGTTACATATGTCAAACGGTTGACAAGTATTTCGGACGTCCGTTTGCTGTCCGATGTATCGGACGACGAATGTTACTGTGCACTATTTGTGCACTGGAACAGTTATGCACAATCGTCAACCGAACATGTGTGCACAAACGGTTGACGAATATTTCGGACGTCCGTTTGCTGGTCGTTTGTGCACAAACGGTTGACCGATATATCGGAACGAATAGGAAAAGAAAATTCAATGGCAATCAAGAAAATAACACTTTAGGAGAATGCAAATAATTATCACAGAAAAACATTGGTCCGATACGTTGAACAGCAAACGGACAGTTAACGGTTGTCCGATGTTTTAGTACACAAACAGTTGAATGGCCAGATTTATATCCGTTTGCTGTTCGGACGTCCGTTTGCTGTTCGTTTGCTGTCCGTTTGCAGTCCAAACTATTTTGCTGTGTAGTTACACGAGTCCCTGGGCCACACACAGAACCGCAATCGATGGCTCAGGGCGCCATCTACTACTAACACACAATGTAACTAATAAATGATGTAGTAAAATCCCGACTTAATGTGATTGTCTAGTACACCAAGATAATCACCACCAGGTGCTGTCCTTGGCTGGCCCCTAAGAATGGATATCAAAACAAAAGATGACACATGAGCAGTGTTCACTCACCACGAATCTCGAGCTGGCAACAGTCTATTGTGGTCACCTCGAGAGCACAAATGGCAGGGCCCTTTGGGTTTTCCTAGTTACATTGCTCCCGAACGACATGGCTGTCTGCTTTAACCATGCAGATTCCTTCGAGATAGACCAATTTGACCAAAATTTTCATCTCATTTTTTGGCTGAAAGTGAATAACGATACAGTCTTCGAAGCCAGTATTTTAGAATATGACAGATATGAACCCCATCTAGGTGCAAGGTCATGTCACAGGTACCTTGAATTCTGACAGGACCTGAAAATCAGCATTTACTATGTAAACCACGTGCTGTTAGTAATTTTGAGGCTTATGGGAACATTCAAAAATGTTTTTAAGATACTCATCATGCAAATCCCCTGTTGAGGTAGGACCTTGCACCTTACCAAAGACATGAATAATGATATGGTAGACTCTCATTTTAAAGTAAAGGGTAAGTCTTGACATTTTGCCAAAAAGCGAAACACATCCAGATATGTTCTTTAAGGGTGCCGCATTACCTCAAAATAGTCATTTATTGATAAGTTTACCATTATTCCGTAACTATGAGATATAACCTTTACAATAGCATACGTGCCGCTGTCTTCATTAAACTCAGTTTTTAGATATTCAAGTTTTAAAAATGACCCGTGTATCGAATAGGGTTCTACCTTAATTGTGTCTAAAAGTCCCGATTTTCCATTCTGGCATGTCCTGTCTATATTGCTTGGTATATTACTTCTGTAATAAAGCTTTCAAAATTCGTTTAACGGGTTTTCTACCGTTATCCATGAGATGTGGATTTTTTACAGTCGACCTTGACAGTCCACGACTTTCTCACGAAAAGGGGGTGCGCACCATACACAATGCTAAGGTCTATACATCATTTTAAAAGGCCTGAACAAAGGGTTCGTCTTATGTACGCGAAATTATGGTAGTTCATTGTCAGCTTCCCTGACCCTTGAAAATATGTTAAAATCATTTTTATTAATGCGAGTTTTTTTGTGTATTTATTTCATTCCAACGTAATTAGGTGGAACCACTGAAACTCATTTTATTACTGAATAGGGCTCAACATTAAGAAAAAACTTCATAAGCCCAGCAGAGCTAGTTACCATATTTTTTACTAGCCCTGATATCAATGACAATTTTGTTCAAATAGTGATCTCTGTTGATAACATAGCCTCTGTTGATAACATGAAAAGAATACTGTGTGTTGTGTTAAATTGAGCTATATTATCATCGAGGTATGCAGAGCCAAAGGAGGGCTTCATAGTTTTTTAAGCGCTGATATTGTACTCCTCAGGGCTACTCACAGGTAGAATTGACTAGCCCTGACTTTCAATAACTAGCCCGGGGCTACGGGGCTAGCCTTAATGTTGAGCACTGCTGAAACAAACGAATCATATATGAATTACACTCAATCCAGGATAAGACATAGTGTAGCAGCAAAGGACCAGATTTTGGGATGGACCCCAGCCGGCGGTAGAACAAGCGGCATCATACATCAAATGAAAGCTAAGAATCTCAGGATTCAGAAACTGCGTGATGCCGGAACCAAAGAGTTGTACAACTTGAGATATCGCACCGTTTCCATGGCAACCTTTTTGAAGTAGTGAAAACAATGAAAAACTGCTCTTCAATTAAATTCTTGTTTGGTGGCCTTCTTATCAATATTTCTCATTCAAATTACTGTTGTTGATTAGTAGGGTCCTTGTCTAGTGCAAAAACATAAAATGAAACTTGAAAGTTATGTAGAAACGGGTAAAAATTAGCTATTTTTGGACTTAAAAGTTTTAATAAAAGACATATATGAAGTTGTTCATATAGGAAATACATATATTTGAAGAGTAGACACTATAAGCTTTTATTTGATGTATCATCAGACCCCCTTGCACATTTTTGTGTTAAACAATTGGCTTCATACATAGTAGCTATAGGGATGGCTATACTGGTGAAAACTCACCTAATGAGCACCTCATTCTAGTTTTGTACCTTCTTAGCATTATTTTTCATTAAAATTACTCTTGACAGTTTTTAAGGTCCTTTACTAGTGAAATCATTGAAGACAAATGTCAAAGATGTGTGTTGTACTGAGTGACCCCACCTTTAGGGTAAATATGCAGAAGCATTAAAAAATCGTATTTTTGAAACCTTTTTGTTTAAATAAAAGTATTATATGAGATTTCGCAGGCTTGCAATATATATTTTCATAAAGAAGACACTGTGAGCAATCATTAAATCATTATTAGATCCCTTGCACATCTTTTTGATTCAAAATAGGGCGTCATACATGGTAGCAGTAGTATAAGGGGTACATACAGCAACTTGGTAAAAGCTCACCTGATGGCTAACTCACTCTACTTTTGTGGCTTCTTAGAATTGATTCTCATTCAACATACTCTTACCAGTTAATCAGATCCTTGTTTAGTGAAAACAAATGTTAGATTTGTGTTTGCACCAATTGACCCCATGTTTAGATTATATATGCAAAAAACGGTGGGAATGTGATATTTTGGATCTTTTAGTTATAATAAAAGACGTATCAGTTTTAATCCGGGGGGGGGGGGGGGCGCATACGCTCGTTATCAAAATTAAAAAATACCCCTAAAGCACTGATTTCTGGCCAAAAAAGCACCCTTATCTTAATAAAACGCTGATTTTTTCGCCTAAATAAACACAGCTTGTTTTATCAAAACACTGACATTAGATGACCGGGAACACGTATCTTAACAAGATTTTATAATCCTCTGCGTGTTTAGCGGCAGCAAGTGGCGGTAGCAAACTCGGAAGCCCAGTCACTTCGGGAGTCACTCGGCGTCAGAGCCGCGTATATTTCGTGGATTGTAAGGGGATTTTGACCCCCATACTTCGTACCTGGGTACAAAAATGTACCCTCCTTTTACAAAATCGCGGACATGCGGAAGTCTTAAAAAAAAATCCCTTCTTCCGCGAAATACGTTACACGGGTGTGGCCCCCCTCTGTACCTGAGTGCCCCCCCCCCCCCGGGTTTTAATAAGGCAACTGAAAGTAGACCCTCTGAGCTTCCATTTTATGTATCATTTACCTTTTTATATTACCTAGTGTAAATATGCCTCCACATACTACTTTCAGAACTCGTCACAATAGGCTTTTTCACAAAATATAACCGTTACTGCTTCATTCGGTTAGTGCTATCTAATCCTGTGATAGTCTTAAATGACGGGTGCCTTTCATGGATAAAGAGAACTGCCAAAAGCAGGCAAGTGTATTTGCTCTCATTGACCCCTAGATTCAGGGTATGTATGAACAATGCTGGAAAAACCTCAATTTTATCAGTGTCAGGTACAAAAGGTAGGATCATAAAATGCCAGAGGTGTCTGTCCTGTGATATGCTGTTAATTGAATAAATAATACAGAGAACTCAAAATGTGATTAGTATAATGATATATAGATGGTGTCATTTTTTGCCTGTTTGATTGTATTTCAGAGATATCTAAAGGAGCAATATTGATTGTCATTGGACATTTGAAGTCTAAGGAAGATAATTGAAAATGATTGAAAATACTGGCATTACTACGATACAGCTCTCTCAGTAGTTCTCAACCCATTGCTGGTATGGTGATTGACTTATTGTGGCCTGCAGCAAATTAAAATGACTATTTGGAGTTTATTTACAAACTAAAAGCATATTTGACAGAAGGATATTGTTTGCAGCATAATCCACAACTAAATAAGTTTTTGATGCGTTGCTTTATTCCTAAATTATTTTCAATAGTATCTTAGATCCAGACGGTTCTCTCAGATTAGAAATTTAAACATGAATAGGTAAGGGTAGCTTTTGAAATTGATTAATTAGATCTGTTACTTCCCCCACCCTGATTTTATTTGGTTAGCTTTAATACAAAGTACATAATGCCTGAAAAGTCTTCTTTTCAGGAACACATTTCAGAATCACAAATGAACCCTCCACACAGAGGGTGGAGGAATTTAGAGTATCCAGCGAAAACCACTGTATTATCCCAAGTCACTGGCAACATTCTCTAATGCCTGGATGGGATTCGAACTCGGGCAGTGGTGAAAGACAGCTGACAACCTTGGGCAATGCCTTAGACCACAATGCCATCAGGGCAGGCCATCAAACAAATGAATCGTGCAGAGATCTCAGCACAGGTCATCCCCAAACATAGCTACCCCCTCCAACCATTAGTACCCTCCCCCTACCCCTATTCAAAGCTAAAGACTGAAGCCCAGGTCAACCCTAATCATAGCTACCCCTACCCCTTACCTAAACCCATAATGCAAGCTGATAAATGTTTCATTGACTGATCACAATATAGCTCACCCACAACCATATCACATCCCCCCCCAACACCTCCACCCTCAATCCACATACAATTAGACAAGTGAAGATTGTAACACATGACAACTGCAAACATATCTTCCCCCATCCCCAGACAACAAACACCCTCAGCCATACTTACCAATCTCAGCAAAGGTCGTACACGCCATACCAAAACATCCCATATCAGTGCAAGTGAATCATTAAGTGATTTCACAAAGGTCACCCTAACCACTCCTCATCCCCACTTCCCTCCTCTCACCCCTTACTAAAAGCTGATTGATGAATCATTGAGAGATTGCTACCCAAGTCAACCAAACACCCCCGCTACAACCCTCAAAACAGAGTTTAGCTTTGATTCACAAGCTACGTGGCCACGTGGGTCATTAATGTGCTTAATCTCGACATGCTATCGATGGGTTTTGTACAAACAGGCACTGGGAAACCTCCGGTCAACTGGTGCAGGAATAGAATGTCTGTACTGTACAAATTTATCCTCATAATCAGACCAATGGTGACTATATAGGCTATCACTGAGCAGAGTAAGAGATGAAAAATATCAGAACCTCACATAGGTCTGCACACAGAAAGGATTTTTTGTCTCTTTTCTCTTTCTCATTTAATATTCAATAAAATGTCAAACCCTTTTCCTAATAGATAGATTCTCCACATTAATATGTGGTGGTCCATGGTCCATTATTATGAATAGCTCTGTTTGATAAAATGCACAACATACATTTTCATCCTGAAAAATTTACACCATATTTGGAGGGTACATTTGTGATGCTTAAATGTGTTCCTCATCAAAAGACCCTTTAGGCAATAGATTTTTAATCTGAGAGAACCTCCTGGATCTAAGATATTCTTGAAAGTGATTTGATAGGAATAAAGCAAAGCATCAACAACTATTTTATTGAGTTTTATCCTTTCTTCAAATATGCTTTTAGTTGGAAGATAAACACAATTTAACCACTTTAATGTGCTGCAGGCCGCGATAAGCCAAACACCTCACAAGCAATGTGTTCAATCAGAGCTGTATTGTACTAGTGCCAGTTATATTTTACATTAACTTTTTTAGACCTCAAAACAAGTGTCCAATGATAATATATATTGCCCCTTTTAGATATCTCTGAAATACGATCAAAAAGACATAAAATGACACCATTTATATATTGTTAAACTAGTTACATTCTAAGTTCTCTGTATTATTCATTATATCAACAGAATATCACAGGATAGAACCCTCTGGCATTATGATCCTACTTTTGTAACTGACAAACACTGATGAAATTGAGGTTTTTACTATTTTGATGAGTTCTGACCATCAATATTGCTCCTTTTAGATATCTCTGAAATACAATCAAACAGGCATAAAATGACACCATCTATATATCATTTTGAGTCACATTTTGAGTTCTCTGTATTATTCATTCAATTAACATCATATCACAGGATAGACACCTCTGGCATTATTATCCTACTAGGCTATCGGCCAAATCTTAAAAGAGCCTTATTTAGCGAGTTTAATTACCCCCCCATGTAGATGGAATTTTTTACTTTAGGTGGATAGGGGAGTATATGGGGCCTACCAAAATGCCGTGCCCCCACTTTGGGACATGGTCAGATTTGCGTTAGGCCTGGTCAAACTGACCACCCACAAATTAGGGAATCGGCCACCTGAAGCACACATATATTGAGGAATAATGGGGTGGGGGTAAAGAAATTGACCATAAAAATGCTCACAGTTCATTGAATACCACAAGTTTGGTATCAACATGTTGGTCTGGAGGAGACGTATCCTTTAAAATACTAAACACATAACAAACTCTATTCCATGATGTAATAGAGGTCATTCAAGGTCAAAATGGCTGCCAAATCAAGAATCTGGGATTTTCCCATAATCTATAGTTTCGGTTTATAAACTTCTCAGTTTTTTTGAAGGGATGTATTTCATTTCTGTAGCCACTTTTTCAGAAGGAATGCTTTTTAGTGGAGTTGTTCAACATTTTAGAAAGTTCATTGATTAGAATGTTAAGTTTAATTTTGAGATTTAAGGCACAAAGTAGGGTACCAGGCCCACCTAGTGACCCCAAAAAATGCCGAAAATGGTAAAAAATTGAAAACCAAAATGCCTGTATCTTAAGTTTTACAAGTCGGAAGGGAGCAGATGATGCACCAAAATATCAGGTTCAATTTTCTCTTCAATCAGGAAGATTATGGTAAAAAATCCTAAAATTAAGGGGTCATTGAAGGTCAAATAAAGGTCAAAATGTCAATCTTTCTCTAAAAAATTCAAATTTTGATGAAGATATTTTGCTTAAGTAGTTGTGTTTTGTTTGGGTTTTAATTACTCCCCCTATGTAGATGGAATTTTATACCTCAGATGGATAGGGGAGTGTCTGGGGCTTACAAAAATGATGTGCCCCCACTTTGGGACATGGTCAGATTTGCGTTAGGCCTGATCCAACTGACCACCCACAAATCAGGGAATCGGCCACCTAAAGCACACATATATTGAGGAATGATGGTATGGGGGGTAAAGGAATTGACCATAAGATTGCTCACGGTTCATTAAATGCCACAACTTCGCTATCAGAATGTTGGTCTGGAAGAGACTTATCTTTTAAAATACTAAACACGTGACAAACTCTATTCCATGATGTAATAAAGGTCATTCATGGTCAAAATGGCTGCCAAATCAAGAATCTGGTATTTTCCCATAATCTCTAGTTTCCTTTTATGAACTTCTCAGTTTTTTTGAAGGGATGTATTTCTTTTATGTGGCCACTTTTTCTGAGGGAATGCTTTCTAGTGGAGTTGTTAAACATTTTAGAGACTTCATTGATATGAATTGTTAAATCTAGTTTTGAGATTTAAGGTACAAAGTAGAGTAACAGGCCCACCTAGAGACCCCAAAAAGTGCCTAAAATGGTACAATTTTGAAAACCAAAATGACGGTTTCTTTATTCCTACCAGTCGGACTGAAGCAGATGATGCACCAAAGTATCAAGTTTAATTTTCTCTTCAATCTGGAAGACGATGGTAAAAAAACCTAAAATTAAGCGGTCATTGAAGGTCAAATAAAGGTCAAAATGTCAGATTTTCTCTAAAAATTCAAATTTTGATGAAGAGATTTTGATAAAGCAATTACGATTTGTCATAGTATAAGGTCCAAACCAAGTTACCACAATAACTGACAGATATATTACTTGAGGAATGGTCCACTCTTATATTTTTGACCATATATCGGTAAAAATGAAGTAGTTTTAAGTCAATATGGAGGTGTGGATTATGGCATATAGCAATTCCATGCTTATAATAAGTGCTTACAGACGGTTGGTGAGGAAGTGCTAGTATGGCACCACTGTTTAGGTCATAGAAGTTGTGAAAACCAAACATCATAGGCATTGTTTGGTATCAAAATGCTTGTTGTAGGACATTTCTTTTTTATTCAATTCAACCAATCTAGGGTAAAGTATATTGCTCTAATATTAGAGGTCATTCAAGGTCAAACTAACCCCAATTTCATGCTTTAAGGTATTTTGTCTTTGAATTGTCCATTTAGCAGCTTATTGAATTCTCCTGGAATACATTTTCTTATCCTGGAATTAATTTTAGGTGAGAAATATCTTTATAAAGGATCCTCAGACACTTTTTTAGTCACGTCAAGACAAGGTCTGGGCCAATCTTGAATATTTACGGACCAAAATGGCCACATGCCTGAATATGGGTGCACCCAAATATCTAAGTGAAGCAACAGAATGTTACATAATAGAGTTATATCTTATTGTATGTCAGCTTTCATTTTCAATGAGGAGAACAGGGTTTTAAACTTGCCTATTGTCTTTAAGTGGCGCTGTTGAACATTTTAGAAAGCTCATTGACCAAAAGTTCCATTTCAAGCTTTAAGGTACAAAATAGGGTACATAGTCCACCTGGCGACGCCAACAAGTGCCTAAAATGGTACAAATCTGTACACCAAAATGACTATCTTAAGTTTTGCAGGTTGGAATGGAGCAGATGATGCACCAAAATATCAGGTATGATTTTCTCTTCTTACTGGAAGATGATGGAAAAGTGATACTAACATTAACGGGTCAATGAAGGTCAAATTAAGGTCAAAATGTCAATTTTATTTGAAAATTCATACTTTGATAAAGAGAGTTTTGATGAAGAAGTTGTGTTATGACATTTTACAATTTCCAATTCAAGTTATCACAATAAATGACAGATAAATTACCCCAAGATAGGATCTGAGAATATATTTTGAACCATTTACTGATGAAAATTAGGTAGTTTCAAGTCAATGTGGAGGTGTAGAATAAGACGTTTTGCAATTTCAGGTTTCTAATAAGGAGAGTTTGTGAGAAAGTGCTAGTATGTGACAACTGTTTAGGTCATCAAAAGTGTGAGCACCAAACAATATAAGTATTGTTTGGTATCAAAGTACTTGTTGTAAGACAATCTTCCCATTCTATGCAACCAACCTAGAGTAGGGTGTTCTGTTGTCATATTAGAGGTCATTCAAGGTCAAACTACATCCTCTTTTATGATTTAAGGCATTTTGACTCTAAATTATATTATTAGTATCATTTTTCCATCATCTTCCAGATTGAACAGAAAATTAAACCTAATATTTTGATGCATCATTCACTCCCTTCCAAACCAGTGAAACTTAAAAGAGTCATTTTGGTTTTCAGATTTGTAACATTTAAGGTACTTCTTTGGGTCGCCAGGTGGACTTGGTACCCTTTTTTGTACCTTAAACCTTAAAATAGAACTTGAAATTCAAGTCAATGAGCTTTCTAAAATGTTCAACAACTCCAATAAAAGACATTCCTTCAGGAAAAGTGGCTAGAAAAAAATACATCACTTTCTGCTGCTTCACTTAAAAACTGGGTGCACCCATAATCAGTCATTCTGTCATTTTGGTCCCTGAATATTCAGAATTGGCCCAGACCTTGTTTTGAAATGACTCAAAATGTCTGAGAATCCTTTATAAAGATATTTCTCAACTAAAACTATTTCCAGGATAAAAGGTGTATACCAGAAATATTTAATAAGCTGCTAAATGGACAATTCAAAGACGATATACCTTAAATCATGAAATTGGGGTTTGTTTGACCTTGAATGACCTCTAATATCACAACACTATACCCTACCCTCAGTTGATTGAATGAAATGAAAAGATTGTCTTACAGCAAACATTTTGATACCAAACAATGCCTATGATGTTTTGTTTTCACAACTTCTATGACCTAAACAGTGGTGCCATACTAGCACTCCCTCACCAACCATCTTTAAACACTTATTATAAGCATGGATTTGCTAAATACCATATTCCACACCTCCATATTGACTTAATATATGGTATATATATGGTCCAAAATAAAAGGGTGGACCATATTTCAGGTAATATATCTTTCAGTTATTGTGGTAACCTGTTTTGGACATTATACAATGACAAAACAAAACTACTTTATCAAAATCCCTCATCAAGATTTGAATTTTTAGAGAAAATCTGACATTTTGGCCTCTATTTGACCTTTATTTGACCTTCAATGACCGCTTAACTTTACTGTTTTTTACCATCATCTTCCAGATTAAAGAGAAAATTAAACCTGATATGTTGGTGCATCATCTGCTCCATTACGACTTGTGGAACTAAAGAATCAGTCATTTTGGTTTTTGAATTTGTACCATTTTAGGCACTTTTTGGGATCTCTAGGTGGGCCTGGTACCCTAAATTGTACCTTAAATCTCAAAAGTAGATTTAAAATTTCAATCAATGAAATTTCTAAAATGTTTAACAACTCCACTAGAAAGCATTCCCTCAGAAAAAGTGACCACATAAAAGAAATACATCCCTTCAAAAAAACTGAGAAGTTCATAAAAGGAAACTAGAGATTATGGGAAAATACCAGATTCTTGATTTGGCAGCCATTTTGACCTTGAATGACCTTTATTACATCATGGAATAGAGTTAGTCATGTGTTTAGTATTTTAAAAGATAAGTCTCTTCCAGAACAATATTCTGATACCAAAGTTGTGGCATTTAATGAACTGTGAGCAATTTCATGGTCAATTCCTTTACCCCCCATACCATCAATCCTCAATACATGTGTGCTTTAGGTGGCCGATTCCCTGATTTGTGGGTGGTCAGTTTGACCAGGCCTAATGCAAATCTGACCATGTCCCAAAGTGGGGGCACGTCATTTTTGTAAGCCCCAGGCACTCCCCTATCCATTTGAGGTATAAAATTCCGTCTACATGGGGGGAGTAATTAAAACCCAAACAAAACACAACTACTTTATCAAAATATCGTCATCAAAATTTGAATTTTTTAGAGAAAAATTGACATTTTGACCTTTATTCGACCTTCAATGACCCCTTAATTTTAGGATACTTTACCATCATCTTCCAGATTGAAGAGAAAACTGTACCTGATATTTTAGTGCATCATCTGCTCCCTTCCAACTTGTAAAACTTAAGATACAGGCATTTTGGTTTTCAATTTTTTACCATTTTTGGCACTTTTTGGGGTCACTAGGTGGGCCTGGTACCCTACTTTGTGCCATAAATCTCAAAATAAGACTTAACATTCTAATCAATGAACTTTCTAAAATGTTGAACAACTCCACTAAAAAGCATTCCTTCTGAAAAAGTGGCTACAGAAATGAAATACATCCCTTAAAAAAAACTGAGAAGTTTATAAGCCGAAACTATAGATTATGGGAAAATCCTAGATTCTTGATTAAGCAGCCATTTTGACCTTGAATGACCTCTATTACATCATGGAATAGATTTTGTTATGTGTTTAGTATTTTAAAGGATGAGTCTCCTCCAGACCATCATTTTGATACCAAACTTGTGGTATTCATTGAACTGTGAGCATTTTTATGATCAATTTCTTTACCCCCCATCCCATTATTCCTCAATATAAATGTGCTTCATGCGTCCAATTCCCTGGTTTGTGGGTGGTCAGTTTGATCAGGACTAATGCAAATCTGACCATGTCCCAAAGTGGGGGCACGTCATTTTTGTAAGCCCCAAACACTTCCCTATCCATCTAACGTAAAAAATTCCATCTACATGGGGGGAGTAATTAAAACCCAAACAAAACACAACTACTTTGTCAAAATATCTTCATCAAAATTTGAATTTTTTAGAGAAAAATTGACTTTTTGACCTTTATTTGACCTTCAATGACCCCTTAGTTTCAGGATTTTTTACCATAATCTTCCAGATTGAAGAGAAAATTGAACCTGATATTTTGGTGCATCATATGCTCCCTTCCGACTTGTAAAACCTTAGATACAGGCATTTTGGTTTTCAATTTTTTACCATTTTCGGCACTTTTTGGGGTCACTAGGTGGGCCTGGTACCCTACTTTGTGCCCTAAATCTCGAAATTAGACTTAACATTCTAATTAATGAACTTTCTAAAATGTTGAACAACTCCACTAAAAAGCATTCCTTCTGAAAAAGTGGCTACAGAAATGAAATACATCCCTTCAAAAAAACTGAGAAGTTCATAAACCGAAACTATAGATTATGGGAAAATCCCAGATTCTTGATTTGGCAGCCATTTTGACCTTGAATGACCTCTATTACATTATGGAATAGAGTTTGTTATGTGTTTAGTATTTTAAAGGATACGTCTCCTCCAGACCAACATTTTGATACCAAACTTGTGGTATTCAATGAACCTTGAGCATTTTTATGGTCAGTTTCTTTACCCCCCATCCCATTATTCCTCAATATATGGGTGCTTCAGGTGGCCGATTACCTGATTTGTGGGTGGTCACTTTGACCAGGCCTAACACAAATCTGACCATGTCCCAAAGTGGGGGCATGGCATTTTTGTAGGCCCCGTATACTCCCCTATCCATCTAAAGTAAAAAATTCCATCTACATGGGGGGGTAATTAAAATCCATAATTTGGGTCCCTGGCCGATAGCCTATACCTTTTGCAACTGACAAACACTGATAAAATTGAGGATTTTACAAGCATTGTTCATACATACCCTGAATCTAGGGGTCAATTAGAGCAAATACACTGGCCAGCTTTTGGCAGTTCTCTTTATCCATCAAAGGCACCAGTCATTTAAGACTATCACAGGATTAGATAGCACTAACTGAATGAAGCAGTAACAATCATTCTTTGTGAAAAAGCCTATTATGACGAGTTCTGAGAGTAGTATGTGGAGGCATATTTACACTAGGTAATATAACAAGGTGAATGATACATACAATGGAAGCTCAGAGGGTCTACTTTCACGATTCTATCCATCAGTTGCCTTGTTAAAACTGATACGTCTTTTATCATAACTAAAAGATCCAGAATATCAAATTTCCACCGTTTTTTGCATTTATAATCTAAAAGTGGGGTCACTCGGTGCAAACACAAATCTAATATTTGTTTTCACTAAACAAGGATCTAATTAACTGGTAAGAGTATGTTGAATGAGAATCAATGCTAAGAAGCCACAACAGTAGAGTGAGTTAGCCATCAGGTGAGCTTTTACCAAGTTGCTGTATGTAGCCCTTATACTACTGCTACCATATGTGACGCCATATTTTGAATCAAAAAGATGTGCAAGGGGTCTAATAATGATTTAATGATTGCTCACAGTGTCTTCTTTATGAAAATATATATTGCAAGCCTTCAAAATCTCATATAATACTTTTATTTAAACAAAAAGTTTCAAAGATGCGATTTTTTATGCTTCAGCATATTTACCTAAAGGTGGGGTCACTCAGTACAACACACATCTTTGACATTTGTCTTCAATGATTTCACTAGCAAAGGACCTTAATGACTGTCAAGAGTAATTTTAATGAAAGATAATGCTAAGAGGATACAAAACTAAGATGAAGTGCTCATTAGGTGAGTTTTCACCAAGTTGCTGTATATAGCCATCCCTATAGCTACTATGTATGAAGCCAATTGTTTAATACAAAAATGTGCAAGGGGGTCTAATAATACATCAAATGAAAGCTTATAGTGTCTACTTTTCAGATACATGTATTTCCTGTATGAACAACTTCATATATGTCTTTTATTAAAACTTTTAAGTCCAAAAATAGCTAATTTTTACCCGTTTCTACATAAGTACCCTAATTGTGAGGTCATTCAGTGCAGGAACAACTTTCAAGTTTCATTTTATGTTTTTTCACTAGACAAGGACCTTATTAATCAGCAACAGTAATTTGAATGAGAAATATTCATAAGAAGGCCACTAAACAAGAATTTAATTGAAGAGCAGTTTTTCATTGTTTTCACTACTTCAAAAAGGTTGCCATGGAAACGGTGCGATGTCTCCAGTTGTACACCTTTTTGGTTCCGGCATCACGCAGTTTCTGAATCCTGAGATTCTTAGCTTTCATTTGATGTATGATGCTGCTTGTTCTACCGCCGGCTGGGGTTACTCCTAAAATAAGCCACTTTTTGGGTCTCTGCTGCTACACTACAACTCAAAGCGCGACAACTGAAAGGCAAACAGGTAAAAAAGTGTTCAGCTCCCTATATCGTATCTTACTCAGACAAGGAAAGGTGGGTGACAGATATTTAATTCCTGCACCAGTCGACCGGACGTCTGCTAGTGCCTGGTTGTACAAACACTCATTGATAGCAAGTCAAAAAATAAGCCAAGCACATCATAGACCCACACAGTTTGCGAATCAAAGCTACACTTAGTTGTTATGTCATCCATGCATCCATGTCCAGAAAAAAATGTTTGTAATTATGCGTACGGTCGTGTATTTTTGCCCGGGTTGCCCACGCATTTAGTGCAGGAATTAGATGTCGGCACTGTAGTTGTGTAGATAATGTGATATGAATTTGAAAATATACAATACCTTTATCAATATGTAATTATTTTAGTAACTAAAAGTATCGGCAGGACCGAAGATAGAGAGAGAGATTTACTCTCTCTCTCTCTCTCTCTCTCTCTCTCTCTCTCTCTCTCTCTCTCTCTCTCTCTCTCTCTCTCTCTCTCTCTCTCTCTCACACACACACACACACACACACATTAGCAAGATACTAATATTGTCTTTGACTCCATAAGCTGGCTCATATTTGGCCAACATTATGTAGTTAAAAAGTTCATCATTTGTTACAATCGGATTTATTCATTATGAGTGAAGTCTCTATGATAAGAATGCCAGTTTTTACTGCACATAAACTTTTCCTTTGCAACTGCCAATATTTAGTCATCATCAGTCATCCGCTATGCCGGTTGAGCTACCGCTACAAGCGTTCACTGGTCTATGCCAAGTTAATTTAGTGTACATGCCTTGACAGTATTGAATTTCCCCAGTAACCGATAGAAAAATATATGCAACGTGGTTACCTTGATTTTCCTGAGACAATAGCCTCCAACCCTGAAACAATAGCCTCTAACCCTGAGACATTAATAGCCTGTGACTCAAAATAATGGCCCCCAACCCTGAGCCAATAGTCTCTAACTCTCCCAGAGACAATAGCCTCTAGCTCAAAATAATGGCCTCCAACCCTGACTCGTCTAAGCAAACAAGATGCACATAGTATACCAGAGTCGTTTGTCTGTTAAGGTAGCTGGTACCAGTTCAGTTAAATCACATGGGATTATACTGTCTACGTTTTGTATACTGTATAACTGGTTAATTTGGCGTGGTTTTTAATTTGGCGTTTTTTGGCGAATGCCCATCAACGCCAAATTAAAGATCGCATAAAAATATGTCTATATAAAGATGGCGTTGTACTGACTGCTCCAGAAGCCAAATTAAATACAGGGAAAATACCTTTTTGAAAAAAACGCCAACTTAAGTACACGCCAAATTAACCAGTTATACAGTAGTTACGAAACATGAAGAGGAAAGAACCGAATTTTTAAATATTAAATGGAAGCAGAACGAGTGAAAAGTACAATAAAGGACATATATTTCCACATTTTCTTGGACTTGATATTTTTCAGGAAGAATATAAATCAAGGCTACTAAATAGAGGAAACGAGAGTTTTGCTGGTTCTAAGATATAAAAGAGTGACAAATGGTTAAAACGAGAAAAATAACGAATGGCTATTATCGAAATTCAATTTAAAACAAGAGATGTTTTGTTGCCTGTACAAAACAAGTCCTGCCAGAGAATATCGTGGCTTGAACCTGTCTTGCTTGAAACTGATTTTACATGCATGAAAATGAAACTCCCCCCTCCCCTCCAAAAATAAAATCATGGATAAGATTTCCATGCATGAAATAGTGTACAGCCCGATTTTCCATTGTCATTTCTGGGGTGAAAATATTTCCAATTTCATGCATGAAAGTGAAATTTCCATGCCACGATTTTTTCATGCACGAAACCATTCGCATTGGTGCAAAATAAGGCAGACCAACCCAGATATCCTTTTTATATTATTTTGTATATTGAACAGCACTGCACTCAGCTAAAATAAAGCTGCACCACTTTATGTAACATTCGTGTATGTCCATTAGCACTAGCTACCTTAATTACACATAACTCCCTTTTCTATAACTGCTAGGTGCCGAGAGATGCTTCAGATACACAGTAGCACGACTCTTCCCTGAGAGATATGACAAGATACTGCGGTGTACTGCTTAATGGGTTGTTGGTTACGCGAAGCGCGCTGTGAAAAAGCCTCTAACCCCTGTCATGTTGGTATTCATTAGAAAGCTCTCGCTGAGTACTCGCAGATTAGTACCATATGCCGGGGTTTCAGTCATTATTTACCGGTAAGAGATTACCCTCTCCTCACGAATAGTTCCAAGGGGTCTTTCAGTCGCAGAAGGAGCATAGACAGCCTTCAACAACGCCGCACATGTATATAGCGACCATGCCAACCCTGTACGCGCTAAG
>OZ012690.1:11007070-11072070 GCA_963942565.1 Maea johnstoni | reverse complement strand
GTCATGAATGGATGGATGACCTCACAACTGAAAATAGCTTTGTTTCACATGCTACAATGTACGTGGGTCATCAATGTCTGTGGCTTATTTCTTTGAATATGTTACCCACGGGTATTTGTACAACCAGACACTGCCAGATGTCCGGTCGACTGGTGTAGGAATTAAATGGCTGTACTGTACGTAAATGCGTCAATGCAATTTGAAAGCCATTTTTGCCGTATGCCACACTTAGATATTTGGTTCAATTCTGATGACTATCTCTGTTATAATTTGTGTAACTGCACTGCTGTTGGCAGATTCTACACAGGCAGAGGTTCCATTAACGATATTGATGGAAAAATGTATCAAGCAAAATATAAAATGTTAAATAAAATGTAATCTGTGATCACGGAGGTGGATTAATGTGCTAATTTGTACCTGTAACTATAAAAAGGAATACCTTTCACATGAATTGCCAACTTCCGCGTTAAGTAAATATACCTACCATTAGTACCTCCTCCCCTTTTAGCTATGAAACATCATACTTTGTTTGTATTGTATGTAAAAGCTAATGTATTCACGGTGATAGTGTCTGTACGTCAACGATGAAAAATCGATTTCCAGTATGTTAAGTTAAACTAGAAGCAAGCAGCATAAGTGATACACAGTGCAGTATGTGGTGAAAGGGGGAACATTAAGAATCAACGTTTTATGACATAGATTGGAATCAAAATGGAAACGACGAAAAAACGAAAAAACGAAAAAACGATTTCCAGTATGTAAAGTTAAACTAGAACCAAGCTGGAGTAACATAAGTGATACACAGTGCAGTATATGGGGAAGGGGGAATCATTAAGAATCAACGTTTTATCACATACATTGGAATCGAAATGGATATAAACGCTACCAGCACCCATGGGAATTCAACAAATAGAACAATCGTGCCAGCAAACCAAATGGTTATACACATAATCATCTTGACACAAGGGACAATATTCTCAGTTGGAATGATTGGTAATTGTATTGTCGTTGCTGTCTACATTCTTTCTCCCCTTCTTAGGAAGGCTCAGAACATGTTTTTGGTCAATCTTGCAATTATCGATATAATTATTCTCATATTCATGTTTCCGATAGCGCTGGTAAACTCGTATGTTGGCAGAGGATGGAAATTACGTCATAACCAAACATTGTGTGACATTGCGGCATTCTTTGCCAATGTTGTTTGGAGTATCAGTGTAATTGCAATGACGAACATTGCTCTAAACAGATACTTAACAATCAGCCGACCGATGGCTTCTAAAGCATACTTCACCGGACCAAAATGCTTATTGTATATCGTGTTGAGTTGGGTATACAGCATTATACTAAACATTATGCCAGTATTCGGATGGGGACGCATGGTGTTTGTCCAAAGTTTACTATTTTGTACGTTTGATCCCCATTCAAGTTTCTCGTACAATGTATTCGGAATTTTCACAGGATACGTTCTTCCCTCGGTCGTCACAGTGTTCTGCTACGTGGGGCTATTTCTCAAGGTTAGAAGGAGTCGACGTCAGGTGGCAGCACATCAGGGAACGGAAGTAGAGGGTGTTGATAAAGTACAGCTTCAATTAGCAGTCCAGATGTTCATCATCCTCGCTGTCTTTTATATAACATGGGGGCCGTACATGGTAGTTCTCAGAATGAGCACGGCCAAGGTGTCTGTCTTAACACAAATTCTACTCGCGGGAATCATGTCCATCAATTCTATAGTTAATCCATTCGTTTATGTGCATTACAATAAAATGTTTCTCAAAGAGTTGTGTCCACTCTTTAGATGTCAATGCTTCAAAAGAAATGGACATCTGGCGACTGGAAGTAGCCGTATAGATGGTTCTTCAACCACAGCAAATGGAACTATATAGATTCTTTATGTTATCTTATGTCATTTGAGCCTTGACACGAGCAATACATTTATACCGACTTAATGAAATATATTAATTTTCTTTATCATCACTATGTTTTGTTACTTTTATTTAAAGACCAATGATATACAGATATGTATCGTAAAGTAACTTCTTATTGTTTATGTTATAAAAGTGCTTTCTTTTTTCTTTGATTATTGTATGTACTATTTGCCTGTTATATAACAATGACCATCGTCTGTATATACTTTTTTGCTGACCATATCTCTCGCAGTTGGAAAATGCACGTGAATGTTTCACAATGTGTCTTTCATTATCCAAACGCATTGGATGAGATGAGCACATTGTGTATCTCAAAGTGTTTTATTATACCTTACCAGATGATCGGCTATTAACTGGGGTTCACCATTCCATTCTGTTGTTCTCACGAGGCAATGTGACACCCCTGCGGTACAGTCATTCTCTGACTTCTCATGAAATATTCCCACCAGCTGTTAGTGACACCTAGTGAGGAAAGTACGAGCCATCCGTCATCAGTCATCTGTGACCTTGACCTCATCCAAAACAGCAAACGGTCTTTTCCCCGCATAAGAGCGACCAATAATTGTTTGATATGGTCAGCGAGAACTTTTATAATTTAACATTGTGGGGTTTGTTTGGTTTAATAAAAACAAATATGACATCTCAGTGGGGGTAACTTAATGAAATGGATCCCCTTGGGAGGATGATATCCCCAAGGCTTCGGCCTCGAGATAACCATACTCCTTCAGGGAGCCATTCCATCATCTTATTCCCACTGGGATGTCATAGTTGTATGATGTGTTTATGAGCAGGTAAGAGCAAAGAAATCATAGCGTACATTTTGATGATGTATTGAAACTGACCAAGATATCTCGCAATGAATATCTATGAAATATAACGAGGATGCTTTGTGTTCATTGCCACTCTTGATTAAAATGTGTTTTGACTTTTCAAATATGAAAATCTTACAGTTCTTTTTCAGATACACCTTATTTGAGAGTTTTAGTTAAAAGGACGCGTGTGTCTTGTCTTTAACATATTACATCGGATATTAGCTGATTAAATCATATGTCTAGACTACACACTACCAAGAACCCCCTTTAAAGTGGCGCTGTTAAAAAGCAGCGAATGAAAGGACATTACTCAAGAAACCTTTATGCAAAATTTAAAGACGATTAAAGATTTGTCGACGGTTCCCTCGCCAATTTATGATTCTACTCAACATTATGATGAAATGTATAAATGTAAGACATCAATTAGATTTCGTAAGGGACCTTTGATATATGGTCAAAGGAAATGCTTGCTAAGGTCCTGTTATATAACTAGTGAGGCCAAAATCGAATGCTACAAACACACATTTATTTTGCACTAACTTTATTAACGTAAATTTGAGTTGAGTATTTGCACATATCATGTTACTTTAATCTGATTCAGTTCTTATTGTAATTTGTTTCTTTGAACACGATTTGTATCTCGTATGATCTTGTATATTATAATGTACAGCCAATACACATACATGTACAATACTATACAATACAGTACACACCATTTCGAAATAAATGCACAGTATTACGTTATAGCTATGTTTACAAGACGTGCAGTTTCTGCTGAGACGACATACAGCGTATGCACAAAGAATTAAGTTTAAATGCAACTTCTGATCGATAGCGTAATTGGGTACGTGGCGAACTATTTGATGTTGCACATAAATGCCAAAACTAATATCTTAGTCTGGGATTGAATTGATTGTGTTAATACGAAAGGTGTTCACGGAAGTGTAAATAACAATGCATTTCTCGCCTCGTCTTTCATCTTCATACATTGTCTTCTGGCTCCTCACGATGAAAGGTTTTGTGAATAAGCCGATAATTTTTCCGAAAAGTTTCATGTTTCCGAAAATGAAATATGACACTCACAATTACAGAACAGACATTAAGTTTCTGCACCATTCGACCTGACTGGACGTCTGACAGTGCCCGGTTGTTCAAACACCCTTTGATAACACGGCAAAAAATAAATAAGCCAAGCACACCACTAGCTTGCGAATCAAAGCTACGTTCATATCAACCATACATCCATGTCCAGGAAACTGTTTGACCATCGGGCAAGCGTTTGTGTATTATGCCCGGGCTGCCGACGCAATTAGTGCAGTGATTGAAGGTCGGCACTGCATATGAGATAATGTTTAAAATATGCTATTAATTATATGACTTTGCCAGACTTTGAAAACTTCCCATGTATGTTTTTTGGTATATATATTTATTATTGACACTTTGACTACCACAACATAGGAATCACCTCCAATTAAAAGTTGAGGCAAATCTCCACTAAAACATATGGTAGAACGTTCGTCGCTGTTCATCATATATATTTATATATATATATATATATATATATATATATATATATATATATATATATATATATATATATATATATATATATATATATTATATATATATATATATATATAATATATATATATATATATATATATATATATATATATATATATATATATATATATATATATATATATATATATATATATATATATATATATATATATATATATATATATATATATATATATATATATATATATATATATATATATATATATATATATATATATATATATATATATATATATATATATATATATATATATATATATATATATATATATATATATATATATATATATATATATATATATATATATATATATATATATATATATATATATATATATATATATATATATATATATATATATATATATATATATATATATATATATATATATATATATATATATATATATATATATATATATATATATATATATATATATATATATATATATATATATATATATATATAACAGTGACCTAGATCATAATACGGGGGAATTAATGCATAAACAAGAACAAGTTAGAGCTTTGAGAATTTTTTTTATTATCACCGGTGTCTTACGCGTTACACTTTGAATGAATCCACTTCATAATAGTAGTAAGTTTATTTGCTGCAGTATATCATTTACAATATTCGTACATATACATCTTGTTTACAAATCAGATAATTTAATTGATAAACCGAACGAAGGAAGTCATGATTACGTAGTTTCAATTTGTTAAGGCACTTTATATATCCATACTTATTGCATGTTGTAAAAAGCCGCATAGTGTCACATTTAATAATTCGACTTTCTAGACTTTTCCTAGCGCTATGAATGTAGTTTTGTGACGTTATCACCAAATGCAATATAAAGAAAATAATATTGAAAATTACTTTTTGAAGGAAAGTGCTGATTACTAGAAAGTATGTAACTTTTGCATAGTTACATCATCTCCGCTTTACAAAATCTATGAATAACATATTCAGACCGAATTGACCACAGTTATGAAAACAAAACGCCAATTGCAATGTGACCGTCGTGGAACAATCGGTCTAATGGGTCCAACCAACAAGCCGACAAGGTCAACCTGGTTAAATGGGCCAAAGGGCAAAGTGGGCCAACTCTATCAAACTCTATCAGCTGGTCAAAAAGGGACAAATGAGCCAACTCGGCCAAATGGGCAAAATAGGCGGGATAGGCCAAATGGGTCAGCCTGCCTGCCTCCAACGAAGCCATGTCAACCGAGCCTACAAGCCAAACGGCCCCTATGGTCCTATTTGGCCCTTTTGCCAAGTTGGCCTGTATTTCTTATTTGGCTCATTTGGCCAAGTTGCTTTATTGGCTATTTTGGCCCAATTGAGCCTTTTTGATCCAGTTGGCCCATTTCACCCTATTTGGCAACCTCGCTACCTCTGTGAAATGAAAACATAAAATGCTCAAATTAGGTAGATAGATAAGTCTGAATATATGCCTAATCGAAACAGGTGAGAGATTTTTTGACGTGCATTGAAATAATTTATTTACATTGGTCATTTATGGAATACCATTCATTTGAGTCCTGAAATTGGCCGACCCTAATGACCGTGTGGTGTAACACGTTGCCACTGACTGCTAGCAATCTATCACCACTGTCCGGGTTAGAACCCCAGCCGGGGCATGTGAGACGGTTACCAGTGACTTGGGGTTAGGCAGTGCTATATGGCAAAAAGTGACGAAAACCGACATTCCAAATTGTCCTAAAATCAGCATTTAGCTTTTTATTGGCATGTGTTAACATCTGTTACTGTGGCACTAGTTGAGCGCTGTTCCCTCGCTTGGCTCCTCCTACCGCAGCGAATGATTCTTAGGAACTCCTCTCTGAAGCTTTTGTTGAAATACAAATAAATAAAGGGATTGACCACTGAGTTAAAGCTCAGTAACATTGCCATCATCTCCGCCACCCCTGCATCCACACTGCTATCCAACCTCACCACCAGTACGTAGGGTAGCCAGGACAGGTAGAAGATGAAAACTATTATGAACATCTGCAGCGCCATCTTTTGTTCTCTCCTCTCAATGACCCTTGTGTCCGAGTCCCCGTGCGCATGCGCATGCACCTGTTGTTTGCTCCTGACCACTTTGATGAAAATAGCCACGTAGCAGGCGGCTGTGATGAAAGATGGTAGGAAAATGGACAGGAAACCAGAAACGATATTGTATGAAATCTCTCCCTCCTCTGCTGGCCCACAGAAATAGAGCTTCTCGTCAAATTCCATTGACCCCCAGCCAAACATAGGAGGCAGGAAGGTGATGATGTTATATACCCACGTTATAACCACAATAACAGCACAGCTCCGGTGGGTGAAGATCATGATGGATTTGGACTTGATTGGTTTCGAGAATGGGTCAGCCTGCCTGCCTCCAACGGAGCCATGTCAACCGAGCCTACAAGCCAAATGGCCCCTATGGTCCCATTTGGCCCTTTTGCCAAGTTGGCCTGTATTTCTTATTTGGCCCATTTGGCCAAGTTGCTTTATTGGCTATTTTGGCCCAATTGGGTCTTTTTGATACAGTTGGCCCATTTCACCCTATTTGGCAACCTCGCTACCTCTGTGAAGTGAAAACATAAAATGCCCAAATTAGGTAGATAGATAAGATAGAATATGCCTAATCAAAACAGGTGAGAGATTCTTTGACGTGCATTGAAATAATTTATTTTTATTGGTCATTTATGGAATACCATTCATTTGAGTCCTGAAATGGGCCGACCCTAATGACCGTGTGGTGTAACACGTTGCCACTGACTGCTAGCCATCTATCACCACTGTCCGGGTTAGAACCCCTGCCGGGGCATTTGGTTACCAGTGACTTGCGGTTTTCGCCTGGTACTCTGGTTTCCTCCTTCACTTAACACTGGCTACTCACGACGTACAGTACGGACATTTAATTCCTGCACCAGATGACCGGACGTCTGCCCGTGCCTGGTTGTAGAAACACCCATGGATATTATGTCACAAATATAAGCAAAGCACATCGATGACCCACGTAGCTTGCGACTCAAAGCTACCTTCAGTTGTAAGGGTAATCCATGCATCCATGCCCAGGAAATTAGATGGCAATCGGGTGTGCGGTCGTGTATTCTGCCCGGGCTGCTCACGCATTCAGTGCAGGAATTAAATGTCGGCACTGTAGTCGCAATATGACTGAAAAATTGACGAAAACCGAAATTCCAAATTGTCTTTAAATCAGCATTTAGCTTTTTATTGGCATGTGTTAACATCTGTTACTGTGGCACTAGTTGAGCGCTGTTCCCTCGCTTGGCTCCTCCCACCGCAGCGAATGATTCTTAGGAACTCCTCTCTGAAGCTTTTGTTGAAATACAAATAAATAAAAGGATTGACCACTGAGTTAAAGCTCAGTAACATTGCCATCATCTCCGCCACCCCTGCATCCACACTGCTATCCAACCTCACCACCAGTACGTAGGGTAGCCAGGACAGGTAGAAGATGAAAACTATGATGAACATCTGCAGCGCCATCTTTTGTTCTTTCCTATCAATCACCCTTGTGTCCGAGTCCCCGTGCGCATGCGCATGGACCTGTTGTTTGCTCCTGACCACTTTGATGAAAATACCCACGTAGCAGGCGGCTGTGATGAAAGATGGTAGAAAAATGGACATGAAACCAGAAACGATATTGTATGAAATCTCTCCCTCCTCTGCTGGCCCACAGAAATAGAGCTTCTCGTCGAATTCCATAGACCCCCAGCCGAACATAGGAGGCATGAAGATGATGATGTTATATACCCACGTTAAGACTACAATAGCAGCACAGGTCCGGTGGGTGAAGATGGATTTGGACTTGATTGGTTTCGAGATACACACATACCTGTTCAGAGCCAAAGCTGCCATGGCGGTTATACTAACCGTGTAGACCAAAAATGCAACCACTCCAGCCAAATTACACAAGTCCTGGTTTTCTCTCAGTAGTCGACCATGATCATCCAAAACTGATATTATCCCAACTAGCGACGAAAAGAATAGAATCAAAATGTCAATTACAGCTAAATTTGAAACAAGCAGGTTGTGGGGCCTTTGTTTGAAGATTGTGCAAGAGTTGATTCCTATAACAAAACTGTTTCCTACCAATCCAACAACGAATAAAAGTGATCCCGTTGTCATGGCAACTGTTGTCACCGTTCCCAATCCTCCGGCATTAGATGAGTTAGTAGACATTGTGTAAAATGAAGATAAAGTTACATGCGAGATAGACAGTCAACCTGAAGATATAGTTGTGATCATCATCTTCCTTGTATATCAAGATGTCCCCCTGAAGCCTGAAAGCTAACCAGAGTCGTTCAGCTTATCGAAATAATCCTCCTTATACGGTGTAAGTATCAATTTAAACTAATGCTAATCTAGATGATTTAAACACCTTTAAATATCAGCATCAATTTTATCGAGTTCACATTCCTTCACTTATCTTTCCGCCCACATTCCTTCACGTATATTTCCATACGCATAGCCTTTGACTGATAATCAGCATTTACTTGTAGAGACTTCCCTAGTCCGTGATAATGCTTGCAAGGTAAATTATGATGGTATACCTGTCCATACTTCAAGCCAAATCCTAGTGCGCATGCGTGGTTTCCAGAGAGTTTCTACAATGGGTGGTCAGTAACTTTCCCTCTAATGGGGTGCAACTTTGCTCAAATGCTGTATTTTCATTTCAATGTGTACTGAATGACCTTTAAATGATGAACAACTAATAATATTTATTTCAACAAACTTGCCTGATGATAGGGCTTTGTTGAAAGCAAATGAACAGTATACTGTAGTATTTTATAGTACGGTAAAGTCTATTGACTGCATCGTTACATGCAAAGTATACACATATAAAAGGCGTTTGTATCAAAGTCTAACAACGAATAAAGACATAAGTAGCGAATGAAGTAAATGGTTCTAAACAGAAAGAGAAATCTATCTTAGGCGGGAGTGAGATTCAGGAAGAAGTGACTAAATAACCACATATAAATAATAGTTACAATTGTCACGTTTGAAAAATGAGATTAATGAGATCACAAAACTGAATGTTAAAACATGGGAAGTTTAAATATATGTACTAGGGAGAAAATAAAAATAAAAAATGAAAACAGTGAAAAACAAAAGCATCACTGGAGCTATTAAATAAAAATGCAAAAAAAAGGCTTTTAGATATAATTGAAATATAGCGTGAAAAATAAAAAGAAAAGGTTTTCTTAAAAGAGAAAAGTCTTCAAATGAATTCTAAAACGGGAAGAGTATGGTGAGTATTAATTGGTGTTGACCCAAAATCTACACGACACATGTTGCTTACTATAGATATTAGATCATTTGTTATGATAATGTCTATAAACTGCTATTCCTTGGCAACTTTTGCTAAGGTTCCTTGGTGTACGTGCGCAATGTTGACTCTTCACACCACCCAGTGCGCACACGTCAATAGGAAATAGGCATTTATGCTTGCATAGACGTATTAATAGATGTAAGCCAATTACAAAGTAATTAGTCAGCGGTACGACATCTACACTCAAATGACATAAAACGCGTGAAAAGTGACATCGATATAGAGCACTTAAGGCAGCCAGAATGCTGGGGAACAAAGCAAAACGCTACCCTTTGAAATGTTACCATTTGCATCAGATGCGGAAGGAAAGTATTCATGTATATTGAATTTGTTTTATATATGCCTACTGCTCATTTAGATTAAATACTTTAATAATCTAAAGAATTATGAAAATGTAAATATTATTGATATGTTTTTTCCATTTCCTAGTTTTACCATAAACTATTGGGTAAATGTAAATTTCGAAGCTGGAATATAGTTTTGTGTTAATTCAGTAATATAGCAAACTATACATACCTCAAAAGGTCAAATGCATTACTTTCAGAAATTTAATGATTTATCTTTATAATTTGAAAATGTGTTTTGTCTTCATTAAAGATAATATAGTTCGTATTTTCGCAGGGGTCCATTCCTCATCAGGATTTTACAAGAAGCCCAAACTCTCCTGAGTTCCTTGTTTCAATTCATTTCTATTGGGTTTCCTTCGAGAGTTGAAGTTGAGTATTGAGGCTATGAACCTAGTAGCTCTGAGTCTGAAGGTTGGAATGTACTATTGCACCCCAATATCAATTTTGTAAGGTGACGATGATCTGACCAATCACAGCAGAGAATGAGCAGCAGGCATACAACAAAAAAAGATTGCACGCTGAAAAATGATATTGAAGTCGGCGCAAGCGCCTCGTGCAATATCATTTTCAGCGTGCAATAAAGATTGATATTGCACTCATCAAAGTGCCATATTTGTATAATATTGTTTCATTGAATTAAATGATCAATTACAACCCAGAGGTCGTTTAGGAGAAATAATAAATGCCTTATATACTGTTAATATTCATCGCCAAAACAGCGTAAAAGTTCTTGCCGTAAAAATGAGTTTTGGGAAGGATGAACAGATGCAGCATACTGTTAATTGTTTGATCAATGGAATATATATCTTTATGACAAAAACAAACAAATCAAAACAAACGCAGTTGAAGGACATTTTAGCACCCTTAAAAGACCTATCATTAAGCTTACGAAAGGTACATGAGAGAAAATAAAGACAAACATGCAAACGAATATACAGATTCAAGCCAAACGCTTTATTTGTATACTACATCGGAGAGTCTTGACCAGATGGGGACTTTGTTTATTTCATCCACAGCATAAGACTAACATACTAAGTACTTAAAGTCATATGAGTGGATGGATTCTATCAGTTTCAAAGTAGATATTACATGTTTTACCACGAGCATTATTTTGGTAAAAAAAAAGAAAATGTCTTGATCTAGTCGATGTGTTTGATCCTGTGTGACATGCTTGTACTAGGTTACTTTATTTAGGCGAGATTACGCATATTAGAGTCATTTAATTTTTTGAATATTTGTTAAAACAGAATATATACTAAACATTTTCAAAGTTTTTAGAATAATCTTTTACATCGAAACCTACCGAATAGAAAATATTCAGCACTTTCATAAGTTAGGAAATACATATCTACCCAATGCTGTCATACTGAAGGAGGATTCTCACTTTTAACATATATAAATGCAGGTTTTATTTTCATTTTCAAGCTTTAAGGCAGCACGTGCTATACCAAAATGCTCTTAAAGACAGTGATTTGTCTGTAAAATATATTCCACGATCACTTTCCTAGAAGCGTTTTAATCAAGTCCGGAAATGCAGCATACAAAATAATATCCATCAGGAAAATCAATTTTCCATATACCAAGTCTGCTCGTCTGAAAGCTAGTAGTAAAATATATTTACAGCCTCCAGTGAATAGAAAGCAGAAGTGCAACTGCCTGAAAAAAGGTTCAATTCATACTATCCAAAAGGCAATTTTTGACGTTCAATGGTAAAGGACATACAAGAAAAAATACAATAATTGAAATTGAATGCTTTTTAATATGATCGGTCGTAAGGATCTGCAGAAATAGCTTCACACATACAAGGCAATGGAACTTCACCATGGAAAACATCATTCACATTTAAAGGATACGGGCAGTGAAATAGGGAAAAAAACCTTTATATCAGACACTTTATATGCGTACAATTATTTCTTGGCTTCGAAATTTCTGATGTGACTATTGAAATATTTGATGCTACTCTAAAAGTGCAAACTCTTAACACTGTATCAATTTGCTTCACTTGGCAACCTCTGACAATGCCATCAGACAGACATTGGAAGATGTCTTTAGCCTGCCAAAATTCAAAATTTTTTCACGTTGTCTAAAGGATAGCAAACATCAGTAAAAAAAGACACCCTCTTAAGTTAGGGATATTCCTGTTTTGTGTGATCAGATTTCTGTAAAATAGTGCAACGTTTTTGTTGAAGGAGGATCAAGTGAGTCCATTTACTTAGTAGTTCTTTTACAGTATAACAATAGGCTTGTAATGCGCTAGGCTTTTACTTTAAGTTGTTTCCTAATGAAGTATCAAACATCCCTTCATAAGCAAGGTTTGTCCTAACAGAATTGGTAGTTGATGTTGGTTAACAATGACATCAACCTGACTTGTTATCGAATGTAATAGGATGTTTATCAAACTAGACTTTACAGCATCAGCAAATTGATCACTGTCTTCTTCACTGATTTTGACTTTCAACTGGAGTTGTGTGTTCCTAACATCAAAGCAGGCTGTAGAATTCTCTGGTGTGTTAAATTCAATAGATGAAGAGGAGGTAAAGTCTGTTGTTAATCCTTACAAATAGCTTACACTGCTACATTTGCAGGAGTTAGACAAAACAAAGCCTACTCCTCGTACGTGGGCATTACAAACTTCCAGCAGCTATGAAATCCATTCGCAATAAACCAAATCAATACATTTTTCTCTCTTCCTTTTCTTTATATGTTTCTTTTTTGTGTGTGTCTTCTACTTCCTTTTGATACAACTATTTTCTATAGACTGTGGTTTAGTTTCTAAAGGTTAATATTCCGATGATAGAAGAAGTATTATGTCATGTCAGTTATGTCTCTCCCTTGTTGCTGTTTACTGCTTTTTACGACATATGGCATAAAATGCCTCTGGTTTAAATCTCCAGAATATAAATCTTCAGGATGTTTCTTGAACCAGCCTTTTCTTGTATGCATATACATTTTCAGCAGCTTTGAAACCCATTCACAATAAACCAAATAAATACGTTTTTCTCTCTCCCTCTCTTCCTTTTCTCATTTGGTTTCTTTTGTCATTGTGTGTCCTCTTTGTTCCTACTATCTTCTTTAGTCTGTGGTTTCGTTTTTATAGGTTACTTTTCCGATGATAGTAGAAGTATTTTGTCATTTCAACTGTTTAAGCAGTAGAAGTGACCACATTTGCCAGTTTTCCCTCTCTCCCTTGTTGCTATTTACTGCTTTTCAGAACATTTGGCATAAATTCCCTTGGTTTAAATCTCCAGAATATAAATCTTCAAGATGTTTTTTCACCTTTCAACATTGGCATGATATATATTTCAACGAGTATATTTTCACAAAATGCAAAACACATTGCATTGCTTTGTGCTGACAACTTTTTTTGAAATCTTCCCTCCTTATATGATGCTAAAACTAGATAGAGAACCATATGTTACCAGCCTGAAGTGAGGATTTACAAAATCATGAGTGGTAGGCTTGGTAAACAATATGGTAATTTTTTGGAAATATCAATATTTCATTCTGTTTTTATTTTTACTTTTTAGCTTCCTCTGACTCCCTCTAGTTGTGTGAATGCGTATTAAAGTTTTGATATGAAGTAAGTACACGACATGGTGAACATAAGTCATCCCTGAGATTGTCTGAAATAAACATATGTGTATTCTGCTAATTAAAAGGTAAGATTGTGACAAATGAAAATGTTTTCAAAATTCTGATGCATGGCTTTAAAGTTCATACATAATTTACTCAGTAGTACCCTCTGGCTCGAAACCAGTGCCAGCCTTTTGGCAGCGAATGATTCTGAAAAACTCCCGACGAAATACTGCATTGTAGTATAAATAGACAAATGGATTCACAACAGAGTTGAAAACAAACGCACTACTGGTTATCAATTTCATGTACCAAGTCACAACGCCAGTGTATGCACGCATAACAGCTATATAGGGAGCCCAGGAAATATAGCATATTGCCATGATGATCAGCATTTGTAAAGCAAACCGTAAATCACCCTTTTTAAATGTGGCCACGTTTTCTGTTTGATGAGACTGAATTTTTCGTTGGCTCTGTCTGACTTTTATAAAGATTGCTACATAACAGACGAGTGTCACCAAAGTAGGTAGAATAATGGAAACGATGAGTGAGAAAATGTTAAAGGAGGAACTTCGCTTTATATCCAAAATGCAAAAGGTAATATCAGGATCATAAGCTATGTGACCCCAGCCTCCAAAAAGAGGTAAATATATGACGATTTCATAAATCCAAATACATGATACATAGAACAAACATCTCTTTGTACTGAAATACCTTTTAGATTTCATTGGGTAATATATACTGACATACCTATTTACTGCAATGGTTGCCATGGCGAATGCGTTGACACAAAATACAATTGTGGATACCACTCCAAAAGTGGTACATAATGCATGATCAGTACGCAATAGTCGACCCCCATCGCCAAATTGAATTGCTAGTATTACTGGTGAGGTGAAAACTAAGATTATCAAGTCTATAACTGCTAGATTTACGACAAAAATATTGTGTGCTTTCTGCAGCAATGTAGATATTGAATAAACAATCACAACAAGAACATTTCCAGTAAATCCAATGAGAAAGAATACTCCTCCTACAATGAGCACACTTGTGCCACTCATAGAGTGATCATCGATTCCACTTTTAGTCGAGATGGTAGTTGTTATGTTGTAATCATAGGCCATTCGTCCACTTGGTAGGCGCTATAATGCTATAATGTAGTGTCGCAAAGATTTCACTATGTTTCAGTGGAATGTTGTATTAAGTATTATTGTTTTGTTATTTTCAGTATTCTTCCAAGTTCAAATATCACCTCCTAGTTTTTGTCCCATTCTTATTGCAGCCTTCTGCTGCTGTGATGTCCACTCATAGAGTGATCATCGATTCAACTTTTAGTCGAGATTGTAGTTGTTATGTTGTAATCTGAGGCCATTTCACCACTTGGTTGATAGGTAAGCACTGTAAAGCTAACATGTAGTCTTCAAATGACTACTCCACGTGTCAATTGATGTGATTTTAGGTATTATTGTTTTGTTATTTCCAGTATCCTTCCAATCTCAAATATAATATCCTAGTTTGTGTCCAATTGATTGCAGCCTTCTCTTGCTGTGATGTTCCTTTACTCGAAGTCAGCACTTGGAAAATATGGAGATTGCGTGCCACGTCTATACCATTCTCGCTATTTGTATATGAAGAGATTACGTGCTACGTTCAAGCTTTTATAACTTTAATCAATAATTCTCATTTAACGTGATTATGACAATCCTTGAGATATAATACATTTGTAATAGTATCTATCCTTTGAAGATGTTATTATCTTGCACAACCGTACAGGTTGCAAAACACTTTGTCTGTAATAATCTATAATTCATTAAGGTACAGCTTAGCTATCACATGTTTCTATTGTTTGGATAGCTGATTTGATAGCTAGGGTTTTAGAACACACGCCTGGTAAAAGTTTGGAATGTAATTAATCAGTACCAAGCGCACATGTCGCACGTTTTATACTCTATTTATGAATATTAAAACATTGTTTGATATGCATAATGATTCTCCTAAGAATTTTTCAATATCCATTCAATTTCTCAAAAATTCGTGATTATTATTGTAATTAATTATGATTATTTTTCGACATCCAAAATTACTTTTCCACATTGAAAAGTAATTATGAATATTGACAAAAATTATTCGTGATTCATTTTTCAATTTCTATGATTCCTTTTGCAACATTTATAACACTTTTTTCATATTTATAAAAAAACTTTGAATTATAAATATTATAAATTGATAAATTAAGAATATTGAGAACTAAATTACGAATATGGGGAAATAATGATTGTTGAAAATAAATGATGAATATTTGACGATGATTTACGAATATTTAAATATAATTCATGAATATTGAGAAATATCTCTGATTACCAGAGATAAAATATTTTCAATTACCTAGCTTATTCTTTTGGGGTGAAAATCTCTCATCAAAAATCACTTGGTACCAGCATAGGTTCCACTTTACACGGGTCCATTACTTCCCTGCTTGTGTAATGTATATGATTAAAACTTTACATTAACTGAAAACAACAAATTTGTCATGAACATAATGGTAATGTGTATGGTGCTAATGCATCGAACATATTCCTTACATGGTGTAAATTTGAGGACTATTATTTCTTAAACTTTCTTAGTTAAAATTCTTCTAAACAAAATGCATAACGTTTTCACAAGGAACCAATCTGAACTGTCTACTGATACTGAAGCACGTAAGCGTTGTCCCTCAAGAAAAAATACTTGCGTTACAATCAACATAGAACTATTTGCTAGGTTATTGTTATATGATTGACACGTAGTTTCTGGACACTTAGGAATGCGCTCGTGAATGGCAATCCATGAACGATAAACCTGGTCAAACTTAACCGGAATATTGCTCTTGTTATTTTAACTTCGATGTATGCACAGAAGATGTTAGTGAAGTAAATGTATACTGCTGTTAATAGGATTTATCAGCATTTAGCGTATTTGTATTTCATATTTGTAATGCAACGACAGTAAACCTCCATTTCCAAACATCTCGAAGATGGGAATACCCCTTAATGTGAACTCGATGTCTTTGTCCTATATACCCATGAGGTGACACCTCAACGATGTGAACACCTTCTTATGAGTATAAGTTTGTCTTGGTCCAAATGTTTTCACGTTGCAGAGATTTCACTGTATACATTATGCAAGATCAAGACCTTCAGAATGTCTATACAATAGAACAATATAATTGGCCACAATGTGCAAAGTCCATTTACCCAGTGTCATCAGGTTCACACCAGTTTTAATCTTTATGGCAGTTGGTACTTTTGTGAATTAATAGGAAACAATGCAACGTGGACTTACTCACAAGCGTCCTCTATTACTGAACATAGCACACATATTTTCGTCTTTTCTTGACATTTTAAGATGTTTACATAGATAACAAATATTGGTGTGAAGTAAATTTACAGCGCGGTATATACATAAGCAATCTCTGAATTGGCTGAGAACAGCCTACACATATTATGATGATTAAAATGGAAATTTTACCAGATTCCTGAATTGGTGGAGTATTGCCTAGATATATTCTGATGATTCAGATAAGAAAAATCTTCCAGATGAGAACATGTTTTCAAATTTCACAGTTTATATATTATTCAGGCTCGATACCAACCTTTTGACAGCGAATAATTCTCAAACACTCGCGACGAAATACTCCATTGTAGTAGAAATACACAAATGGATTTACAATAGAGTTGAAAACCAACGCACACATTATTATCAATTTCACGTACCAAGCTGCAACGCCAGTGTACAAACGCATAACAACTATATAGGGAGCCCAGGAAATATAGCATATTGCCATGATGATAAGCATCTGTACAGCAAAACGTACATCACCCTTTTGAAATGTGGCCACGTTTTTGGTTTGATGAGACCGAATTTTTTGTTTGCTTCGTCTGACTTTTATGAAGATTGCTACATAACAGACAATTGTAACTATAGTAGGTAGAACAATAGAAACGATGAGTGAGAAAATGTTAAAGGAGGAACTTTGCTTATCCAACACGCAAAAGGTGAGATCAGCATCATATACAATGTGACCCCAACCCCCAAATATGGGTAAGAATATGACCATTTCATAAGCCCAAATACATGATACATAGAACACACATCTCTTTGTACTGAAATATCTTTTCGATTTCATTGGGTAATATATACTGACATACCTATTCACTGCAATGGTTGCCATGGCACATGCGTTGACACAAAATACAATTGAGGAGAAAACTCCTAAAGTTGTACATACTGCTTGATCAGTACGCAACAAGAAACCTTCATCACCGAATTGAATTGCTAATACTACTGGTGAGGTAAGAACTAAGATCATCAAGTCAATTACTGCTAGATTTAGGACGAAAATATTGTGCGCTTTCTTCAGCAATGGTGATATTGAATAAACAATCACAACAAGAACATTTCCAGTAAATCCAATAAGAAAAAAGACTGCTCCCAAAATAAGCACACTTATGCCTCTCGTAGAGTGACCATCCATTATGTTCGTAGTCGAGATGGTAGTTGTTATGTTGTAATCAGAGACCATTCCACCACTTGATTGTATAGTAGGCTCTCCAAAGTGACCATTTAATCTTCCGCGGATTTCTCTGTGTCAGGTGAAGTGGTATTAAGTAGTATTGTCTTGTCTCTTCAAGTATTCCTCCAGGTTCAAATGTGACCTCCTAGTTTGTGTCCAATTCTGATTGCCGTCTTTTCTTGCTGTAATGTTTTCCTAGTCGAAGCCAGCACCTGGAAAATATGGAGATGACATGCCACGTTTATACCCTTCTAGCTCTGTGTGTATGAGCAGATTAAGTTCTACCTATTCATTGCAACGGTTGCCATGGCAAATGCGTTCACACAAAACACACTTGAGGATACTACTCCAAAGGTAGTACATAATGCATGATTATTACGCGATAATCGATCCTCATCACCAAATTGAATTGCTAATACTACTGGTGAGGTAGAAAATAAGATTATCAAGTCAATTACTGCTATATTTACGACGAAAATATTGTGTGCTTTCTTCAGCAATGGTGATATTGAATAAACAATCACAACAAGAACATTTCCAGTAAATCCAATGAGAAAGAAGACTGCTCCTACAATAAGCACACTTGTGCCACTCGTAGAGTGATCATCCATTTTGTTCATAGTCGAGATGGTATAGTTGTTATGTGGTAATCAGAGACCATTCCACCACTTGATTTCATAGTAGGCTCTCTAAAGTGACCATTTAATCTTCCGCGGATTTCTCTATGTGTCAGGTGAAGTGATATCAAGTAATATTGTCTTGTCTCTTCAAGTATTCCTCCAGGCTCAAATATGACCTCCTAGTTTGTGTCCAATTCTTATTGCCGTCTTTTCTTGCTGTAATGTTTTCCTAGTCGAAGCCAGCACCTGGAAAATATGGAGATGACGTGCCACGTTTATACCCTTCTAGCTATGTGTGTACGGACAGATTAAGTTCTACCTATTCATTGCAATGGTTGCCATGGCAAATGCGTTCACACAAAACACACTTGAGGATACTACTCCAAAAGTAGTACATAATCCATGATTAGTGGGCAACAAGAAACCTTCACCGACGAATTGAATTACTAATATCACTGGTTAGGTAAGAAATAAGACTTAGTATCCTTCCAAGCTCAAATATGACATCCTAGTTGTGATTGCCGCCTTCTCTTTCTGTGATGTTCTCTTAGTCGAAGCCAAGACTCGGAAAATTTAAGGATGGCGTGTCATGTTTATAGCATTATTGACCCAGAATCTGAATCATACATGTTGCTTACTTATTTGCTTGCCATATCATTTGCTACGGTAATGTCTATAAACTGCCATCCCTAACCTATGCTAAGCTTCCTCGGTGTACATGCACTACTAGTATTTTGACTCTTCAGTCATCATGGTGGCACGTCAATAGGAAATAGGCATTTATGCTTGTTTGTACATATGGATCCACGCTAATTATGCAGTGTTGTCAGCGGTTTCATATCTCTGAGACAATACGATTTTAACTTCAAAGCACGTACAAAGCGTAGAAAGTGACATTGATGCAGAGCACTTGTTTTAAGCAAACAGATTGGTGTGCTATACTCTAAATGTCACCATTTGCATCAGGTATCTGGTAGAGAAACATTCATTAAGTGCAATGAAATAGGTAACTAAATATTCTAACTACCAGGAATAGATGAGAGTAGCATGCATCTAATTTTTGATATTGATCGTGAGTTGATGCAAATGTTAATATACCTACATGGTTTGCTTCTACATTGATATGTACATGACGAAAACTGTATTAAGGGGTTTCTAAAGAGGTTGATGGGATGAGAAATTCTAAAAACAAAAATAGAATATGTCCTAATACCATGAGAAATTTGACACGTTGTTGCTTCTAAAAGAACATGAGATAAGTACATGTATTAACCATTTCAGAGCACCAACAAGCCACAGCACAAGAGTTGTCCTCTATAACATATCGTAAGTGGAAAAGAGATTTTCTCAATGAAAGTGAGCTCTATTTTCATTAACAAACTCAATACAACCATTGCATGAAGCTCCCTACGAAGAAAAATACCGCAACCAAGAAAGTATAAATGAAACACACACTGAAAATGACATAAACAGCAGTTTCAGTTAATGAATGCACGGAAACAGAAAGAAGTGAAGAGAAGTTTCTTGAAGCCATCCCAAAACCAAATGGATTTCTTGGAAGACCTCAGAAATGATGCATGGGGCTCCAATATAACACCTACCCATACTCTAATGGGATGAAGAGGACGTGTATAATGGAAATGATAATGATACTAGTAGTCAAAATGTAATAACTAACTCAGCGAAAAGAGTCTTTCTTTAGTTTGAAAAGGTTTTTTATTGACTTTGTTGTCCAGCCGAACCATGGGAATACATAGTAAAATGTTATGTCATATCAAACCATGTTTGTCTACATGCAAGTAGACCATAAAATATGTATATATTCATATAGAGAAAATAAAGAGAAAAGACAGTGAAAGAAAGGACGTGACCAACAGACAAATATACTGTGATAATAATGATCTTTGAAATTACTATTCTATTTCAGAATTGTCATTTCATCATGTATTGGATGTCACAGACCTAGGAGAGTTGGTAACATGTCATTTGTTTTGACCCAATATTTATCAGTTAAAAACAGAATTCCTTGGAACATATTTCACATTTTGATATTCGAAGCATTCCTATTAGTGTCATTTGTGTATATAACTAATTTGCCTGCTAAAAGAGTTATCTGACAAAATATACATGACAAAGGCGCGGGAAGTGAAACAAACTTTTATACTCAACTTTATTTTCATATATTGAAATTTACTGACGGCAAGTTCCTGTTCAAGGATTCAAACCTCAGATTATGATACCAACTTAATAAGACATACAGTAATAAACTTTTTTTTTCTACATTTCGGAAGAGGCATTCATAGTGAAGAAAGCCATCGAATATGTATGCCTTGCAAATATAAAGTTTCATTTTCTTGATATTTGTCAGTATCTACCTCTTGGAACTTTGTACTCTTAAGTATGTTTTGAAAGAAAATTTAAGGTTTCCAAAAAAGACAATTACCCATAGTAAATAAGGATATTCAGGGTTTTCCTCTGAAAGCACATTACTAGTGAGGAAATGGTGGCATTTGGAGAGATCAATGCTAGAAGGTCTCATAAAACTAAGTCTTAAAGACATACCCATTACGCCAGAAGAAAATTACGAAATGCTACAAAAAAGAGGACTTGTTTTTTAATGCTACTGCATTTTAGATATGAAATCATTCTATGAATTGGGCAGAGAAAACGTGACTTTCTTACAATGAATTCGGTGCTACTCTGAAATTGCAAAATAGTAACACTGCATCAACTGGTTTCACTTGACGACCTCTGACAATGCTCTCAGACAGACTTCAGAAGATGTGCATAGCCTACCAAAGGTAAGATTTTTTTCAACACTGTCTAAACATAGCTTTGTTGCTGACGAATGTTAGTAAACACCAACCCCTCTAAGTCAGCTGTTTGCTGTTTTGAGCAAGCAGATTTTGGTCCCACCTTTTCCTGAAGCAGAATCAAGTGGGTTTATTTACTTAAGAATTTGTTTATAATATAACACTGAGCTTTTGATAGAAGAGGTTTTTCATTGACAGTTGTTTCTAATAACGCATCAAATATCACTTTGTTAGCATGGTTTGTCGATGCTTATCAAACTAGCCCTTACATCATCAGCAAATGAATCACCCTCTTCATCAGTGATTTGGACTTTCAACTGGAGTTGTGTATTCCTGACATCGACGCAGGTTGCATAATTTCCTAGCGAATTGAATAAATGAAGAGCAGTTGAGCTTACTAACAGGTCTGTCTTAATCCATTCAATATCTTGCACTGCTGTATTCGTAGTAGGTACTCCAAATAAAGCCATCCCGTCCTCATGTGCGTATAGATTTTACACAGCTTTGCAATCCATTTACAATAAATCAAATCAATTCGTTTTCTTTCTCTCTCTCTCTCTTCCTTCTCTCCTTTGTTTCTTTTTCTTTGTGGGTCTTCTACTTCCTTTTGATCATGCTATTTTCTTGAGTCTGTGCTTACGTTTCTACAGGTTACTTTCCGATGACGAAAGAAGTATGACGGTATTACGTCATTATTCCTAACGCTTCACTTCCACTATCCCTCTTTCAACTGTTCGAATTTTGGGAGTGACCAACTTTGCCAATTTCCCTTCCCTCCTGCACCTCACTGTGTATTGCATTTCATATGACATAACATGCTTTTAGTCTAAACCTCCAGAATATAAATTTTCAGGATGTTTCTTTCACTTTTCAACACTTGCATTATTTGACAAGCCAGACACTTTAACTGGTATATTTCATAAAATGCAAAACACATTGCATATCATAGTAAATTGTGACAGATGAAATGTTTCCAAAATGCTGATGCAGAAATCAATTTTAACAGACCCAAAAGTTCATATATCATTTAGCCCGTAGTACCCTCAGGCTCGCTACCAGTACCAACCTTTTGGCAGCGAATAATTCTCAAACACTCACGACGAAATAATCCATTGTAGTAGAAATACACAAATGGATTCACAATAGAGTTGAAAACCAACGCACTACTGATTATCAATTTCATGTACCAAGTTGCAACCCCAGTATATAAACGCATAACAGCTATATAGGGAGCCCATGAAATATAGCATATTGCCATGATGATCAGCATCTGAACAGCAAGACGTACATCACTTTTTTTAAATGTGGCCTCGTTTTTTGTTTGATGAGACTGAAGTTTTCGTTTGCTTTGTCTGACTTTTATGAAGATTGCTACATAACAGACGAGTGTCACCAAAGTAGGTAGAACAATAGAAAGAATTAGTGAGAAAATGTTAAAGGAGGAACTTTGCTTGATATCCAACACGCAAAAGGTGATATCAGCATCATATACAATATGACCCCAACCTCCAAATAGGGGTAAATATATGACCATTTCATAGGTCCAAATACATGATACATAGAACACACATCTCTTTGTACTGAAATATCTTTTCGATTTCATTGGGTAATATATACTGACATACCTATTCACAGCAATGGTTGCCATGGCACATGCATTCACACAAAACACAATTGAGGATGCTACTCCTAAAGCAGTACAGGCTGTATGATTTGTACGCAATAAGTGACCCTCATCGCCAAATTGAATAGTTAGGGCTACTGGTGAAGCAAAAAATAATATCACCAGGTCAATTACTGCTAAATTAGCAATGAAAATGTTATGTGGTTTTCGAAGCAATGGTGATATTGAATAGATAATCACTACAAGAACATTCCCAGTAAATCCAATGAGAAAGAAGATTCCTCCTAAAATAGCAACTGTTGTGGCACTCACTGGATTACCACTGGTTTGGTTGCCAGTCAGAGTGGCAGGTGTTGTGTTGTAATTGAAGCCCATTTCACCACCATTTGAATAAGACCATTACGGAAAATCACCTTTAGATATTCCAAGGAGTTCTATAGCTCCAGTCGAAGTTATATAAAGTAATCATTTGCTTCAGTCAGAGTGGCAGGTAAAGTGTTTTAATTGAAGCCCATTTCACCACCATTTGAATAAGACCATTATGGAAAATCACCTTTAGATATTCCAAGGAGTTCTATAGCTCCAGTCGAAGTTGTATAAAGTAATCATTTGCTTCAGTCAGAGTGACAGGTATAGTGTTCTAATTGAAGCCCAGTTCACCATTAAAGAAAATTGCCATAAAATGTTCCAAATAGTTCTATGGCTCCAGTTGAAGTGGTATAAAGTAATCATTTGGTTTGGTGTTCAGTCAGAGGGGCAGGCGTTGTATTGCAGTTTAAGCCAATTCCACCGCCATTCCAATAGGTCCATTGAAGAAAATCCCCATTAAATGTTCCAAATATTTAGATTGTTCCAGTTGAAGTGGTATAAAGTAATCATTTTTGAGACCTAATTTCTTCAAGTAATATTCCTTTTCGTAAAGTGCTCTTCCCGTATGTCTTCAACCTTGTTTCCACACTTCTCTTTCCATAGTGTTCTTTTCCTTAAACTGAAACCCTGGAATATGCAGAGATTAAGTACAGTTTCTGCTACAAAAGCCCTGAACAAGGTCACGAGTTTGTTCAATTAAACCTAATTAGAACAAGCCTTGAAATATAATACTGCAGACTGGCATACATTTAGAAATAATATATCTTGCATGTAACTACCTCTTTATTGTGACACGTTTCTTATATTTGTAATTAATCACGTTTATTATGATAATCGCAGACGTAATGATAATTAGTGTGTGGTATTGAGTACCCAGTGCAAATATGTATCGAAGGATATTGCATGTGTATATAACAATTACAACCAAAAAAGCAATAACAAGACTGTCACATCTTACAGCAATTTGTAGATTTAAAGGATTTGTGATCATCATGTTCCCAAATACTGCATTGATAAGCTGTATCTATACTGACAACTTACCTTCTCGGTGCTATCACTCGATCGGGTAAGGGTACCGCACATGCGTAATCATTTTCACGGACAATGGGGTCTTTCCAGACCACTTTGTATGTCCGCAAAAATTAAAAGAAGAATCTCTTTTTACCATCATGAGTGAAAGAATGTGCATTCTATATATACAGAAAGTATTTCTCCTATTTCATGACGACATTATGTATGCACAGTCCAACTAAGCCATCACCATATAAAGTTCTTCATGAATTTCCAATCCAACCCGTAGTCCAATTCCTCACTGCATTTTTATCTTTTTGTTCATCGTTTTTATCTTTTTTTAGCCCTGCCTACCCCAGGGGCAAGAAATAAACCTCTTCTTTTTTTTAAGTCAGACCTGGACGATTTACATCATCCACATTCTAGTAGCGACATCTATATTGGCGAAGTGATCAGCAGATTGATGAAAGATGGGGTACTTTTTATGTTTTCAATAAGAAGGGTGTCTCTTTGGGCCAAATGGCAATGCCTTAGGGGTATTCTTTAAAGTTCCATAACGAGCGTATGCCACCCCTTGGTTTTTTAATGACTCCTCCCCCGGCCCTACCTTAGACTCGGCAAGATATGGAATGCATTACCTTAGGAACTTAAGCTAGTCAAGATGATCATTTCAAGTAGAAGTAATTATCCTTTGATTGCAGATACACGGATCTGGTTCTAATTAAAACCACAATGGAAGAAATCCTGTGAAATCAAGTCGACTACTGGGGTTGTCTTACGTACATACACATTTTATATGACCATGTACACAACATAGCAGTGTTTAAAGATGATTAGAGAATTATCTGTACACTACCTTGCTTATTCTTATGAAGTAACAAACCCACATCACGCATTCAGCTACATAGGGTTCTAGCAAATCTTTCCACTTCAATCCTGCCATTACCACTGGAGTTGTTCTTTTGTCAGGTTGGCAATTTTTCCATTGATGTCTAGTCCACACGTGTTTGATCATAAGGTCCAGGAAAGAGGTCACCATAAAATGATCCATATATGGCCATAGTCGTTAGTTAAAGTGGTATCAAATACTCTTTCTTTGTTATATTCTTTTTCCTTTGAGAAACATTACTTCTTCGAAAATGATCTCTCGATATTTCTGCAATCCTGTTGTCATCCTGCTTTATATGTGGTGTTTTATTATTCAAAGAGACCACTTGAGATATACGTTCGATGGACAACTGTGCACACAATAGACTGGGAATAACGTTGTATGGATCTATAATTCTTTTAGCTTCTACTCGGCTATCCCATGTTTCTTTTGTTTAATATTGATATTTACGTTGTTGAGTGGTAGTGTATGATAGTGGTGGCACAGGAAGGGAATGATGTATGAGAACTTGATGAGATATGACAACTTTATATCCAGTACAAGTAAAGGTTTTATAATCCTCATGAGCTGTGCATGTGAACGTTATCAAGGACTTCAAACACATCTAAATGAACAGAATACATTATCAAAATACACTTCTTAAGAAAGCATGGCTCTACAAATAATCCTTTTAAGAAATAAATAAATTATTGATCGATTATAGTTATACATACAAGTATCTGTCTCTTTTTGACAACATTGAATTGAAACACTGTATTCCTCATTCCAAATATGCATTTTGGACAAAGTTTCCTGAAACTGTATTTTGTTATGTGATGTGAGCCTTAGGGGCCGTTTGAGCCTTAGTATAATCCGTTCTGACAATATTAATGCTCATCCTGGTACTTACACTTGTATTTATCAATATACGATGCATTCGGTCCTGTTTCATACAACTTTTATTCCATTTGTGTGTACGTCAAGTAGATGAGTAAAATCCTGTCTTGAATCGTAGAGTATAACACTTATCAAGGTAGCTTATGGGGTTAATTTATGAATCAGCTTTCCTCTATTCCAATACCCACAAGAAAGATCTACAGAAAACCTAGAATCCAGGAGTATTTATCAATAGGTGTAGATTAGTCGGTAATTCTCCTTGTGTACTTTTGGCTTCCCCCTCTACAGATGCCTGGTCAAAACATATTCACAGTATGGCGCAGAACATATTAAAAGGTAAATTACAATGCTACCATTAATTAGGTCAGAGGCACCACAAAGCAGGCAGAACAGAATCGTGCAATAATTGTTTGTCAGTGTACAACATGAAAGATATTTGCATACAGTGTGTTTAGATCTTGCACTGCTGATCCACCAAATGTTCATATCAATTTGTACTCCCAATGGTCAATATCGTTATGGCGATAGTTTTGTAAACTAGGATTGTGGTGAAAATCAAACATAATGCACAAACTATGATATAAAAAGAATTGTTATGTCAAGTCGGCATTCATCCAGAAAGTGTTTAGAACAAGGTTTTCAGTTGAATTCTGGTACAGAGTTAGCTTCTGGAAAAACAACTTATTTTATATAATTGAAGGCACTCTAAATTCGCCTCAGATTAGCTTTGGCGGGCCAATTTTCAAAACGGCTGTCATAGTTCAGTTTCTATAAAGCTAATTAAACTTCTGCTACCTTATACAAAAAGCTAATGAATATTATACTCTACATAGGAATCACTACACACATGCTACTAATCGAAAGTTATTTCCAGTACAAAAAAGTTGACCTCTGGCGATCTATATGAGCTTTCAGGGTCGTTCTAGGGTAGAAATCAGTCTAAATGGACACTCAAAATAAGAAGAGGCTTAGAACTGGATATCCAGTGGCGATTTGGTACAATGGTAGTTTTTAAAAAATCAACTATTAAAAGATTGAAGGCACTTTAAATTAAGTAGTTCATTATCACTATCATTGAATGATTAATCCTTGTAGTAACCTGTAAGGAAGTAAATTCATTGATAAATAAGTACCAACGCCATGCTAGCTGGAGAAAAATGTGACCATTCTGCATTTGCATAAAAAGGTATATTCTTCAAAGGGCTATTACACCACGAAAAAAAGAAGAATATTCCTGTATAAGATCAGTATGGAACAAAGGAAGTTTGGTTCCCAGCAGCTATAAAAGAGGAGAGGAAGAGGAGAAGATGCATAACTCGATCATTAACAACCGTTTTAGTCATTAAATAGAAATATTTTACAATATCCTATGACATATCTTAGCACACTATTTTGTAGGATTAAAAGGATATTAAGGATGACTGGCCTCCATCCCCAATTTTTCACATAAATCCAACATACCAGAGCCAAAACCATTGGGCGTAGCCCTACATTATCACTGTGTCTTGCAAACATTCCCCACTCTCTGACTGCAAGCCATGTTAATAGACCTAAAGAGGATTAGAAAATCTCTTACTTTCCAAAGGATTTCAGCTCCTTATAAAGCATTAGTATCCACTACCTTTGATGATTGAGACGTATCTACGCTTAACTTACCTAAAACACTGAACCATGACAGACGCTATTCCCGCTGAGCACATACAAAGCCTGAATTTAGCCCAACAGTGCCTCCAAGTGCAATGCGTCACACTAAAGCATTGGTCAATATCAATATGAATTTCATTAGCATTGCATCAACACACCAATAGGCAATTAATGTGTTTCCTAAGTAAATAGCAGGAAATAACATGACCTCATTGGTAGCTGGTTGTTCAGCCAGGTAGGATAGCGATTTCTTTAGGTAGCGTATGTAAAATGAAACCAGCTGATTAGGGTCCAATGGTTTGTATGTAATAGCGATGTTCTACTCTGCGCCAGCTACAGTGCCCGGGTATAAAATTTTCATGTCGGCAAAAAAAATGAACAAATTCTCCACATGAGGCACAAGTAATCATAGTTGAAACGGATGCTATACATTTCAAAGAAGATTATTGTTATCAAGTATCTATTAAGCAGTTAAAGGGCAAATGCACCATCATGATGATTTAGGTTCAAAATGTGCCTATATGTGTCACCTTTCAAATAAGACCACCCGCAAGTCTGTCCTCCTCAGCACTCCTCAGATATGGCTAATGAAAGTTAGTAAAAAAACTGGCCTGCGCCTGGGCATAGAGGCTGACATTGCAGGCCAATTAAGCACAATTAAGCACAATCAGTGGCAGGTGGTGACTGCCAATCATGCTTCTGATTGGTTGAGAGATATCAGTGGCTGGAAGTGACTGCCACTGATATCTCTCGACCAATCAAAATTTAGCTTAAATTTGTGCCCTGGCCTGTAATGTCAGCCTCTATGCCCAGACTGAAGCCAGTTTTTTACTAACTTTAATAAGCCATATCTGAGGTGTGCTGAGGAGGACAGACTTGCGGGTGGTCTTATTTGAAAGGTGACACGTATAGGCACATTTTGAACCTAAATCATCATGATGGTGCATTGCCCTTTAATCTTAAAACATTAAAGTAATGAAAATATTTTCAGGGTTATTGCTATAAAAAAGCAACTTGTTATTAAAATGTTGATTCATTTTGAATACACTGTCTCTTTTTCTGCTATATCTTGACAAATTCATGATTAGTGGTGGGAATTACAATATTGCTTTAGGAATTAAGCAGATCACGAAGATCCTGTAATCATAATGGCGAGAAAACAGACTAAAAAGAATAATGAAACCTTATAGCAGGTGAGACATTTTAATACATTTTTAGATTAAACTATCTATTCACATACTATAGAATACGGGGTACACAGTAGTCTCTATCATTAATTAAATCATTTCTTTACATGCAAAATAGAGGAGGAAGGAGGAAATTGGGCGATGTCTTTCAGAGGCGTAGGTCATATCGCAACACGATAGAAACCAGGAAACGTGAAATAAGTTACCTGCTCTTTACAGATAGGTCCAAGAGGTCTCTTGAGTTGCAGAAGCACCGTACAGAAAGTTCCACAGTGTTGCTCATACATATATAGCGACCACGCCATTTGGTATCCTGCGGAGACTCGAACATGTACCCTTATTGTTATGCCATTGTATAAACGCTTCATAACAGCTATTGTAGGTAGCCCATGTAGTATAGCATATTGCCATGACGATCAGTATCTGTACAGCCAGCCGCAGAACACTGATGATGATCGGCACGTTTTCAGCTTAATGAGCTTGGCGTTTTGCATGCGTAATGTTGCCTGACCTTCATTTCGATGCCGATATAGCGAGCAAATGTTCGATAAAAGAATGGATCAGTGAGAACATTCTAAGGCAGGACTACTTTTTATATCCAATAAACAAAAATAGGTATTTGGGTCATAGATATTGTCTACCCATCCGCCAAAAAGGGGTAAATGTATAATAGTTTCATAAGTCCAAACGAGTGTTACATACAACACACCTCTTTATGCATCTCTTACATTTCATCGGGTATTTGATACTGACATACCTATTTTTTGCACATGCCATTGCGCAGTTGTTCACACAGAATACAATAGAAGCTACCATTCGCACTGCTGTACATAATTGGTGATTAGTACGCATTTCTAGTAACCCCAATAAAAATGCTCTCGCTATTATTGTCATAATGCCTTACCTAGTTTTGCCAAGTTATGTGTTGTTGAATTTGTACAGTTCTGATTGGATTTGGCCATTGCACCACTTTCCATGCCTGATTCTCCTCTGAAATAGCTTTTCTGAATAAAACTCCAAGGTGCATTATATTTCGTTGGTTGTAGCACTAGTAATCCGACCTTTCGTTATATAACATGATCCAGGTTGTATTGTCTGTATGACTGCAATGTGCAGCATACTAGTAGCTTCTACCTCAGTCTTTGTTTTCTTTATCCCACAGTAATGGCTTATGACTGTATATAACATTCTGAATATAAGCTTTTATAGCTCCTTAGTAAGGGCTGAATGCTTATCTATTAAAGCTAATTATGTCTTACCTTGAGGTTGCACAAAACGTGTGTTTACCAATTTGCGTTTTTTCATCTTCCAAAGAAAGACGGGACAAACAATGAAAGCCTAAATACATAATATAGACTAATCAGAAACAATGGCTTTACCTTCGAGTTATATGAGAAAATAATATATTTGCCCAAAGTCAAGTATTCAAACAGAAAGCTATTTACATATTTGCATGACATACTTAGTAGTGATGCTTTCACGATGCATTCATCAAGAATAGTTTAATGTTTATATGTTTAATGTATAATATATTCAAAACTAACAATAAAGGTTGACGTTGTCTTCAACTTTCATTTTCTCATATCAGATATATATGTATATGAGGACAACACAGGACTCATCAGTGCTATATTTGGACGCCTATTCTTCCCAAAATTTCCTGATTACCATAATCTCATCTTTGATTAGATGTGTGATAGCAATGCATGGTTGACAGATTAGCCAAAGATACTTAGTGACTCGTCCTCTTGTCTCTTCATGTGCAATATGCTAATCAATAGGGATATTTTCAAGAAATTATACTACCTTAATTATGTTCAGTAATCCTGATATTTTATTCTGTACGTCAACAGACATGCATGCATAGATATAACATGATAGATTATCCCAATCATATAGATTATTGGAAATAGAGTTTGTTTTTTGCATGTGTATTTCTTTCAATATGCTTTTTCAAAATGGTTTTGTTCACACGAATTTCCTCCGACAACTAGACATGCTAAAACAAATAAAACATCCAGATGCTAAGAAAATATAAGCTGCATGTCTCACGAGTATCCTAAGATCAACATTGATATTGTGTCATTATCCATTTTTATTATAAAAAACGCCTCGTACTACCTAACCCACATTCTTGAACAATGGAGGGAAAATGCCATTAAGAAATCTATCTACCAATAACCAGAATCTTATGGAATGACATGCATGGATGTCCACCCATAGTAAAAGAACTGTTAAATGAGATAATCTTTATACTTTGAAGCAACAATTCGACGAGAACCATTGGACATTTGCACCCACTGCTTGCATAGATATGTAAATCATTGAACAACTTATTACTCAACCTTTGACAGACTTTTTAGGGGAGTGGAGGGGCTTCTCATTGTGATGAGTCAATCGTAGTAATATGCTTCAAAAACCTCTTTAACCTTTACAAATAACCATACCTACCGAAAGTCACTCTCCCAATGCAAACAGAGAGAGCTGACTTTGATACCTTAGAACACCTGTCACCCTCCCATTTGAAAAGGAGTATGCACAAAGATGATAGTTAGGAGGCCATTTCTTTTGTTTTCAAGCAAGTGTATTTTAGCAACCCTAGTTATTAAAGTGGAATACTACTGCATAGTTGTCCTACTTTTAAATAATACTGGATCCCGTAAAACATGTCATATCTAAATTAAAACGTGTACCTGGGACTATCAGGGTGCATGTTCACTTCTGACATTTGCTTTTTTAGGTAGCTCGGATAATGCCTTTCTATATAATAGTTATAAAATGGGGTCCCAATGCTTACTCTCGAGTAAGGGAGTGTCGTCTGCAAGTTATTCTTGGTAAGTTTTTGACCAGACAAATCAGTTAAACCTGTCCAAGTTCTTATTTACACATCTTTAAAAGGCATATATTCGTGAGTTGCATAATCCTACTGGGTTTATATAAATCAACAACTTGCTTAAGATATGAAATTAATTTAAGAATTAATTTAATTAATAAAAACGGCCCATGTGTTATCTGACACTAAGAATGTTATAATGATTTCTTACACTACCAGACTTTCAAAATCACTTTAAACTGCCTTTATGTCATAATGATAGAGAAGTGATCATTTTGATATATAGCCATACCCCTAATGGAAACGGTAGTATGGCCCCAGTTCTTAGAGTGCCTCTTGAATACCTTACTTCGTAAATATTTCGACCACTATGTAGGGGGTGGGGGGCTGTTCTGGACATCTTTAGATATACATTGATAGACATACAGAGAAGTTGCTACAATAAAGTGAGTGTTAGCTGTAGAGGAGAGATTTGTGAGATTATGTTCGAACATATAATACTATATGTCCATATTGGCTTGGACAGAATGGTGATTATCCCATTGATTAATCGACTTAAACTCTATGGTCTTCAACCCTGTAAAGAGATAAAATCTCAAAAATGACCTCAATGTTCTCTAGATTTATTTCAAACGTGTTGGGAATCCTTTCACTAAAACCAACACAGCTGTCGTGAATACTTAAATTTTTGTTGGTGTCTGAATACATGCATTATGCTGAATGTTTTACACAACTACTTAAATAACTGTACTAGGCGGTAAGTAACGGAGTATTTTGATATTGCACTAGATGCTATTGATACTGGTTATACAGTATGTATCATGTTCGCTCAAGGTGTTGTTTATATTACATACTGTATCCATTAGCAACACCTGCATACGTTATTGGCTCTATTGTGAACCAAATAACCATACACCTTTTTATCTCTATTTTGTTTGCATAGATAACATGAATATGATGACACACACTCAGCGAAATAGTACTCTTGCAAAGAGTTAGTACGTTAGAATGATATTTCAAATCAAGCCCACAAGAACTGTAACCTTGTTTATCATAAAAATCATATTTAGGTGGTATAAAGGTCTATAAAATACACCACCTATAGTCATCTCGTCTCTTATGGATGATGTCTGTCATGCCAACCACAAAGGGTCCTACATATTTGTACCTAAAACTTACTCAAGAATGATTAGAGGGGAGAATTTACTATGTATCGTCTAGGGGATTTATCTAAATTGCAGACCTCTTTTATCCCTCAGTCGGTAAATTATGTAAGTGTTGGTTAGTCTTAGAGAATCAACACTTAATCGAAGTAATACCAGTAATCAAAAGATTACAAATCGCCACGACCACTAAATTTTTAAAAACTTTTTGAGACGAACTTGGGGATTTCTGCGACGAGGCCGTTGTTGAAATCTGAACTGCCAAATTCACAAACAATGGGGATAATAACATGCCACCCCAAACAAAGAAAGCCCCACAACTGGAGACCTATCCCCTTACATAGTCTCTCAATGGTGATAACAAATCTGCTTGGAACCGTTTTACCATCCTTAATACACATGCGTGAGTGTGGAACCATGGCTGACCAGGCAAAACAGACAATACCAGACTAATGTATGATATAAGGGTGGAGATGGGGTACCAGGAGAGACAAGGGGTAGCTTTATCAGTTGACTATGAAAGAGCTTTCGATAGTCTTTCCTGTGGTGTTATCTCACATAGATTATCTACTTTTAACTCTGAGAACATTTTTATAAATGGGTTGAAACTCTTAGAAAAGGATCATAGTCCTGTTTAAGCCTAAATGGTCTTTAACTAAAACATATTCCTCTTTCCAGGTTGTGTATGCGAGGGGACCTCATTTTTCCGTATCTTTTTATACTGTTTGATGAGGTACTCAGTACCGTATTCAGGATCGACTCTGTGATTTAGGGTACCACCATACAGGTTACTGAACATGAAATAAGCCAGTATGCGGACGACAAATTCATCTATGATGAAGATGAAGGGAGGTGTTTTGCGCAGGCTATAGAGGCTTTAAGGTGGATCAACACTATATCAGGAGTCAAAATCAATGAGGTTAGCACACAGGGCTATTCCATTTGAATATACATGGGGGGGGGGGGGGTGGAACGCTCACCTATTAAAAAATCATGGGGGGAGGGGGTCAAGATAAAAAAAATCATTGGGCGAGGGGTCTGTCAAATATTAAAAAACAAGGGGCGGGGGGGGGGGCTACCTGGCAAAAAACATCGGGTGTGGGGTAAGTCGCAGGTCAGGTTCCAAGACACTGCCATAACATGCTGTAGTACACCCCTTCTTGCAAATGGAGCAGGTGTACATAGGAATCACTGTACACATGACACTAATTGAAAGTTACTTCCAGTACAAAACAGTTGACCTCTGGCGATCTATATGAGCTTTCAGGGTTATTTAGGGTAGAAATCACTCAAAATAAGATGAAGCTTAGAACTTGATATCTAGTGGCGATTTGGTACAATAGTAGTTTCTAAAAGATCAACTATTTTAAAGATTGAAGGCACTTTAAATTAAGTAGTTCATTATCACTATCATTGAATGATTAATCCTTGTAGTAACCTGTAAGGAAGTAAATTCATTGATGAATAAGTACCAACGCCATGCCAGCTTGAGAAAAATGTGTCCATTCTGCATTTGTATAAAAAAGGTATATTCTTCAAAAGGCTATTATACCACGAAAAAAAGAAGAATATTCTTGTATAAGACCAGTATGGAACAAAGGAAGTGTGGCTCCTCGCAGCTATGGAAGAGTAGAGGAAGAGGAGAAGATGCATAACTCGATCATTAACATCCGTTTTAGTCATTAAATAGAAATATTTTACAATATCCTATGACATATCTTAGCACACTATGTTGTAGGATTCAAGGGATATTAAGGATGACTGGCCTCCATCCCCAATTTTTCACATAAATCCATCATACCAGAGCCAAAACCATTGGACGTAGGCCTACATTATCACTGTGTCTTGCAAACATTCCCCACTCACTGACTGCAAGCCATGTTAATAGACCTAAAGATAAATAGAAAATCTCTTACTTTCCAAAGGAGTTCAGCTTATTATAAAGCATTAGTATTCACTATCTTTGATGATTGAGACGTATCTACGTTTAACTTACCTAAAACAATGAACCATGACGAACTCTATTCCCGCTGAGCACATACAAGCCTCCACTAAACCCAGCAGCCCCTCCAAGTACAATGAGTCACACTAACGCATTGGTCAATATCAATATGAATTTCATTAGCATTGCATCAACACACCAATAGGCAATTAATGTGTTTCCTAAGTAAATAGCAGGAAATTACATGGCCTCATTGGTAGCTGGTTGTTCAGCCAGGTAAGAACGAGATTTCTTTAAGTAGCGTATGTAAAATGAAAACAGGTAATTAGGGTCCAATGGTTTGTATGTAATGGCGATGTTCTACTCTGCGCCAGCTACAGTGCCCGGGTATAAATTTTCATGTCGGCAAAAAAATTGAACAAATTCTCCACATGAGGCACGAGTAATCATAGTTGAAACGGATGCTATACATTTCAAAGAAGATTATTGTTACCAAGTATCTATTAAGCAGTTACCCTTAAAATATTAAAGTAATGAAAATATTTTCAGGGTTATTGCTATAAAAAAGCAACTTGTTATTAAAATTTTGATTCATTTTGAATACACTGTCTCTTTCTCTTCTATATCTTGACAAATTCATGATTAGTGGTGGGAATTACAATATTGCTTTAGAAATTAAGCAGATCACGAAGATCCTGTAATCTTAATGGCACGGAAACAGACTAAAAAGAGTAACGAAACCTGATAGCAGGTGAGACATTTTAATACATTTTTAGATTAAACTGACTATTCACATACTATAGAATATGGGTTACACAGTAGTCTATCATTAGTTATATCATTTCTTTACATGCAAAATAGAGGAGGAAGGAAGAAATTGGGCTATGTCTTTCAGAGTCGTAGGCCATATCGCAAAGCGATAGAAACCAGGAAACATGAAATAAGTTACCTGATCTTTACAGATAGTTCCAAGAGGTCTATTGAGTTGCAGAAGCACCGTAGACGAACTTCCACAGCGATGGTTATAAATATATAGCGACCACGCCAACCTACTAATAGGGATCTAGCGGAGAGCCGAACACGTACCCATGTTGTTATGCCGTTGTATAAACGCATCATAACAGCTACGTAGGGAGCCCATGTAGTATAGCATATTGCCAAGATGATCAACATTTGTACAGCAAGACGTACATCACCCTTGTTGATGGTAGGCATGTTTTAAGTAGGATGAGCTTGACATTTTGCCTGCGTTGTCTGACCTTCATTTCGATTCTGATATAGCGAGAGCAAGTTTCAGATAAAAGAATGGATAAGGTCAGTGAGAAAATGTAAAGGCAGGACTATATTCTATGTCATAGTTCCAAACGAGTGTTACATGCAACACACCGATTTATGGTGAAGTACCTCTTACATTTCAACGAGTATTTGATACTGACGTACCTATTTGTTGTAGTTCTGCCATGGTATAGGGGTTCCCACAGAATAATTAGAAGCTACCATTCCCATTGCTGTACAAAGTTGGTGATTATGACTCATTTCCAGTAAACCCAATAAAGGAAATCCTCCCGGTATTATTGTCATAATGCCTTATCTAGTTTCGCCAGGTTATCTATTGTTGAATTTGTCCAGTTATAGTTGGTTTTGGCCATTGCACCAATTTACATGCCTGATTCTCCTCTGAAATAGCGTTTCCTGAATAATACTCCATGGTGCAGTATAGTTCGTTGGTGTTTATCAAGTCCATACTTTGTAATAAACCGATCTTTTGTTAAGTAACATGGTTCAAGTTTAGTTGTCTGTATGATTCCAATGTGCAGCCGACGAGCAACGTCCGCCTCAGTCTTTGTTTTCTTTAGCTAACAGTTATGGCTTAAGACTGTAGATAACATTCTGAATATAAGTTTTTATAGCTCCTGAGTAAGGGCTGAATGCTTATCTATTAAAGCTAATTATGTCTTACCGTGACGTCAATTGCACAAAACGTGTGTTTATCAATATGCGTCTTTTTAACCTTCCAAAGAAAAACGGGACAAACAACGAAAGCCTGAATACATAATAGAGACTAATCTTTGATAAGAAACAATGGCTTTACCTTCGAGTTATATGAGAAAATATTATGTTTGCCCAAAGTCAAGTATCCAAACAAAGCTATTCACATATTTGCATAACATACTGAGAAGTGATACTTTCACGATGCATTCATCGAGAATAGTTTCTGTTTAATCAATATTAAAGATATTCAACACTAACAATAAATATTGACGTTGTCTTCAACTTCCATTTTTCACATCATATATAAGTCCATGAGGCCAACATAGCACTCATCAGCGCTATATTTGGACTCCAATTCTAACCAATACTTCCAGATTCTTCATAATCTAAGCTTTGATTTCATTTGTAATAGCAGTGCATGGTTGGCAGATTAGCCAAAGATATTTAGCTTTTAGTGGCACGTCCTCTTGTCTCCTCATGTGTAACTTGATAATCAAGAAGGACTTTTTCCAGAAATTATAACAGCCTGATAATATTCAGTCATCCTGATACTTGAATATGTGCTTCAACAGACATGTATTTAGAGATATAAAATGATAGATTATCCAAATCATATAAGTTATTGGAAATAGAGTTTGATATTTGCAGAAATATGCTTTTCATTATGCTTTTTCGAAATAGTTTCGTTTGTACGTTTTTCTTCCGACAACTAGACATGCTAAAACAAATACAACATTAAGATGCTAAGAAAAAATAAGCTGCATGTCTCAGGAGTATCTTAAGATCAACATTGATAGTGTGTCATTATCCATTTTGAATTTAAAAAAAAACGCCTCGCACTACCCTTACCCACATTCTTGAAAAATGGAGGGAGGATTCCAATAAGAAAACAATCTACCAATAACAAGTATCTTATAGAAAGACATGCATGGATATCCTCCAATAACAAAGATTTGTAAAAAGAGATAATACTGATACTTGAAGCAATGAGAAACCATATTTTTAGTACCAGAGCCATTGGAAATTTGCCTTTCCCTTATTGAATCGCATAATAGGGAAATGATCAAAATCTGACTTCCATCTTCTATTGCACTTATTGTCTGACTTTGACAGACTTTTTAGGGGGAGTGGAGGGGCTTCTCAATGTGAGGAGTCAATCGTAGTAATATGCTTCAAAAACCTCTTTAACCTTTACAAATAACCATACCTACAGAAAGTCACCCTCCCAATGCAAACAGAGAGAGATGACTCTGATACCTCAGAACACCTGTCACCCTCCCATTTGAAAAGGAGTGTGCACAAAGATGATGGTTAGGAGGCCATTTATTTTGTTTTCAAGCAAGTGTATTTTAACAACCCTACTTTTTAAAGTGGAGTAATACTGCATAGTTGTCCTACTTTTAAATAAGACTGGATCCCTTAAAACAAGTCACATCTAAATTAAAACGTGTGCCTGGGACTAGCATAGTGCATATTCACTTCTGACATTTGTTTTTAGGTAGCTCGGATAATGCCTTTCTATATATTAGTTATAAAATGGGGTCCCAATGCTTACTCTAGAGTAAGGGAGTGTCGTCTGCAAGTTATTCTTGGTAAGTTTTAGACTAGACAAATCAGTTAAACCTGTCCAAGTTCTTATTCCTACTGGGTTTATTTAAATCAACAACTTGCTTAAGATATGAAATTAATTTAAGAATAAATTTTAATTAATAGAAACGGCCCATGTGTTATCTGATGGAAACGGTAGTATGGCCCCAGTTCTTAGAGTACCTCTTGAATACCTTACTTCGGAATTATTTCGACCACGATGTAGGGGGGTGGGGGGGGGGGGGGTGGGCTGTTCTGGACATCTTTAGATATACATTGATAGACATACAGAGAAGTTGCTACAATAAATTGAGTGTTAGCTGTAGAGGAGAGATTTGTGAGATTATGTTCGAACATATAATACTATATGTCCATATTGGCTTGGACAGAATGGTGATTATCCCATTGATTAATCGACTTAAACTCTATGGTCTTCAACCCTGTAAAGAGATGAAATCTCAAAAATGACCTCAATGTTCTCTAGATTTATTTCAAACCTGTTGGGAATCCTTTCACTAAAACCAACACAGCTGTCGTGAATACTTATATTTTTGTGGGTGTCTGAATACATGCATTATGCTGAATGCTTTACACAACTACTTAAATAACTGTACTAGGCGGTATGTGACGGAGTATTTTGATATTGCACTAGATGCTACTGATCCTGGTTATACAATACGTATCATGTTCGCTCAAGGTGTTATTTAGATTACATACTGTATCCATTAGCAACACCTGCATACGTTATTGGCTCTATTGTGAACCAAATAACCATATACCTTTTTATCTCTATTTTGTTTGCATAGATAACATGAATATGATGACACACACTCAGCGAAATAGTACTCTTGCAAAGAGTTAGTACGTTAGAATGATATTTCAAATCGAACCCACAAGAACTGTAACCTTGTTTATCAGAAAATCATATTAAGGTCTATACAGGTCTATAAAATACACCACCTCTAGTTATATCGTTTCTTATGGATCCTGTCCGTCATGCCAACCACAAAGGGTCCTACATCTTTGTACCTAAAACTTACTCAAGAATGATTAGAGGGGAGAATTTACTATGTATCGTTTAAGGGATTTATCTAAATTGCAGACCTCTTTTATCCCTCAGTCGGTAAATCATGTTGGTTAGCCTTAGAGAATCAACACTTAATCGAAGTAATACCAGTAGTCAAAAAATTACAAATCGCCACGACCACTAAATTTTTATAAACTTTTTGAGACGAACTTGGGGATTTCTGCGACGAGGCCGTTGTTGAAATCTGAACTGCCCAATTCACAAACAAGGGGGATAATAACATGTCACCCCAAACAAAGAAAGCCCCACAACTGGAGACCTATCCCCTTACATAGTCTCTCAATGGTGATAACAAATCTGCTTAAAACCGTTTAACCATCCTTGATACACATGCATGAGAATGGAATCTCTGGCTGACCAGGCAAAAAAGACAATACCAGAGTAATGTATGATATAAAGGTAGAGATGGAGTACCAGGAGAGACAAGGGATAATTTAATCAGTTGACTATGAAAGAGCTTTCGATAGTCTTTCCTGTGGTGTTATCTCACATAGATTACCTACATGTACTTTTAGCTCGGAGAACATTTTTATAAATGGGTTTAAACTCTTAGAAAAGGATCATAGTCCTGTTTAAGTCTAAATGGTCTTCAATCAAAACATATTCCTCTTTCCGGGGACCTCATATCTCCGTATCTTATTATATTGCGTGATAGGGTACTCAGTACTGCGATCAGGAACGACTCTGTGATTTAGGGTACCACCATACAGGTTACAGAACATGAAATAAGCCAGTATGCGGACGACACCTCCATCTATAATAAAGATGAAGGGAGGTGTTTTGTTCAGGCTATAGAGGCTTTAAGGTGGATCTACACTATATCAGGAGTCAAAAGCAGTTAGGTTAGCACACAGCCTTTCCCCCACTATTTCCAAAGGCAATTAGACAGGAGCCCATATGAGTTAATACAGAAACCGTAACAAACTGGTGAAAAAAGGGCATAAGGACAGGCGATGACATGTTTAGAACAGATGGATCTATTAGAAGTGGTGATAAAATCAGTGCAAATGTAGATTGTCCAGTCCCATTCACGTCCTATCATGGCGTCATCAATGCTATTCCAGAACCCTGGAACCCCAATTCTAGAAAGGTCCCATATAAGTGATTCCAACCTGAATTTAAGTTTATTGCAAATGTGCATTCTTGTAGATGAAAATATCTGCAGGACAATCAGAAGAGTTTTTCACAGCAAAGATGTGCAGCCAATATGGGAAGAAACATGGAATAGATGCTTAGTCAATTAAGTGGCAGAAACTGTACGAGAACAATTGGAAAACTGAACTTACAGTGAATTTATAGTACTTTCAATATCAAATTATAAGTCGTACTCAATTAACAAACAGAAAACTGAACCCGTTCAATTTAGTAATAGAGGATCTAGGCTCATTTCTGTAAGGAAGACACAGAAATAATTGAACATGTCTGCAGTTGTCCAGAATTCCAAAGCCTGATGTCCAAACTTAAAGAGTGGTTTGAAAATGAAACTACGAAGAATTCAAATTGTTAGACAAAGATACTTTATTAGGTCATACGGAAGAAATAGATCACTAATAACTATGTACACAGTGACAAAACATCAAATGCACAAGTTCAGGTACAAGGGCAGAGTGCCTTATCTCAAACACATTGTATACAGTACTAAAAACATACAATGCTAGCATGACAAATAGACTGCAATAGGAAAATACTTTTTTCCTTGGCAAATAGGGCCAACTTTATCACTCATATGAAGATTTTTAAGAATTATCACACAGAATGTCACCTGCATATTCCTCTGCTTTGTATATCTATGTCTAAAGATTGCTAATCACATGTTTATGATGGGTTAGAATTAAAAATAAAAAAAATTGAAGAAATATACATACAGAGTGCATAAGTAATTTGTTATGCTTTATGATATTTTGGAATGCCATGGCAATCGATTCGTAGTAGCTTGAGGCATGCAAGGTTCCTACATGTATACACCTGGTTTTACAACACTTCAATAAGTGGCAAGCAGCAGTGGTGAAACCTTTCATGTGCACTAACTTACTGTTTTATTGGTTTCCTAATACATGACTACTTAAGGTTTGCCACTCTTGACTCTTCCAGTTCAGAACACACCAAGTGTGCTAAAACTGTGAGTTACAGAGAAGATATTATCGATCGATGGTGATGTCAGTTTCAGAAGTGTAGTTGTATATCAGAACACAGTTGTCTTGTCCCAAGTTTCTTCAAAAAGATATATTAGATAGCAATATTAGATGGGGTATTCGATATCATTTGAACACAATTGTTCATTCCACAGTATTTTGGGTCACTGCCATGGATTGTCCACCCTCGGTTCTGGAGTGTCCCAAGTCCTGTTCAGCAATGCTTCTACAGCGTACGATGCGGAGAAATTCGCCACGAAATGTCTTGTTGTAGTAAAGGTACACAAACGGATTCACCACAGAATTCAAAACCAAGCCTACACAGACCACACTCTTTATAGTCCAATGCACAACACCTGTGTAAAATCGTAGTACACAGATGTAAGGTGCCCAAGTCAGATAGCTAATTACAACAATGATTAACATTTGGAAAGCTAGTCTAATTTCTCCTTTCTTTATGGCTGGGGTTGTGTTCGATTGATGAGCTTGCAACTGACGTTTGCTTTGTCTGACTTTCATAAGAATACCTATGTAACAGACGAGCGTCACTAGAGACGGTAATATTATAGCAAAGAATAGCGAGAAAAAGTTGAATGATGGGCTTTGAAAAATATCAAGAATGCAAAAGCTTATTTCCGAGTCATATATGATATATCCCCACCCTGCAAATAGCGGCAAATAAATAAGCGTTTCATATATCCAAACGAAGATAACGAGCAAGATGCATCTTTTCGTGGCAAAGTATTTCTTTGATTCCATTGGCCAGTTGATACACACATACCTATTCATGGCAATACTTGCCATTGCAGACGCACTGACAGAATATATAATGGATCCCAGAACGCCCACAAACGTGCAGAGAGAATGGTTATCCTGTAACAATTGTCCTTTATCACCATAATAGATGGCCACAATTACAGGTGAAGAGAACAGCAGAATGACCATATCAATCACAGCTAGGTTTATGATAAAGATATTATGTGTTCTCCTTAGCAATGGTGATACAGTGTAAACCAGTATAACCAGTCCATTTCCAGTGAAGCCAATTATAAAGAAAATAGCACCAGTGATGAACATCATAATGATAATAATGAAATCAGTACTATTCTCATTAGGATTGGCCGCAACTGTCCAGTTAGCAGACTGGTTTGCCATTTTATCTTTGGTTTTCTGAATCTTCTTACAAAGATGTTTCCATGATTCTGATCACCTGGCATAAACGCCTATTCAAGTCCTTCCGGAGAGTGATGTTTGCATGTTGCATTGCTTTGTTATTCTTTGTATTCCACAATCCTGTAGCGATGAAATCTCAATCACGAGCACACCATTCTCTAGATATCTCACAGACACATTCGGAATCCATTTGCCAAAATCAACATATCTGTCGAGAATACTTACAATTCATATGGGTGTCTGAAGGTCACATGCATTGTACTAAATGTTAGATCACAACTACTTCAACACAAGAGTACACCAAGCGGTATATGACAGCGTATTTTGATATTACACTAGATACTATTGATCCTGGTTATAGAATATGTATCATATCCGCTCAAGGTGTTATTTAGATTACAAACTGTAACCATTAGCAACACTCGCATATATTATTAGCTCTATTGTGAACCACATTACCATATACCCTTCTATCTATTATTTGTTTCCATAGATAACGTGACTCCGACGACACACACTCAGCGTAATAGTACTCTTGCAAAGAAGTATTACGTTAGAATGATACTTCAAATCGAACTCGCAAGCACTGCAGCCCTGTGTATCATCAAAAATATTCAGAAGGTAGTTTTGCAACTAGAAAACTGAGATTGTGCATTACACATATACCGGTAATGCAATATGTATAGTTATCTTGCATTCTATGGAACCTGTCCCTCACGCCTACATTTGAACCTAAAACCAACTCAAGAATGATTAGAGGGGAGAATTTACGAAATATCTTCCAAGTTGTTGTTTTTAATAATGAACCCCTTTCGTCCCTCAGTTGGTAAATTTTGTAAGTGTTGGTCAGTCTTAGAGAATCAAGACTTAATTGAACTTAGTACACCAGCAGATATATTTCCTTGGCTTTGATATCTAGGTCACGAATTTTAATTTTTCTTATGCAATCTTTGCCCAGATTTTAAATCCATTGAATAATCTATATGCATAACAAGGAGGAGAGAATTTAAAGCGATGGCAATTATAATCAGTAGCAATTCATCTTTGGCTGTAGTAATAACAAGCACCTCAAAGGTATCTGCCTGCTGTATGAAGATATGCAGATATCTAGATATATCACGCACGCCCTGCCTCCATAGTAATTACTGAAACACTTAACTTATTGGCATTAAAAGTGTAATTTTCATAGCGGAAAATGAAAGTCCAAATAAATATTTAATTGATAAAATAAAGTTGTTTACTGATATTTGAATCTGTCGGCCTTGTAAAGATATCCACATAAGTTAACTGCTAACGTATGCCTTTCACCCATAGAGTAATGATGGTGTTTTTAAGTAATCATATCGGTGTTTTATTTGCTCCCTTTTGTGTAACATAGAACATAAAAAACTATCATAAATGATATATATACAGTGGAACCTGTCAAATTGAACCCATGTGTACATTGAACACATGCGTACATGTCCCGGCACACTCCCATTGAAAATCAATGGGAGGCTACCTGGATACATTGAACACCTGTCTACCTTGAACATTGAACACTAAAGTTGTTCCCACAGTCCACATCTAACCCGTCTACTTTGAATATTCTGCACTGATTTGAAACTTTTCACTGAAAATGAGGACAAATATGATACATAAGATTAACTTTTTTGTTAGGTGATACTTTTCAAATGCTGAACATGTGAAATTTTTAACTATGTGAAGAAAGTGAGGTAAAAGACATAGTAGATTTTGCAATGAAATGATCATGTTTCTCTAATTACCCTTGATTTTGCTTCTATTTCACCCGACCTCCAATAACTTAGAACCTGGATACATTGAACACCTGCGTACATTGAACAGTATTTCATTTTCCGTGAGTGTTCAATGTAGACAGGTTTTTTACTGTATTCACATCATCAATATTTCAACAAATATTTAACAAGACATAACAAGAAATTTTATCAGTTTTATAGGTTTCCTAGCTCCTCATATACATATACCATATTTTCATGAAACTCTCTACATCATTCACTATCCCTGTCTTGTATTATTCTAGACACTGTTGATACTACACTACCCTTTTATGTCATTAATGATGTATAATCTATAATTGTACAGGATTTTCTTTGTTGCCAAAATTGTTTTTTCTACAATAGATGTTTTTTTTTAGTTTCTCCAAATATCAGTCTTTCAATACAGTGAAATATTAATGCTGTGCCATGACGCACTTGCTTCTTGGTAACTCACGAATGCATGATAAAATGTTTTCGGATATGCATCACAAAAAAGTGTGTCATCAACTCTAAATTCCAAAACATGCACTTTTGTATTGGTTTTGATTCTGTTATGTAACAAATCATGATGTATTAAACATATGAACCATCTAATATATTACTTAGTAGTATAAATGCCTTTCCAACGACATGCATATATAAAAGAACATGCACTGTTAACATAGTTAATAATCTACAAATCTACAACATAAAGATGAAATACAATAATCCTGTGCCTGTGTAATTCTTCGTCGTTGATATCAACGCGCCCACGTGAATTTTATTTTTTCGTTAACTTTCCCTTCCATTTATATCATATTCTTTTCTATTCTCTTAACGATATTTTTCCTCCCTTTGTAAAAACAGACAAAATGGAATATGAAGAAAAAGCTACTTTATAAAAGTCATAAGTACCTAAGTATACACTCAAAGTAGTTAAAGATATGTTTATGCTGTATGATATTTAGGAGTAGCATCATGGCAATTGATTCGTTGTGGCTCATGTATTCATGGTTTCTACATGTATGTGGACCTTATTCATAACTTTCATAAGCACCAGATTTCATTTCACTCTAATAAGTGGCAAGCAGCAGCGGTGAATCCTTCCATTTGCACGTACTTACTGTGCATTGATTGTGTCTCCAATACATGGCTACTTAAGGTTTGCCACTCTTGACTCTTCCAGCTCAGAACACACCAATTGTGCTGAAACTGTAAGTTACAGAGCAGTTATCATCAACCGATAGTGATGTCAGTCTCAGACGTGTAGAGTTGCATCTCAGAGCACAAAGGAGAATAAATGGTTGTCTTGTCCCTAGTTTCTTCAAAAATACATTTTTTCTCGACATGACAAAGGTATTATATAGCATTTTTGCACAATTGTTTATTCTACAGTTGTTTGGGTCACTGCCATGGAGTGTCCACCCTCTGTTCTGGAGTGTCCTAAGTCCTGTTCAGCAATGCTTCTACAGCGCACGATGCGGAGAAATTCGCCACGAAATGTCTTGTTGTAGTAAAGGTACACAAACGGATTCACCACAGAGTTCAAAACCAAGCCTACACAGACCACACTCTTTATAGTCCAATGCACAACACCTGTGTAAAATCGTAGTACACAGATGTAAGGTGCCCAAGTCAGATAGCTAATTACAACAATGATTAACATTTGGAAAGCTAGTCTAATTTCTCCTTTCTTTATGGCTGGGGTTGTGTTCGATTGATGAGCTTGCAACTGACGTTTGCTTTGTCTGACTTTCATAAGAATACCTATGTAACAGACGAGCGTCACTAGAGACGGTAATATTATAGCAAAGAATAGCGAGAAAAAGTTGAATGATGGGCTTTGAAAAATATCAAGAATGCAAAAGCTTATTTCCGAGTCATATATGATATATCCCCACCCTGCAAATAGCGGCAAATAAATAAGCGTTTCATATATCCAAACGAAGATAACGAGCAAGATGCATCTTTTCGTGGCAAAGTATTTCTTTGATTCCATTGGCCAGTTGATACACACATACCTATTCATGGCAATACTTGCCATTGCAGACGCACTGACAGAATATATAATGGATCCCAGAACGCCCACAAACGTGCAGAGAGAATGGTTATCCTGTAACAATTGTCCTTTATCACCATAATAGATGGCCACAATTACAGGTGAAGAGAACAGCAGAATGACCATATCAATCACAGCTAGGTTTATGATAAAGATATTATGTGTTCTCCTTAGCAATGGTGATACAGTGTAAACCAGTATAACCAGTCCATTTCCAGTGAAGCCAATTATAAAGAAAATAGCACCAGTGATGAACATCATAATGATAATAATGAAATCAGTACTATTCTCATTAGGATTGGCCTCAACTGTCCAGTTAGCAGACTGGTTTGCCATTTTATCTTTGGTTTTCTGAATCTTCTTACAAAGATGTTTCCATGATTCTGATCACCTGGCATAAACGCCTATTCAAGTCCTTCCGGAGAGTGATGTTTGCATGTTGCATTGCTTTGTTATTCTTTGTATTCCACAATCCTGTAGCGATGAAATCTCAATCACGAGCACACCATTCTCTAGATATCTCACAGACACATTCGGAATCCATTTGCCAAAATCAACATATCTGTCGAGAATACTTACAATTCATATGGGTGTCTGAAGGTCACATGCATTGTACTAAATGTTAGATCACAACTACTTCAACACAAGAGTACACCAAGCGGTATATGACAGCGTATTTTGATATTACACTAGATACTATTGATCCTGGTTATAGAATATGTATCATATCCGCTCAAGGTGTTATTTAGATTACAAACTGTAACCATTAGCAACACTCGCATATATTATTAGCTCTGTTGTGAACCACATTACCATATACCCTTCTATCTATTATTTGTTTCCATAGATAACGTGACTCCGACGACACACACTCAGCGTAATAGTACTCTTGCAAAGAAGTATTACGTTAGAATGATACTTCAAATCGAACTCGCAAGCACTGCAGCCCTGTGTATCATCAAAAATATTCAGAAGGTAGTTTTGCAACTAGAAAACTGAGATTGTGCATTACACATATACCGGTAATGCAATATGTATAGTTATCTTGCATTCTATGGAACCTGTCCCTCACGCCTACATTTGAACCTAAAACCAACTCAAGAATGATTAGAGGGGAGAATTTACGAAATATCTTCCAAGTTGTTGTTTTTAATAATGAACCCCTTTCGTCCCTCAGTTGGTAAATTTTGTAAGTGTTGGTCAGTCTTAGAGAATCAAGACTTAATTGAACTTAGTACACCAGCAGATATATTTCCTTGGCTTTGATATCTAGGTCACGAATTTTAATTTTTCTTATGCAATCTTTGCCCAGATTTTAAATCCATTGAATAATCTATATGCATAACAAGGAGGAGAGAATTTAAAGCGATGGCAATTATAATCAGTAGCAATTCATCTTTGGCTGTAGTAATAACAAGCACCTCAAAGGTATCTGCCTGCTGTATGAAGATATGCAGATATCTAGATATATCACGCACGCCCTGCCTCCATAGTAATAACTGAAACACTTAACTTATTGGCATTAAAAGTGTAATTTTCATAGCGGAAAATGAAAGTCCAAATAAATATTTAATTGATAAAATAAAGTTGTTTACTGATATTTGAATCTGTCGGCCTTGTAAAGATATCCACATAAGTTAACTGCTAACGTATGCCTTTCACCCATAGAGTAATGATGGTGTTTTTAAGTAATCATATCGGTGTTTTATTTGCTCCCTTTTGTGTAACATAGAACATAAAAAACTATCATAAATGATATATATACAGTGGAACCTGTCAAATTGAACCCATGTGTACATTGAACACATGCGTACATGTCCAGGCACACTCCCATTGAAAATCAATGGGAGGCTACCTGGATACATTGAACACCTGTCTACCTTGAACATTGAACACTAAAGTTGTTCCCACAGTCCACATCTAACCCGTCTACTTTGAATATTCTGCACTGATTTGAAACTTTTCACTGAAAATGAGGACAAATATGATACATAAGATTAACTTTTTTGTTAGGTGATACTTTTCAAATGCTGAACATGTGAAATTTTTAACTATGTGAAGAAAGTGAGGTAAAAGACATAGTAGATTTTGCAATGAAATGATCATGTTTCTCTAATTACCCTTGATTTTGCTTCTGTTTCACCCGACCTCCAATAACTTAGAACCTGGATACATTGAACACCTGCGTACATTGAACAGTATTTCATTTTCCGTGAGTGTTCAATGTAGACAGGTTTTTTTACTGTATTCACATCATCAATATTTCAACAAATATTTAACAAGACATAACAAGAAATTTTATCAGTTTTATAAGTTTCCTAGCTCCTCATATACATATACCATATTTTCATGAAACTCTCTACATCATTCACTATCCCTGTCTTGTATTATTCTAGACACTGTTGATACTACACTACCCTTTTATGTCATTAATGATGTATAATCTATAATTGTACAGGATTTTCTTTGTTGCCAAAATTGTTTTTTCTACAATAGATGTTTTTTTTTAGTTTCTCCAAATATCAGTCTTTCAATACAGTGAAATATTAATGCTGTGCCATGACGCACTTGCTTATTGGTAACTCACGAATGCATGATACAATGTTTTCGGATATGCATCACAAAAAAGTGTGTCATCAACTCTAAATTCCAAAACATGCACTTTTGTATTGGTTTTGATTCTGTTATGTAACAAATCATGATGTATTAAACATATGAACCATCTAATATATTACTTAGTAGTATAAATGCTTTTCCAACGACATGCATATATAAAAGAACATGCACTGTTAACAAAGTTAATAATCTACAAATCTACAACATAAAGATGAAATACAATAATCCTGTGCCTGTGTAATTCTTCGTCGTTGATATCAACGCGCCCACGTGAATTTTATTTTTTCGTTAACTTTCCCTTCCATTTATATCATATTCTTTTCTATTCTCTTAACGATATTTTTCCTCCCTTTGTAAAAACAGACAAAATGGAATATGAAGAAAAAGCTACTTTATAAAAGTCATAAGTACCTAAGTATACACTCAAAGTAGTTAAAGATATGTTTATGCTGTATGATATTTAGGAGTAGCATCATGGCAATTGATTCGTTGTGGCTCATGTATTCAAGGTTTCTACATGTATGTGGACCTTATTCATAACTTTCATAAGCACCAGATTTCATTTCACTCTAATAAGTGGCAAGCAGCAGCGGTGAATCCTTCCATTTGCACGTACTTACTGTGCATTGATTGTGTCTCCAATACATGGCTACTTAAGGTTTGCCACTCTTGACTCTTCCAGCTCAGAACACACCAATTGTGCTGAAACTGTAAGTTACAGAGCAGTTATCATCAACCGATAGTGATGTCAGTCTCAGACGTGTAGAGTTGCATCTCAGAGCACAAAGGAGAATAAATGGTTGTCTTGTCCCTAGTTTCTTCAAAAATACCTTTTTTCTCGACATGACAAAGGTATTATATAGCATTTTTGCACAATTGTTTATTCTACAGTTGTTTGGGTCACTGCCATGGAGTGTCCACCCTCTGTTCTGGAGTGTCCTAAGTCCTGTTCAGCAATGCTTCTACAGCGCACGATGCGGAGAAATTCGCCACGAAATGTCTTGTTGTAGTAAAGGTACACAAACGGATTCACCACAGAATTCAAAACCAAGCCTCCACAGACCACACTCTTTATAGTCCAATGCATAGCAGCTGTGTGAAGACGCAGTACATAGATGTACGGTGCCCAATTCAGATAGCTAATTACAACAATGATTAACATTTGAAAAGCTAGTCTAAGTTCTCCTTTCTTTATGGCTGGGGTTGACTGTTCGATTGATGAGCTTGCAACTGACGTTTGCTTTGTCTGACTTTCATAAGAATACCTTTGTAACAGACGAGCGTCACTAGAGACGGTACTATTATAGCAAAGAATAGCGAGAAAAAGTTGAATGATGGGCTTTGAAAAATATCAAGAATGCAAAAGGTTATTTCCGAGTCATATATGATATATCCCCATCCTGCAAACAGCGGCAAATATATGACGGTTTCATATACCCAAACGAAAATAACGAGCAAAATGCATCGTTTCGTGGTAAAGTATTTCTTTGATTCCATTGGCCAGTTGATACACACATACCTATTCATGGCAATACTTGCCATTGCAGACGCACTGACAGAATACATAATGGATCCCAGAACTCCAACAAAGGTACAGAGAGAGTAGTTATTCTGTAATGTTTGTCCCTCATCACCATAAAAGATGGCAGGTGAAGAGAAAAGCAGAATGACCATATCAATCACAGCTAGATTTATAATGAAGATGCTGTGTGTTTTCCTTAGCAAGGGTGATGCAGTGTAAATCAGTATAACCAGTCCATTTCCAGTGAAGCCAATTATAAAAGAAATACCACCTGTTATGAAGATCATAATGAGAATAATAGAACCAGTACTATTCTCATTGGTTGATTGATTGGCCATGACTGGTTTGCCATTTTATCTTTGGTTCTTACAAAGATGTTTCCATTATTCTGATTATCTGACATAAAACACTATTTAATTCCTTTTAGTAGATTGGTGCATACACATTTCCTTGTTTTGTGATGTACCGTATCCAGTATGAATCTCTGAGAGTCAGCTCCATATCCTTAACCATAGTATTTGGTACCACCTGTCCTCTGAACACATGTCGTTTGTCGTCTCTACTTTGGAAATGATTGCATCAAAGTTGCTCTGTGCTACGTTCTCTGCTATGTTCTTTCCTTATATACTTAACTAATTTATTACCAAAGAAATAAAATCTTCTGTCTCTTGAAAAGGTATGTTGGAACTTGGAATGATTATCAAAAGCAAGTTATTCATTTTTCGATACGTAACCTTTCTCCTAATCTAATCTTTAATGTGTCTTGCATAAACTTAAGCATATTTTTCTTAATTAGAAATTTCCTCCTCATGAAACAGGTTAATGATGTGCAACTATTCAATACAGTCCTTGGGATAAGCCAGGCTTTGAAATATGTTGGATGCAATTTCATGTTTACCCTGGTTCTAATTACCTGGAACAAACTGTTGATATGTGCAAGGTGCTAATTAAGTATTGGCATTTGTTGTAATCATGTTGATCGATGGAGGTATCAGGCGTTTTCTTTTGTATTGACATTATCAAACAAAGTTTTATTCCATTCCAATTAAGGACACGGTAGTGATCATTGCAGAATGTCTAAGAATCTATCTTTTGATTGGATTTTTACAAATTTACAATTGATGCATAAAGACAACATCTGTCATTCTCTCACTGATCTTTGAATTCATTTGTAAAGAGACTGCACTGCAAAATAATCAGATCAGACAAACTATGGAACTATCATTAAACAATTAAGTATGAACGAACCCCGCAAGAGGCACATCCTCTTGGCTTGCTCACTGGTGTGCAATAGCAGCTGGCACCTACCGGGGAACACTAAGATGGTGTGACACCCTGCTTGCCTTATAAAAGAAGGGGGATGTGTGGACCTGTCTGTGGATATTATGCATCTAAAAATATCCCTTGATCCTCTTACGATTTGAAGGCTCTGCCATTTCACTTCCTCTTTTTCTTCTTTCACTCAGAATGAATATGCTTTATCATTGTTATTCGACAATGACAAAGGACCACATTTTGGAAACACTTTATGGCACTAAATGGCCTATGTGTGCTGATGTGCCTTTGAGCTCTCATTCATTCATTTTCATTCATTCATTCAAATATCAACGACTACAACGTATGTATTTGCAAGCTATCATAAATGGTTGTACATACACTTATAAGAGTCTCGGAGCTCAATTACCTGCATGTCTTAGGTTGGATGCTGAAAAACCTGGAACACTATCTGAATATAATCGATATTAAATGCACAGATAAGGGGCACCATTATATTGGGGTGGATGTCATCAAAAGGCATATGTGCCTGTACGAAGAGGGACTTTAAATAACAGTATGGGACATCATTATCAGGGTGATAACACACAATGTTGTTAACAAGGCATTTCATATACATGTATGTATATATTATTTGTGGATTACCCACTAAGCAGGAAAAATGCAAGTTACCATCTTCTTATGAACATCGATTCTATCAATTATCAGTTAAGATGCACAGTTTTTGTTAATTAAAAAAGTGGAATCTATAAAAATGCACGAAAGGTGAGTTTCCACGGTCATTTTGGGGAAAATCTATTACTCAAAACTATCGCGAATCAGTTGAAATCAAATGATCATGAAATAATAGATTTTCTACTAGAATACATATATACTGTGATGATATATCCTTGATATGAAAAACAGTTTTGGCCATATCAAAACCTAGTCCATGGTGACAACCCAATAGCTTTTGTTTGTGTTTACTATTGGAATAAATCTTTTGTATGAGTAGAGGTGATGTTTTCAATAAACAAGTCTACTTAAAATAATCCATTTGTAGTGCACATGTTTATAATGAACCACTCAGTTGATTAACTTGGAGGTGCCTGCTCTGACAGCCGTGTTGTCTAAGGCACCGCCACTGACTGCACACTGTCTCTCACCACTACCTGGGTTCGAATCCCGGCCTGGGCATGTGGGAAAGCTGCCAGTGACTTTGGGTTAGGCAGTGGTTTTCGCCGGGTTCTCTGGTTTCCTCCACTTCTTACAACTGGCTAATCACGAGTTAGCCACAATTGGCATAAATGTGACGAATAACGAAATTCCAAATTCCAAATTAACTTTGAGAGTCAACATATCCGAGTTGCTTTTCTAACTTGTACTACCCTTTCTCTATACATTTCATTCACGCCATCCTGTTAATATATCATACATGTGTTATATATTCTGTTTGTGGGTAAAATAAACTGAAGGAATATCTCGTTTCCAAATCTCGCCTATCACTTCCCGGCAGAACATCATGTGTCTCCTATTTGTAAGACACTTACTCTTTCGCTGACCCCCACTATGACCAATGACATAAAATTAAACTGGGTCGTCCCTTGAATAGCTAGAGGGGACAGATGATCAAACTACAAACAAATGTCACATCATGTCAAAATATCCCACGTTAGACCTTCCTCTTCATTTTATGCAATGAAGAATTGTTATTGAATGGACGACCTCTCTTTTCCAAGTTCTACTTTTATTGCACGGATATGAAATGATTTGATATATCACATTAGGAAAGATATATGTATGTATACATATATATATATATATATATATATATATATATATATATATATATATATATATATATATATATATATATATATATATATATATATATATGTATATTTATATATATATATATATATATATATATATATATATATATATATATATATATATATATATATATATATATATATATATATATATATATATATGTATATATATATATCTGTGTGTGTGTGTGTGTGTGTGTGTGTGCTCTATAGTGTTTCACTTGTTACTTGTCCAGTGTTGCCATGGATACATTATTTACTATGGGTAGTATGGGTGTTGACAGTTTTCTACAAATTACACCATAAATGCCACTGTGCCTTATAAACCTGCTTAACACTAGTACTCGTCTCGTAAAAGATAGAAGGAAACGTGTGTATGTGTGGAGTTACCTTGCTGAACCCCTGTGAATAGTGATGGCCTCATGAAATAGGGGTCTTTACTACACGATTATCACTAGGAAAATGGCAGCCATGCCACCTGCCTTTGACGTACACAATCCAAATAAACAACTCTTCGTCTAACACATACATGTACGATCGATTTCGTTACGCCTCCACAGAGTGCACCTAGGAACCCCCATCAATATATTAGGAAGGTGGCGTATTGCACCAACCAGTGTGTGTATCAAAAGGATTAGAGATGGCGACACCTCAAACAGTTGTCAATCAAAGGGTCAACTAATAATTGATAATCATGATGAACTGATTAATCATACATTAAGTCCCACCCAAAAGGTTACCTTCATTTGTACAGCATCGGTGAGAGAATTCCACGATTAATGAGCATTTTTACAGAACATGTATCTTGAGGTGCCCACAGCCATAATTGTCGAAATATTGGTGAGGTAGAAGTAACTGCTAGTAATTTTCGTAATTGGCGTAACAGGGTTCGTATATTGTTAACCAATGTGGATAGTGTGTCTCATTGATTGATCTTGTCACCCTCGCTGGTAACTTATGCAGTACTATGCCATTTATTTATGTAACATCCTTTCTAAGACCTAATACCACGGTATATAACACAAACATGTATTTGCTGAGAGATAAAGATTGTGCACTCTCATAATCTTGCCCCGTTAAATAACTTAAGAGGGCTATAAAATATTCAGCCATCATCATCTGTCAACACAGGACAGAGATATCTATTTTAAAAGACTAACACCAACTGACATCGATTTGACATTGAATGTGGAATAAAAGCACGATGGAGGGAAATTCGCTGTTCTAAAATTTAGCAAAGCTTTGAGGTGGGGTGACTTATATAACGGTTGGAAAATTGATATATAGCAGGCCATATTAGAGCTCTCAGCAAAAAAATATGCTTAAAAAGAGAGAGTAGACTCATTGTAACCACTCTGTAGGGAAACGTACACCTGCGAGAACACAACATATATAGCAAAAATCATTGATCGCCTCTCTGCATGTAGTCTGCAAGGCCTTCAGCTTTATTTCACACTATGTTTAACCACAATGGAGTAGTAATTATTAACCCTTATGCTGCTGGTGGCCAAATTTGCCAATACAAAATGATGCAAAAACCTTCAAAAAGTCTGAAACCATGGCATGGTACTCCTCTAAGAGTACTCTCCAATGAATACCAGTATAACGGGGTCTACCCAGGATGGTTTTAAAAGCTCTTTGCATCAATGTGCTTTGGAAGAATGGAGTATTTGCATTGGAAGGGTTAGAACAATGCTCCGGGCATATTGCCTGCTGAGGAAGATTGATAAACCACCACTACTTATATTGCACCTGGCATTGTCTTACGAAAAAACGACTTTATGATTTAAGTGTAATTTTATAGTATTTCACATCAGTGGTACCCAATGTTATCAAGTATGTTCTATGAATGACATACGATTTATAAGCCTTCAACACTCGTTCAACTAGTCATATAGCCAATCTGCTGTGCCACAGTTTGCTGTCTTCCACCACCCATTAGCCTCGGAAACTGTGTGTTTATATATATATATATATATATATATATATATATATATATATATATATATATATATATATATATATATATATATATATATATATATATATATATATATATATATATATATATATATATATATATATATATATATATATATATATATATATATATATATATATATATATACATATATATATATATATACATATATACATATATATATATATATATATATATATATATATATATATATATATATATATATATATATATATATATATATATATATATATACATATATATATATATATATATATATATATATATATATATATATATATATATATATATATATATATATATATATATATATATATATATATATATATATATATATATATATATATATACATAGGGTTCGTATATTGTGAGCCAACATGGAAAGTCTACATCTGTGTCTCATTGATTGATTATGATACCCTTAAATGCCATTTTTGCTGGTTGCTATTGCAGTAGTATGCCGACTTTTGACATTTTACTTGGCATTTCGGCTACCGCCGTTCTGGGACCTAATACCAGCCTGGTATATTTAATGCAAACGTGGATGTGCTAACAAATGGGGATTGCGTTCTCTCCTAATCTCTCCCAGTTAAATAACTTAATAAACTGACATCGGTTTTACATTAAATGCAAGAACACAATTGAGAACATGAGCAATTCGCTGTTCTGAAATTAGCACAGTGGTGAGACCGGGTAATTAATGCAACGGTTGAGTTTTTTTCAAAGGACCATTATTTTATGCATATTTATGGCACTAGATGGCTAATGTGTGCTGACGGTCTGAACAGTGGTCTCTAGAAAGCAATATCAGTGCTTACACGAAAAAACTGCCTAAAAAGAGGACGAGGATGTTATTCTTTCAAGGTCGACCTATCTCAACAACTTTGTTGTGAAAGGTATACACAAGAGTTATAGCAAACATCATTGATCGCCTTTTCACTCTGCAGGCAGTCGGCAAGGCCTTCAGCTTCATATCACAATATGTCTAACCACACAGTGCGGTAGTAATCATTAAAACAATACCCTATGCACTAGTTAATTGTAACTTTTGTCAGCACCAATGAACTTCTTGGCCCCTAAAACCTAGGTCAAGATGAAAAAAATTCTTTCCTAGGCCAAAAATCAAGTGAGATATAGCAATTTTCTTGATTTGGCGGCCATCTTGGATTTCTCAAATTCCTCAAGGGTGTCAGAGTGGTACCCGATGGATTATTACTCTAGACCCCTCCCAGAGTCAGAATCAACTAAAAACAACTATGCTCCAAAATTTGCACACCCCAGTGGCGATTCCTCCGGACAAATTTTACAGAGTTACACGCCAATAAGACCTGATGATATGAAATGCATTGTATGAATTATATACGACATATAAGCCTTCAACGCTTGTTTAACTTGTCATAAAGCCAATCCACTGTGCCACAGTTGGGTGCCCTTCACATAGGCTTAGTAGTAGTAGTAGTAGTAGTAGTAGTAGTAGTAGTAGTAGTAGTAGTAGTACACTGTTTTCTTGACTTACTTATTGAGTATACTTGATTTCCAGATCAAATATGCCTTTTTCCTTCTCTATAAAATTTCATTATTGGCCATTTCGTGACATAGGCCTCTGGAGCGTCTCACAGCATAGAGTTTTTATATTCTTATAACAGCATACCCCCAGACCCCCTTAGCCTGATCATAAATAGTTCTTTCAGTAGCAGATGGACCATTGACAGCCCTCCACAACACCGCAATTTATCAAGTGACCATAGTAACGCACCATCATAACCAATATCCCACGGCGGATCCCTCCGATGTCTTGACTTACCAGTTGTAAGAGGTGCGCAGTGATCAAATAGTCTGTCGCCCAGTGCAACTAACATGTCTACTCTGTAAGCAATGGTGCACGTCGCTCAGGCCGCACTATCCAAACTACTGTAAAACTGGTAATGTTTGCGTGTAGTAAATATTGCGTTTTTTTCATTTTCTCTTTTATGCGTGTTTTAATTAATGCGAATGCCACCAGACGTCAGATATCTGAAACAGAAGGAACAGATTTATGCGTGTTTTAATTATTGCGTCCTCATGCATTCCATTAAAGACGCAATAATTAAAATCACGCAATCATTACCAGTTTTACAGTATATAGCGTACCTATTGGCTACAAGCAGGGTATATTAGTGGATTCCCTGATATGACCCATACCTTAGGTCAGGTGGTGAGATCTGCTGGTGGTGATTCCTTTTTATATATTTCAGTCTAATTTATAATATGTGTCTCACAGGTGCTCACGCGTACAAGAGGGTATGTGTTTACCATACAAATGAGTTACTCTACAAATTATTCTCACCTCACAGACTACTTCAAAATTGTTAATGTAGTTATACGGTACTCAATGTCGGTTCCGAGTGCTTCGGGTTCACGGTCCCACATTCATATGGGAGGAGTTTTCACCTCGTGCATGCACCTTTTGGGCGGCACACCTCGGTTCTGGGGAAATCACCCCACACCTATAGGCTGGCGGCCAGGGACCAAATTTTAGAAATTTAATGCGCTGAGAGTCATACAGCCACAACATACCTCATTTGAAAGCTTGAAAGGTCTACTTTAAGTAGAGGTATGTTGTGGTGGTCAAATGTGGTCACGTTTTTCTGAAATTTGAGTTGAATTTCATATAGTTATAAAAAAATGAGCAAAAATATGAAAATCTAAAAGTGAGCCTGACTGGTCATTTTTTTTCCAATCTCAACCCCACTTGGTGTGGTCCTCTCAGGTATGTATACAAACAACATGCAGTAATACAATTACTTATCCATTGCTTTATTTGCAGATTTTGCCATTTTGTAAGAAAAAATACACCGTTTTTTGAAATTATTTTTAAGTAAGTTCCTATTGCTTATCATATAAGAACTTCCTATCACTGAAAAGCATCACATCACATGTTTCTTGTGTTTCTACATGATTCCTTTTATATTTAGTACCAAAATGGATACTTTTGCTTGACTGAAGCCAGAGCAGTAAGACTTTGTCTACCCCTACCCCTATTATTGAAATATTGCCGAAAATACTAAAAATGCCTAAAATATTCTGCTATAAATTTAAAAAAATTGAAGACCCTCCAGTTACCACCTTGGCTGCTAGATTTACATTCAAGCAATAAATTACTGAAGAATTAGGCACCTTACAACATATTTCAGTGTAATAAGGTATACTGGAAGATGCGTATAAACCATATTTAGGTGACATTGACAGTTACACTGGTCAAGTGGGATTCTCCTTTCCACACTATTTAATAAGTACAATGAGGAAAATATAAATGCTGGAAGAAAATTAGTTATACCAACTAATTGGGCCTGTACCTGGTAACAAATCTTCGCTGTCAGCTTAGTTGATTCAGAACAGGAATGGCACTAAGTTCAGACAGTTTTGCGTTCCAGGATTTCATAATTCATCTTCTTCATCCACACCATCATAGGAAGCAATGGTATTGCAGCAATCATCACTTGCAGAGCATGAACATAGTTCAGTACATGGCAAATTTTGTTGATGGCACGTGCAGCATGTTGAACATACTTTCTTTCCCCTGCATCTGCAAATGAGGTCTTAGAGTACTTCCGATACCATAGGGTATTCATAGAACACTGGCGCTACCATTTCCTCATCCTTCCTCCATCCATGATCCCAAGGATATCCAGTGTCTTGCATTGCTATGTGGGATGTCATCCAAATTTTTGTCTGCCAAGAAGCTCTCCTGACATGCTGTGTGAAACTGGCCTCACAAGGTGGGAGCTAAATTAAGCTGGCATTCTTCTTTGAGGCTATTTTGACCCTAAGATTGTTCACAAGTTCTGAATGGCATCTGTGCGCTTTGCCTTTGGATCATACAAGGCTGAAGTGAGCTTTCGTGCTGCTTGAAGGGCTGATGCATCATCTTCATTGTTCAGGGTGAGGAGATCAGAGAAATCCTCAGGATGATCATAAATTGCCTTGAATACTGACTTTTTGCCTATTCCGAACAAAGCTGAAGTTGAATCACAACCTGTGAGAGCATGTACAGCAGGCAGGCAACTGCTGAATGTTGGAGAAACAGAATGACAGATAGAGTGCACTGCGATGAATCGACGAAGGTCTGAAGTGCTTGTGATTACACTTGTCTGGATCCACAGTTCCTCAGTACTCTTCAGTTTTGGAAAGTAGTGGACTGTGAGCACTAACACATCTGCGTCTGGAGACCGAATGATGATGCGCCCTGCAGTTTGTGCCGATTCAAACACCTGATCAGCCATTACTGCATGTAGTATCATACGTGCACAAGGATACACCCAAAATGAATGAATGAATGAATGGTTGCATGGTTAAAAAACGCACCCTGCTTGAAAGTGAAGTGTCTACAGATGGTCCCAGACTATTTCTAAAGTACCAGGGCTCCCACGCTGTACTGAAATACCTTAAAATGAAAATCTTTTTCTTGGGCGCCTGTATACTGTAGAATGGCTAATTTTCAGTGTGTTTTATTTTCCCATTTTTTCCCAGTGCTATCAAACGGGAATAATTAACACAGGGAAAATCTATACAGTTCATGTCCAGACTTAATAAACACGGAAAATTCTGACCTTAGTGAAATAGACTGGCCCAGCTTTATCTCTGAAGTGTCTGACCAGCGTTTACTCAGAGTGGTAGCAGTCATTCCTCATTGCAATCTACCAACCAGGGCTTGACTGTCCCCAGAAGGACCAGGTAGGCTGGCGTGGCTACCTGAACCCAAAATCAGGTAGTCCCGCCACCATTTTAGGTAGTCCCACCACTTTTTTCGCTACCATTTTGTAGTGTTTTATAATGGGGAATTTCCAACGGGACTACCTGAATCCAACTTTAGGTAGCCCAACTTTAGGTAGCCATTCTACAGTATACAGGCGCCCAAGAAAAATATTTTCATTTTAAGGTATTTCAGTACAGCGTGGGAGCCCTGGTACTTTAGAAATAGTCTGGGACCATCTGTAGACACTTCACTTTCAAGCAGGGTGCGTTTTTTAACCATGCAACCATTCATTCATTTTGGGTATATCATTGTGCATGTATGATACTACATGAAGTACTGGCTGATCAGGTGTTTGAATCGGCACAAACTGCAGGGCGCATCATCATTCGGTCTCCAGACGCAGATGTGTTAGTGCTCACAGTCCACTACTTTCCAAAACTGAAGAGTACTGAGGAACTGTGGATCCAGACAAGTGTAATCACAAGCACTTCAGACCTTCGTCTATTCATCGCAGTGCACTCTATCTGTCATTCTGTTTCTCCAACATTCAGCAGTTGCCTGCCTGCTGTACATGCTCTCACAGGTTGTGATTCAACTTCAGCTTTGTTCGGAATAGGCAAAAAGTCAGTATTCAAGGCAATTTATGACCATCCTGATGATTTCTCTGATCTCCTCACCCTGAACAATGAAGATGATGCATCAGCCCTTCAAGCAGCACGAAAGCTCACTTCAGCCTTGTATGATCCAAAGGCAAAGTGCACAGATGCCATTCAAAACTTGAACAATCTTAGGGTCAAATTAGCCTCAAAGAAGAATGCAAGCTTAATTTAGCTCCCACCTTGTGAGGCCAGTTTCACACAGCATGTCAGGAGAGCTTCTTGGCAGACAAAAATGTGGATGACATCCCACATAGCAATGCAAGACACTGGATCTCCTTAGGATCATGGATGGAGGAAGGATGAGGGAATGGTAGCGCCAGTATTCTATGAAGGCCCTATGGTTTCGGAAGTACTCCAAGACCTCATTTGCAGATGCAGGGGAAAGAAAGTATGTTCAACATGCTGCACGTGCCATCAACAAAATTTGCCATGTACTGAACTATGTTCATGCTCTGCAAGTGATGATTGCTGAAATACCATTGCTTCCTATGATGGTGTGGATGAAAAAGATGAATTATGAAATCCTGGAACGCAAAACTGTCTGAACTTAGACAGTTTTGTGAAGGTTTGTTGCCAGGTACAGGCCCAATTAGTTGGTATAACTAATTTTCTTCCAGTATTTATATTTTCCTCATTGTACTTATTAAATAGTGTGGAAAGGAGAATCCCACTTGACCAGTGTAACTGTCAATGTCACCTAAATATGGTTTATATGCATCTTCCAGTATACCTTATTACACTGAAATATGTTGTAAGGTGCCTAATTCTTCAGTAATTTATTGCTTGAATGTAAATCTAGCAGCCAAGGTGGTAACTGGAGGGTCTTCAATTTTTTTAAATTCATAGCAGAATATTTTAGGCATTTTTAGTATTTTCGGCAATATTTCAATAATAGGGGTAGGGGTAGACAAAGTCTTACTGCTCTGGCTTCAGTCAAGCAAAAGTATCCATTTTGGTACTAAATATAAAAGGAATCATGTAGAAACACAAGAAACATGTGATGTGATGCTTTTCAGTGATAGGAAGTTCTTATATGATAAGCAATAGGAACTTACTTAAAAATAATTTCAAAAAACGGTGTATTTTTTCTTACAAAATGGCAAAATCTGCAAATAAAGCAATGGATAAGTAATTATATTACTGCATGTTGTTTGTATACATACCTGAGAGGACCACACCAAGTGGGGTTGAGATTGGAAAAAAAATGACCGGTTAGGCTCACTTTTAGATTTTCATATTTTTGCTCATTTTTTTATAACTTTATGAAATTCAACTCAAATTTCAGAAAAACGTGACCACATTTGACCACCACAACATACCTCATCTTAAAGTAGACCTTTCAAGCTTTCAAATGAGGTATGTTGTGGCTGTATGACTCTCGGCGCATTAAACTCCTTATTTAAGGCCCTTTTTCCAGATCTGCCGCAGGCCTACTAATTGAATGGAGTCTGGCCGTGGCATTCGCCTTACAGGCATAATAGAGCATTCGACAAGGTAACAGTAACATTTAAAACTTAAAGTCCATTTAAAAAGTACCCCACATAGACTATAAAGCATGAACGTTGCCAATAATGTCATCAATTATTGCTGATGTGTATTATATAGCCCTGAACTCTTTTTTTTTGTTTTCAGTCTTGACATGTTTATTTTTCACTTATCGTTTTTATTTTTCACTTCTACTACAAAACAACTCAGAACTACAAAGAACACTCCAACTGAAAAAATGTATTGCACAACTGAATCAAACAAGACAAGACAGCAAAGATTAAAAACGACAATTCAAGACAAAAAAGTTAAAATACGACAAATGCTGATGAGTATATTGAACCTTTGCTATGTACATTAACTTTCAACCATGTATTTTCCAAAATGCTGACATGTGAATTTGATTTCTACCCAATATATTAAGCTTTTGTCATATATTTTCTGCTTTGGCATTTCACATTCCTAAGTCTTTTTACAAAATTATTGGCCTATTCGGTCGATAATCTATTCAAAACTGTTGGACGAAGTGTTTGCTCTAGATGTAAACAACTTAAACAAGTGTTTCTACAGTGCCGATATCTAATTCCTGCATCAAATGCCTAGGCAGCCCGAGGATAGTACACAACCGCACTCCCGATTGCCACCCAGTTTCCTGGGCATGGATGCATGGATGAACTTACAACTGAACGTAGCTTTGATTCGGAAGATACGTGGCTCATTGATGTGTCTGGGTTTTTTTTGACATATTATCCATGGATGTTTGTACAGCCAGACACGGGCAGACGTCCGGTCGACTAGTGCATGAATTAAATGTCTATACTGTAGTGTGCCCAAAGCGGAGCTCTGTCCTTCTCCCGGCCTTATTATGTTTTGCCTTAACTTTGTGACATTCACCTTCCCGGCCACCTTCATATTCCATGTAAATCGCAGCAATTTAGCTCATCGCCCAATGTTCTCCTCATACGTTATAATCATAATGTGACATGTATTCACACATTAGATAAAATGGTTGCTTACACTTCCTTGTGACGTCAGTTAGATGCGTGCTTTAAATCTCAGTCATTCTCGGGAAAGTGGTCACTTTCTGGATGTGAAACTGGCAAAAAAAGTCATAGTGATTTTTTTTATCAAGCTTTACATGAGAGAGACAGAATACAAACCATTGCTCACAGGAAGCTTTGTATTTTCATTTACTACATATGTTCGGTAACGGAGATTAACTATTACTTTAAGATATGACAATTATTTAGTTTTAAGATCCAGAACAATAAAGAGTATGTACTATTCAATATGATTCTTTAGGAACGTGATATTTGCGTACTATTCGTCGTTTCAGGTTTGGATTGAGTCTGGGCAATTCCTACCATATCATGCCGTTGTAGCTGGCAGGTAAGGTGAGTATACATCAACCAAAAAGGGTGAGGGGTATGGTGTGTTGTGCGTCTATGCATGTGTGTAAGTATCTAGATATTCTAGGACCCTGATCAGCAAATAATACCTAGCAAATATAGCAAATAAGTCTGCCTATCTATCTTTCTATCGATCCATCAACAGATAGATAAATAGACACACCCACATAACAGATTTGACGGATAACCCTGGCTTTGTTAACACTATTTTGTTTGTTCTATTGCAAATTCCATGATGTGGATGCCCAGCAGGTCTCAACAGTACCCATCAATGTCGCGTGGAAATCCCCTACTTTCTTGTCTAATTTTAAATAAGTAAACCCCGCTCTACATAAACTTCCTACATGCAAAAGATGATTCATTTTGTTCTGAAAAAGAACATACATTTTTCATAAAAATCGGACTTGTTTCAGTATTGTCTCTTTTGAACGGAGAAATTCTGCGCCAACTACCCAAATTTCAGCTCTAGTATAAGAAGGCCATCAATGTTGCAGTGAAAATCCCCATCTTTCATGTCAGTTTTTAAATAAGTATAACTCACTTGGCATACATTTCCTTCATGCAAAAGCAAGAATTATATTTTCTTA
>OZ012690.1:10968872-11006870 GCA_963942565.1 Maea johnstoni | reverse complement strand
GAAAAATAGGAATTTAACCTTAATTGGTAAAATTACTATTATTAAGACTTTACTGATCTCAAAAATAATACACATCCTACTGTCCCTTCCGAAACCAAGTGAAGATACTTTCAAAATGATAGAAGAAATATTCAAAAAATTTTTATGGGGAGACAAACCCCCAAAGTTCAAAACTTCCACCCTTGAAAATACAACTGCAAATGGAGGTCTGCAGTTTCCTGATATCAGGAAGATAGATACAATAATGAAGGCATCATGGGTTAAAAGGATATATAAATCGAATGAGGGATGGGCCTCAACTCCGGTATTTTATGGTTTAAACGAAATTGAGAATATGGCAACATTTTCTTCCAAAAGAAAATGACGACTATTAGAAATGTTTTCTGGAAAAATGTAATACAATCCATACAAGTAATAAATGAGAATGCAAAAGTTCGAAGTATAGAACATATACTGTCAATGCCAATTTGGTATAACTCAAAAATTATGGAAGAGAGAATTCTGAGTTGGGTAAAAAAAGGCATTACGACAATCGGTGATCTAATAGATGAAAAAGGTATCTTTTTTACAATTGAACATATACAAAATAAGCTGCATTTGAAATGTGATTTTTTATTGTACAATCGTCTAAAGAAAAAAATTATGGAGGTTGTTGGAAACAATATGGTAACACAAACGGTCAACATAAGACCAAGAATGCCGTTTGTATTGTATATAATGGAACCTGAAGCAAAAGGAAACAAAAATATATATTCCAATTTACAACCGACAAGCTCAAACATAATAACAAGTCTACAAGAGACCTGGTCTTCAAAATTAAATGATGATGTTAGAACAGACACTTTATCAAATTCTTTCAAAAATGCAAAGAAATATTCACCGTCTGTATACCAACATTTCAATCAATACAAATTGTTACATAGAAGGATTGTTCATAATAAAATGTTACATAAAATGGGTATTTCAGAGTCACCAAATTGCCTCTTTTGCAATGAGACTGAAACGATAGAACATATATATTTAGAATGTCCAAATGTGATACAACTGTGGTATCAAACAGAGGAATGGGTTAAAGCAATATATTCGACACATTTTAAAATATCAAAACATGAGAAGATTTTTGGTGAAAAATTTAATGATCACATCAAATACCTCATTATCATAAGTGTCAAAGATGTAATATACCAAAAAAGGAAAAAAGGTGATCGAATGGTATTAACAGATGTTAAAAGGTGCATTCAAAGAAATCTTCATATTAATCAAACCCAATCATCAATGGAAAATAGAAATTCCAGTTTTGAAAATGACTGGAAAAAATTCATAGAAACCTTTAGAACTGATAGATTCACAAAAAACAGTTGGTATCTTATATAATGAAACATATTAATAGATACTAGTGAATATTATTCTTGAAATTGGTACAAAGCCATAACTGTAGACCTTAAAATGTACAAATGTATATATAGAATGGGTAAACTGAAGAGTCTAAATTTCTCTTCTGTAAAGAGTGAAACTGAGAAAAGTACAGACTACTGAATGCTTTTGAATTATTTATTTGTAAAATGTCTATAACAAAAAGCTCTTTCAGTTTTTTGGACTATGGACCAATGTTGATGAATGCTTGTGAAATAAAAACCCTGTTGCATATGTGTGCAATTTGAAATTAAAAAAAATTAAAAAAAAAAACCTCTTCCGGTCAATTATGATACCAGTGGTCTCTTTCGATAGTGAACTATGGGTTCTGAAAGGACACGAAACTTTTACAAAAATTCCAAAGCTAGATAGGAAGAAGATGCCAAAGATACTGCGATTGAACTATAGTGCTTATGTACCTCTTGAATGGTTAAGTATCGATAGATTAATTCAAGTCAAGAAATTAATGTTTCTGAGAACTATTACAACCCGAGATGATGACGCAGAATGTAAAAAGATCCTTGTGGAAACATCAAAAAGGTATCTAGAATATGTAGGAAAGTGCAGCCAAGATGTTACAAACAGCCCTATATTTGAATATGTTTAATGTCACAAAAGAAGTAGGATTGTCAGACATGTGCATAAATATGATAACAAATGGTCATTACTACCCTAAATAACAGTGGAGAAGAATATCGTGGCAGACAATTTGGAAGCAAGAAGAGCAAGATTGTGTAATCCTTTACTAACAACTGAAACCTGATCCTATATTGTTTAAGGTTATGGAAAACCCATACTACCTTATATCCGATTCGATGCCAGATATACCTGAGAATGCGCACCATTTTATAATGGAATGTTCGTTCTAGAGTGGCCAAAGAACACAGATGTTCAATGGACTGGAGAGCCTATGTAACCTATGGAGACAGGATAATGGGCACAGGTGCTGAAGTCTTGAATATCTTATTGGGAAGGCATCCAGGAAATGTCACTTTTGACGAAATGCTAAATGTGTGGCTGATATCTGGGGAGCATATCAGTAGTAGGATGTACAAGAGTGTAGTAGTGGGATGCTCATAAGTTCAATGACCCTTAAGACTAGAACTTTTTAGGTAGCCCGTTTAAAAGAAATATTACTGTACTTATGTACCTGTAGGATCTGCGCCCATGGGTAGCGGCCCACTCACTGAGAGGCCGATAATATATAACTTTATGGGAATGGGTTAGGACAATCCAAACGCCCGAGAAGGGTGATCGAAATTATGAAGTATAGTTACTTATTATATATGCAAGATACAAAAGCCTGTAATAGCTCATTTTCAGTGCGTGCATATCCTTATCTTTATATTATGTTATTCGTTATAAGTTCATTTCTATTTCGTGTTTTTGTAAAATGTTGTATAAGTGTGATTTTGTGCATCTTGCACAGTCAATAAACATACAATACAATACAACTTTCATCTTGTGTAAAATTGACACCCATAATAACAATCATGTACTGTTAATATGTCTTTTCATAGAAGACTTACGGGACAGTCAAAGGAGGCATCATAACTCATGAATATAATTTCCCATATAGAAGACTTATAATGGGTGATCTTGAAAATGTCGTGATTCCTAGATTGTATTATCTTTATTACTAAAAAGGTAATCTACACTTCTTTGAAGTAAGAAACAAAACCAACAAAAGGATATGTTAGACATGTTAAGAATTTTCATTTCAAAGCCCAAACGATATCAGAAGGAAAAGCAGTTGTTTGTTTGAAGATTAATGGCATGTCCTAAAGGTGTTTATTGAGGACAAATATTTATTCGCAACAATGATGCTATTTTTAGATAAAGTTTTCTAATAGCGTCCTTAAATTAAGTATAACCTTTCTTAATACATTCACACCATTATTTCTGTTGATGTCTATCTTTTTACTTCTACACTACAATGTTAAAATGTAATTAAACAGACAAACCTTTCAAAAGCGAAACTTGATTTTATGGGTCTAGATAAATAAACGTATTCAGGAGTTGTCAAAGGACTATACAACCAATATTACCATGTTATTTTCTGGTATACATCTCGTGCATTTTCCGTTGTGCTGCATAGCAGAACTTGAATCTAGTAAACCAAGCTTCGGAGCCCACTTCACTCAAACAAATTGAATTTGTGTTTTCTTTGAAACATTAGCAAATTCTACAAGCTTGGATCGAAATACAAAATGATCATACCCTATTTCTTTAGGGGTCCATTCAGACCTGTTTAAAATGAAATATGAAAACTACTTGCATTTTAATGGATTCTTATGGAATGAAAGGAAATGCCTGTAAAAGATAAATTTCATTCAATTGCTTGTCAGCTATGGCCATTGCTAGGGCAGGAGGTACATAATGGCTAATCGTGATTTTCGAACCCCATTTATGACGTCATAGCAACTTCCAACATAGAAACACAACAAACCCGTGAGTTTGAACGGCGAATTTACACCTTTCTGATAAAATAGCTCTACAGAAGCGGAAAGGTGCCAAGTTGTCGACAGCATACATCGTAAGTAGTTGGTTATGTGTCATTTATTTCACAGACATCTTCTAATTGCGTCAATTTTAATTTTTATACATATATCATGGCGGCAAATCGAAAAGCCTAACTTTTTTGTTCGACCTCTGGTAACAGAGAGAATATGTCATTGTCATTGAGCATTTTCATCATCGTGTTTAGTTAAATAGAATGCACGAATTAAGGGACATTTTGGAATACAACGTTAATGTCGACTTTATAATGGTGCAGCTTTTTCTTTAAACATTAATTGTTCAACATGAACTGAAATATAAACAATGACCTAAGAGAGATCGTTTGGAACCATTTTACAAGAAACACTGATACTCAGCTGTGACTTGGATGTTAGCGAATAGTTAGGCGTGAGGAGAGTGTTTTAACAAGAATAATAATTGGTCACACTCACTTGACCCACTACTTCCTTTAGAAAAAAGAAAACCCTCCTCAATGCACAGTTTGTGATTGTCGTTTGACCGTCAAACATATTTTATTTGATTGAGCTGATTTCATTGAATATAGAAAAAGAATTTTTATTGTAAAAAGCATTGAATTCAGAGGTTCCCCCAGACATCATTTTATATTATTTTTTATTTCAAATTGATTGTAAACATATCAATACGTTATAGTTTATTTTGAAACAACCTTGCATGCGCAACTTATACTTTGGAGCTGGTCATTGTTTTGTGAGTATTTCTATTATTTATTTGATTTGTTGTTTTTAACAATAACAAAGGACCATTATTTTACACAGATTTCTTTGCACTAAATGGCCTTTGCTTGCCAATGCGCCTTTACGCAACCATTTATTCATTCATTCATATGCTTGTTTAAAGCAGCAATATTTTGGTGAAATTCAATACGAAGAAGAGGAAAAGACATTTCCTGACAGCATTTTATATTATTTACATGAGATTGGTCTGTTTTTTCAGATTGTAAAACATATTAATGGTTTATAGTTGTTTTTAAACAAACCTTACATGCGCAACTTATACTTTGGAACTGGTCATTGTTTTGTGGGCATTTTATTATTTATTTGATTTTTTTAGCAATAACAAAGGACCATTATTTTACACAGAGTGTATGGCACTAACTGGCCTTTGTTTGCCAATGCACCTTTACGCAACCATTCATTCATTCATTCATACCCAAACTGCTTGTTTGCATCAACCATGTTTTGGTAAAATTCAATACGAAGAAAAGAGCAAAAGACATTTCCTGACTGTAGGAAAACCTACCTGAGGTTTTGAGATAGTTGGTCTCTTATTCTGGCCAGTGGTGGCCTACAGTGCTGAAATTTAACTCCAGCACTTTGATGCGTGGGCTAATCGGACTTCATTCATTACCGTATGTCTGATTGCAAACCTTTTTCCTGGGCATGGATAAATGGATGACCTCACAACTGATGGTAACTTTGATTCGCAAGCTACGTGGGTCATTGGTGTGCTTAGCTTGTTTCTTTTGACCTGTTGTACCTGGGTGTTTGTACATTCATATACTGGCAGTCAACTGGAAAGAAGATATTAAAGAAGGCCCATAACATTTTTTCTCAGACTTTTTAAATTTTTGATAATTTCAACCTTGTTAGACAAAACTAAAGATAGTGTAAAAAGACATGGGTTGATCCAATTTTAAATGTAGATAAAAAATGTTGTAGAGCAATATTATTTCAAGTACTAAGGACAAAAATGCTATAGAAGCAATTTTTTAAAGTGGCGTTTCAATTGTGTTATGCACAATGACAAAATTTCTACAGCTTTCTGAATTTTCGGCTAAATCTGCAAAAGTGCAGAAAATATTTCCCTTGTTTGGCAGAAGACCTGCGAGTTTTCCTCAAAATGACCAATAAATATTACAGTGCTTCATAAAAACAGACTAAGATATCGTGATGATGTTGACTGGTGATATTTTATTAACGACGAGGAATCAATAAATGAAAGTACAGCACAGAATTGGAAGATGTAGTGTTGGACTTGATCCCTGTTTCCTGTTCTCAAAATCTAAATCCCAAAATACCGACCTGAAAAGAATAAATAATAACAATGATGATGATGATGATACTGATGATATACATAAACACACATACATTCTTTCTAAAAATGCATCTTTTGTAAACATTTGAGGGATAACTGCTATTCAAAATACAAGACAAATGTTATCTATTTTTTCGTTATATTTGGGTTAAGCACACATTTTACTCACATCAATTCCCAACAAGAATGTTAATCCACATTCTGTTCCACTTCAAAAGTGTAAATCGATGTCCTTTGATTCCTTTTACAATTGCTCTAAACACTTTGACTCACTCTCTATAATTTTATTGCATCGCTTTCAAATCTCACGAGCTGTAGAATGGCATAAAAGTAAAAGATTCCCAAAATGGCTTAGGGCCAGTAAAAAAAGACCTCAACTGGTCCTACAGACCCAGTAAACAATTGGGGACATTCTTGTTAACAAGTTTCCACTCAAGAATGTGCCAAATGTTTTTGAAAAAAATGATAATGAAATAAATTAAAATAAATGTTGTCTGTGGATTGTACACAATGTTTTTTCTTTTAATATTAAAGAAAAAAATTGTAGGACCAGTAAATTTTTTGCAGGACCAGTAGATCCTAGGTGTTACTGGTCCTACGGGGCAAGTAACAGTTAGAGTTAGCGTCGAGGCCTGATAGAGTACATGCTTTATTCCCTCCAGTTAAAACTCGCCATTATTTATAATGTGTTATTTATAGGTTCAGCTTATAGTCTCTTTTTTAAAAATATTCTCTTACCAGTATTATCTTCCTTATTTATTTGGTTGATCCCCACTGAGATGATGTCGCCTGTTCGCAGTTTGATCCAGTGAATCCATCCCGGCAGTCGCAGGTAAAGCCAGTCTTAGACACTTGCTCACAAAATCCATCATTCTCACATGGGTTGGGTTTGCACGGGTTGGCTGTAACATAATGATAATTGTATGTCAGACATCACAATTATGAACACTTGCTCGCCGAGGGACATACCCAAGAAGTCTTGTTTACCATTCAACAGATGAGGAATGTAGTATTTCGATTATCGTCACTTTTTCTGCCATATTAAGCCTAAATCTTGACTAGACCGTTTTAGTGGGTATCTTAAATTTATGAACTTGATTACCAAGTAGTGGATAATTGTTTTTGTCACAATGTTTTTGTTATATGGTCTATATCATACACGAAATAACAGAAAAACATACGTTTGGCAGAAATTCAAAAATATACTTGAAAACATGCTGTTACCTTTGACTGACCTCGGTGCAGTAAAGCCCGACCCTTCACTACCCATGAAGGCGTTCATAGCCACTGCTACCAGGAGGAGAAGCACACAAGTTTTCATGGTCATACCTGTGAGATAAGGAGAGGTACCAATGAACGTATCATCGAGTGCAACTATAGCAGTAGAGGTCTTTTTTTAAATTCTCTGCGATGCAGAGGTTTTTCATTTGCCATCTCTAAATGTCATAGTAAGTCATCAAAAGCAATGAACGTTATTCAACTATTCTGCACGAACCTATGCCAATAGAGGTTTGCCCCAAAAGCCGAGGTCTTAGGTACTGTAAATGACTAAAGTATAGCGGGAACAATAAGATAGCGATAATAGCGCTCAGTCCATATGCGCTATTATAAAATCTCCGTCTTTATTAAATTCTTAATTGGACTTGCTGCTGCTATTCCCGTTCACCGCTATACTTAGATCACGCTATCCAGGACAGTACCGTAATTGCGCTATATAATGTTCACGCCATATTTAAGTGATTTACAGTATTTACACTGATTAACTGCTATCTCATCCAACTGCTCGGGTTCAAATCCTAATTGGTGGGGCAAATAAGAAAGTTGCCAGTAACTTTGTGCTAGCTTGGTGTATTTGCCTAGAAATAAAAAAAACTTCGTCCACACACTCCCTAGATTCATCTTCACCAGCGTCACATGCGTGTATCACCTGCATGGGTTTGAACACATTACTTACAAAAAAAATGTTGCTTTTTTCCTGGTGTCAACCTCTCTTCTTTTCTGACGGTGGTTGTGCGTCGTTATACTAATTTACAGTCTTAAATTAAAGGCAGTATATTGCACGTTCAACTACAATTAGAACACTTCTTGTATCTATGCCTACAAGAAAACATTGACTTGATGTATTTACTGAATCTGAAATAAGAAAGTTGCCAGAGACTATATACTAGCTGTATTTTTCTGCCTGGACACAACACCTTCCTCCGCACACAGCAGTCGACTGTCTTGATTTACTCATATATGACACGAAACGTCACAAATACTACTATTAGAGATCAGAAACACTATTTCAAGAAACCCCAGATTCATCCTCCCTAGTGTCACATGCGTATATCACATGGATGAGTTTGAACACATTACTGCTTTTTCTGAAGACCATTGTGTGTCATCATTTCAAATTACATACTTATTAAGCGGTATACTGCGCGTTTAACTAGAATTTGAAGTATTAACAACACATTTCCTGTTGTATCTTTGTCTGCATGAAAGCATAACGGTGATGTACTTACTGAATCTGAAATATAGCATTTGGTAGGAACAAACATACAAAATGTATCTGAAACAACGTATTGAAACGAATCAAACGGATCCACTGCGTCTAAAGTAGAGCATTGAAATGAACAAATTGATCATTTTTTGTCTGATATAAATTATTGAAATGAATTGAACATATCAACTATTTCCGAAATAGAGCATTGGAATGAACACATTGTCCGGAGGAAAACAATGAATTGGATCCGATGGATCAACTGTTTCTGAAATAGAACATTGAAATGAACAAACAGATCAACTGTGTCTGAAAGAGAGCACTGAATTGAACAAATTGATCGACTATGTTTAAAAAAAATCATTGAAATGAAACGAACAGATCAACTGTGTCTGAAATAGAACAATGAAATAAACAAATTGATTAACTTAGTTTGAAAGGGAGCAATGAATTGAATTGAGTGGATCAACTGTTTCTGAAATAGAGTTGTGAACTGAACAAATTGATCAACTGTGTCTGTGATAAATCAATTAATTGAACCGAATGGATCACTTTCTGAAATAGAGCAACTGTGTCTGAAAGGCAAGTGATAAATTGAATCCCATGGATCAACTGCGTCTGAAACAAAACATTGAACTGAACATGTTGATCAATTGTGTCTGAGATGAAACATGGTATTGGATCGAATAGATCAACCTTCTGTAAAAGAACATTGAATTGAATCGAATAGATCAACTGAACACAACTTACCTTTTTTCTGTGAGGTAATGAAAGAATGGTAAGTGTCTGATGTTAGCAGTCTGCTTCCTTTATACGAAGTACATGGTGCACGTGACTTCAAATATTGAGATAATGAAAGAACAGAGATACTTTGTTTTGTAATTAAGATGGTATCGTGGTATCTGGATGCCACAACAGCGGCTAATAAAGAAAATGGCCCCCATTTAATTTTATGACCTCCTCTATGTTAATCTTAATTACATGAAACACACAAATCACTACCTCATCATAGGATGTCCGAAAACATAGGCAACAAGCTTAAGATGAGCCCTGTAGTGTCCTTCTGCCTTGCCGACACATCAAACCGCTTAAAGAAGGCACTTTATAGGCTTTGACCAATTGCCTATCCTTTCTTGCTGCCCTGATTTGAATTTGGCGTGTAAGGAAATCTCTGATGATTTCTTCTTCTTCTTCCTTGTTACCACCTAACTTCTCGTAGAAGACTCCGGTGGGAATGAGTGCCTTGTTACTGTAGGAAAAGTAGAAAGGTTGTGGTAAAAAAGGTTTATTTTGTTAGATATTAAAACCAACTACTGATCTTTGGCATTACAGGGTAATTTTCGCCTAAACCTTTAAAGGTTTGCCTGTGTCAGTGGTACCCCCCCCCCCCCCCCCAATCCCCCCGTCCGCTTAAAAATGCTTAAGGGAAAATAGTATGCAAAAAAGTTCTCAAAGCAAGGAGTTCTTATCTTTTCTCGAATGATACCATTACAGTTTCTCTGAACTTAATCAAGTTTTACTTATCTAAACTACCTTTTAATGAGGACATTTATATACCCATTTGTCAACCTAAATGCTAAAACGGTATTTCTAGGCGGTATTCTGTTATCTCATTTGCATTGGAATGGCAAGATTTCTTTATCTATAGTCATTCCTCAACATATACATCTAGGCGGCATCTGCAACTGAATTATAATCGCTTATATGTTACAGTTATACTGTCAAACCCGGGGTTGAAAGATTTAGGGATTAGGCCAAATCACTATTTCTCTCATGGAATTGGCCTAATATCTAGAATATCTAGGGGTTTGTCCAAATTACTGAACATAGAGGGTCATTTTTGTCAAGTGTCATGACACAATTCCCTGAAATGATCATAATCTTCTTTTCAATATATTCATTTTTTTTCATTGTTATCAGTTTAGGTAGTAGTAGTAGTGGTAGCAGGGTAGCAAGTTGTATTATGGTAATTAGTAATATGAGTTCAATTAGTAGTAGAGTCAGAGAAGTGGTATTTTAATTAAGAGTAGTAGTAGTAGTAGTAGTAGTAGTAGTAGTAGTAGTAGTAGTAGTAGTATTGTTTATTTTGATGATGATCACAGTAGTAGTAGTAGTAGTAGTAGTAGTAGTAGTAGTAGTAGTAGTAGTAGTAGTAGTAGTGTAGCATTATTCATTATTATAAGTATTAGCAGCAGCAGCAGCAGTAGTAGTAGTGATAGTATACTATTCTTTGTACTTATTCTAGAGAAATTGTCCATTCTTGCTTCTTTGGGTGTTTATTTGAAGTTCTTCCATCTCACATAACTGCATTCAGAAATCACTATCCAAATAAAATCGTATTTCACTTTCAACCGTAAAGGCCACGATGCTGGTGACATACTCAAATTTGTAACCTATGGGTTAGAGGTCTGAGGGGTGGTTACAGGAGGAGGGTAGGGATGGAAGTCTAAATGGCTGTAGGAAGGAAAAGGTTAAATATAACTTAAGAGTTCTTCTAATTTAAAATGCTTTATTATTCCATTTCTAACAATTGTAATCCAATACTTGGTGTTGGTGTGTCAACCGTAAATCTTTCACCAAGGTCGTGTGCTCTTAGGTACTATCTTGCAAAATTTTCCATCCAATTGCCCTAGCCTAGTATATTTAACATACGTGCATTTTATTTACAAATCAAATGTTCCCATATTGATAACGAAAATGTCATTTGAGGTAAAACATTAAGCAGCTACGTTAATGCTGCTCTCCCACATACAAATCTAATGTGCGAACATACACGATCTCAAATCTACGATTAAAGCCACGAATTGGCTATAAAATTGGTGTTTTCCACATTCGTTAGATATGTACGTTCAACCACTTTCGTAGGTTGTTGTACCTTGTCGAACATTTGATTAGTGTACGAAAATGTACGTCAATGTACGACAACATACGACATTATGTACAACATGTTGCGACAGCATATTCGACAATGTACAACTATGTTCGCCAAAAAATACTTCCCTACGACAGAATTTTTGTCGCACCCAAAAGTTTTACATGTAAAACTTTTTTTTAAATTCGCAGCATTGCCTACGAAAACCTAAGACTGACTGCGAACAACCACGATACATCACGACAACACTCGAATAACTACGATTTTTTAATTCGCACCTTGTCGCACCTTAAAATTCGTATGTGGGAGAGCAGCAGAAAACTTATATTGAAACACCGAAACCGACTTTTAAGGTAAGACGATGTGCAAATAGCAGATTCGCAGCTTGTCTTACCCTTTCTTAGCTTATCGCGGTTGTTCGCAGTTATTCTTAGCTTTTCGTAGCTGAAGCCGCGATTTAAAAGAAAAAAGTTTTACATGTTAAACTTTTGTGTGCAACAACATTTTTGCCGTAGTTATGTGTTTCTGGACGTACATTGACGTACATAGTTGAACATCATTTCATATATGTTCGTATGGTTTCCTAAATTATCGTACATTGTTGTGGTTTGTTGAACATTGATTCGTGGCATATTGTACATTTTCGTACCTTGGCGTACATTTTCGTACATAAATTAGATGTACCTTCTGACTTGAACATTCACAGTAGGTTTACATGACCCACTATATCATGAAATAAAGGGGTTTTCAGCCAAAATTAAAATACGAAGTTACGAATTGATGGTAACTAACTAAATGGTACCGTACTGTGTCGCACATAAAGGGATGCTGTCGAACATCAATCGTAGCTAGTGTCGTGGGATTTCGTATAATTTCGTTACTTTTTCGTACAATTCATATACATCCTGCGAACGTGATTTTCACCAACATTTTTTCACAAATTCGTGGCTTTTGTCGTAGATTTAACATATTTAAAAAATCGTACATAAAATTCGCAGTGGGACAGGACCTTAATGCTGGTCTCCCACATACGAATTTTCAGGTGCGACAAGGTGCGAATTAAAAAGACGTAGTTTTTCGTGTGTTGTCGTGATTTATCGCGGTTGTTTGCAGTGAGTCTTATGCTGCTCTCCTACATACGAATCTAATGTGCGAACACACACGATCTCAAATCTACGATTAAAGCCACGAATTGGCTATAAAATTGGTGTTTTCCGCATTCGTTAGATTTGTACGTTCAACAACTTTCGTAGGTTGTTGTACCTTGTCGAACATTTGATTAGTGTACGAAAATGTACGTCAATGTACGACAACATACGACAATGTACAACATGCTGCGACAGCATATTCGACAATGTACAACAATGTTCGCCAAAATATACTTCCCTACGACAGCATTTTTGTCGCACCCAAAAGTTTTACATGTAAAACTTTTTTTTTAATTCGCAGCATTGCCTACGAAAACCTAAGACTGACTGCGAACAACCACGATACATCACGACAACACTCGAATAACTACGACTTTTTAATTCGCACCTTGTCGCACCTTAAAATTCGTATGTGGGAGAGCAGCATTAGGTTTTCGTAGGCAATACTGCTAAAAAACGTTTTACATGTAAAACTTTTGGGTGCGACAAAAATTCTGTCGTAGGGAAGTATTTTTTGGCGAACATTGGCGTACATTGTCAAACATTGTCGTACATTGTTGAACATTGTATCGTAATATGTCGTACATAGTCGTATGTAATCGTACATATACGTATATTTGCGCACACTCATTAAAAGTACCGCTATAAACGTGACCCACTTCAGAGTGAAAATTAGATTATTGGCCAAAATGTATCATACAAAGCCACGAATTGACGGTGAATTCACCACATATCGTAGTGTACTTACGAATTTTGCCATTTTTAGTTTGAACATATTCGTAAGTAATCGAATATTGTCGTAAGTAGACATACAACTGGCGTATTTATGCGTATGATGACGTAATTATTCGTGTTTATGTCGTGCATATGCGCACATACCCGCATACATACTTACCTTCATATCCGTAGCTAACTACGAATATGTTCGCCTACTTACGACTTACTATAATAGAAAACGCATAGTATCGCACATCTGATGTTGCAGTCGTACATCAATCGTACATGCTGTCGTGGGATGTCGTATACTTTCGTAGTTGAACGTGCATATCTCACGAATGAAGAAAAACAGCAATTTTATAGGCAATTCGTGGCTTCCAGCGTACAATTGAGATCGTGTATGTTCGCACAATAAATTCGTATGTGGGAGACCAGCATTAGATAACCATTTTTAGAAAGAGGATAAGAGTGCTAAACTTGAAGATGGGTTATTTTGACTGTGTCAACAGCATCACATCCTACCTCTTGGAAAACTCATCAGAAAGCATGGTTTAGAGCTTCACATATATGCAGACGACAGACAGCTCTATCTGGCAATAAAACCCATCACTCAACAAGCAGTGGACATAGAAGTTGCTAGGCTGGAACGCTGCCTCACTGACATATATACATGGATGCCACAGAACAAACTAAAACTGGAACAGACAAAATGGAAGTCCTAGTGCTAGGTACCCCTAAGCAGCGAGCTAAAATATCTGTGCCTAGCATCTCTGTAAATGGTGAGATTGTTAAGATTCTCAATATAACTATCGGCAATCTGGGCTCTGTTTTTGATCCAATCATAGAAATGTGAGCACATGTGTCAAAGTCAGTCAAATCTGCAAACTATCACCTTCGAAACATCGGAAGGATCAGAAAATACTTGACTGCAGAATCAACAAAAGGTGCTGTCATATTCCTGGTAACCTCAAGATTCGACTACTGCAATGGACTTCTCTGTGGAATACCTGAAGAGCTAATATGCTCCAGAGAGTACAGAATAATGCTGCCAGTGTGGTCACGCTCACAAAGAAGCATGACCATATCACTCCAGTACTAAAGGAACTTCACTGGTTACCAGTCAGGAAGGGAATTGAATTCAAGATTCTGCTCCTGGCGTACAAGTGTTTGCATGGAACTGCACTCTCTTACCTGAGGGAAATACTGAAAGAGTATGTCCCACCACGGACACTGAGATCACCATCCACTCTACGAGCCGAGAACCAACATGAAAACCTACGGTGACAGATCCTTTAGTGCCTGTGCCCCAAAACTATGGGGTCAGCTCCCAAAAAAATATTCTGGCAGCTGGGAGGGTGGCAATCTTCAAACGACAACTGAAAATACATCTGTTCAAAGATGTATTTATCAAATAACTATGTGGATATCAACATCTATCCTTTGACAATGAATGTAATGCGCCTTTGAGCATGTTTATATGGAAAGGGCGCAATATCAAATGACAATATTATTATTATTATCATTATTGTTATTAGTATTATTATTATTTTTATTACATTATTTTTATTATTAGTATTAGTAATATTAAAGACTGATCCCAAATGGTAGACTCTAAATCCTGGCGAACTTTATGCATGACGTCATGGAAAGGACCTGTTCTGGTTTACTATACAAAAAAACATTTTTTGTCAAGTTTCATGAATTTAACCGAAACTCACATGATCATGTAGCTGAGGTATTGCTTGTTCATAGTTGCTAACATATTCCCCAATCCTTGCCCTGGATATTGCATATGACCACTCTGAAATGACATGTGTCAGCACATTTGCATTGACTCATATTTCAGCTATAACTGTACCCAGTTGATCAAAAACCTATTTTATGGGTATACTATGAAGATGTTGGAGGAGATCCAGAATGACATTTCATAGAAGGCCTTACTTATGGATTTTGATGAAAATCAGAAGTCTTCAATGTAGTGACATTGACCTATGACCTTCAACAAAATGGCTGCCTCCATGCCTACTAATGAGATTTGAGCCCATGTGGAAATGGTTCCAAATAGTAACTTTGCCCACCGAGCGCGTTTTAGCCAGGTTGATATGTTATGTATTATTGATAAATACAGATTATGCGAATTTTATTTGAATGCGCTAGCTGTAAAAAGGGTCAATTTTGTGATTTAGTGACCCTTGGTCACTTGTATAAAATTCACTATAATGGATAGTTCAAAAGAGCATATGCAGGGCAATACACTATCAATTGTGGTCACTTGAGAGACAAAGAATCCCTAGGGAACAGCTACAGGAGCTTATACTTGAGTTTCATTTTTGTGAGTAAATCTGGTAAATCTATATGAAGAAAGTGAGGTAAAGACAACATAGATTTTGCAATGAAATGATCATGTTTCTCTAATTACCCTTGATTTTGTTTCTATTTCACCCGACCTCCAATTACTCAGAACCTGGATACATTGCCCACCTGCGTACATTGAACACTTTTTCATTTCCCGTGAGTGTTCAATGTAGACAGGTTCCACTGTACATGTACAGGTACGTATATATCGATAAAGATAAAGATAAAGACTGTGACTGGTTAAAACGGAGCAGCAATTTGCAGTTGGCACTCAGATAAACGGACACCCTGGTTTCGTCATGTGTCTCAGTGTGTTTAAGGACACACATGCTTACTTAAAGCGCGCCTGGTGGGGAGAGGGGAAGTTAAACTATCTACAGTATGGTAGTAGTATGAGTAGTTTTCTGATAGGCCTTAAATATACAGTTTTGTGCTCATACTTTTTTTGATGTTTGATAAATAAAGAAACCTTCAATCAGAGTGATTCCGTAACAGGCATGTTTCTTCACTTTTTTTACCCAAAAATCATTCACTGGGGAAGTTGGAACGAATTGCATTCCAAAGAACTTTCAAAGCCCTACGCAATCATATAAAGCATGATTTCCTAGCTTTTTCTTTAAAAAAATATCTAAGCTTCAACAGCAAAGGTGTGATTCCGTAACAGCTTGATCGAGCCCATATATATATATATATATATATATATATATATATATATATATATATATATATATATATATATATATATATATATATATATATATATATATATATATATATATATATATATATATAATCTCATAATTGGCAAAATCTTAGGCTTTTGATTGGTCAATTGGCCCATGATATGAAGCTGTATTGTGAACTTCCTTCAATTCACCTCTCAAAATCTCATATTAACCTCTTAGAATCCTATAGAACAAATATATATATATATATATATATATATATATATATATATATATATATATATATATATATATATATATATATATATATATATATATATATATATATATATATATATATATATATATATATGTATATATATATATATTTATATATATATATATATATATATATATATATATATATATATATATATATATATATATATATATATATATATATATATATATATATATATATATACATATATATATTCTTTTGAGATCGATATTTTGGGACTTGGCCTTTGAGAACTAGAAACAGATATCAAATGCGCAAATGTGTTTTCCAATTCTCTGCTGTATCTTCATTCACTGTATTCATGGTTTGTTAATAAATATAGATAGTCAACACCATCACAGTATTATTTATTGGTTGATTACCATTAAAAAAGATTTGTATATAATATGCACTACAAGAGAAATATTTGCGGAACTTCTATATATTATTTTGATTGTGTAGGCGATATTAACAAGATTAAAATGCCACTGTAAAGGTTTTCTTCTATAGCGTTTGTATCTGATACTCGGTACTTACTATTGCTGTACTACAATTAGTAAATCTGAAATTTGTAAATGTATTATTCTTTTTCTCTTCTTTTCTTCTTGGGCATGCTTCAATTCTGGCACCATAGCAACATTTCCTCCTATTTCATATTATGGATTCATGCTTTTGTGTTACTATTTGGTCTGCACCTTGAGATTGCAAACTATTTCACATTGTCAACCAATTAACGAAAATCAGGAACAAGGGCAGAAACTAAACCAGACTAACTTCAATGGGCCAAATCAATCTGTGATAATCTTTTGAATAGATTTTTCAAATGCTTTAGGCATACTAGTGTGGCATTTTTTCTCGATCCAATGAAACACTCCACTTTAGGGTGAAAAGAATGCATGAAATCACCCTCCAGTGGGTTTAAAACTATCACAGACAGAATAAGACTAGAAAGGGCTGCCTCTAAGTATCTAATTTCCACTTGCTCAGTGTAAGCGTGTTAGGTGTGTTGGTTGCCTATATATGATATATCAAAATAGAGAAAAATATCAGCAAGTCATAGAAAAGATTGATTTAAGGTAGGTAATGGCTCGGTTTTTCCTTGACGCTGGTTTAACTTGACTAAGTAACCTGCACAAAGTGTTTATTACCTGAAAGGTCGTTTGATGAGGAACACAAAACAACGCACATATACGTTCCCAGGAGGGAGTAATTTCGGGCGGGGGGGGGGGGGGGTAGAAAACTGGAAAACATGCATATTGCTTTCAATAATTATTTTCAAATAGAGCTCGTCTCCATATTTATGAACCAAGAACCATTAAATATTGTAAAAGTGGACGAAGGATCGATATTTGGGGAAGGCACTCACACTTTTTAAATATTTGCAACATTCAGAATCTATGACAATTTCTTTCAGAATGTTTGTTTTAAATGTGGAAAAAGTATTTTTTTAAATTCTAGCATCTATAATTTTATAGTCCAAAGTAAACAGAACTGTGCTACACATCCCTTTGAAATAGTCTTAGCTATTTTTGTACCAAATTTTAGGCAATATGTTAATATCTGATACCCCAAATACTACAATTGTTCTTCTATTGAATGCTTTCCAGATAAATTTTCTGCAGAGTTGCACACTCTGTATCTAGCCCTGATCGGGTTGAGATGGCAGATAAGATGATGAAAGGAACTTTATTATTTTCTCAGGTTCAGAATTTGCACTTCAGGCCATTTTGAGGTAAGATTAGACCGATTGTCTTATCCCTTGGGTGCTGGAATACCTTCATTGGCTAGTACAGTACCGTGCGAAAAGAATACTATTTTACTGGACTCCAAGTCATGATGGCATTCGAGGAATTGAGAAGGCGGGTGTTGCTTCAAAGGCAGGCCAATCTAGAAGAGTTACATCAATTTTTTTAAGATTTTAAAAAGCACCTCAATGACCTTTTGAAATGCAAATAGCAGTCCGAGTGGGTTGAAGCAGTCAACAACAAGTTGCATGATATTCATTCTCATGCAGCTGCATTCGTGGCCTGGAGGTTTTAGAATTATTAGTCGTGGGGAGAGAGTTTTAACAAGAGTACCCGGTATAGTAATAATTGGTCACACTCACTTGACCCACCACTTCCTTTTGACAAATGAGGACCCTTCTCAATGTACAGCTTGTGATTGTCGTTTGACCTTCAAACATATTTTATTTGATTGTGTAGATTTCATTGGATTTAGAAAAAGATTTTTATTGTAAATAGCTTTGAGAAACTCTTTGAAGAGGTTCCTCAAGAAAGCATTTTATATCATTTACCTGAGATTGGTCTGTTTTTCAGATTGTAAGCATATTAATACTTTATAATTTGTTTTAAAACAACCTTATATGTGCAACTTATACTTTGGAGCTGGTCATTGATTTGCTGTTTTCAGCAATAAAAAAGGACTATAATTTTACACAGATTTCTACCCAGACTAATTGTTTAAAGCAACCATGTTTTGGTGAAATTCAATACGACGAAAATAGCAAACTACATTCCCTGACTGTAGGAAAACTACATGAGGTTTTCAGATAATTGGTCTCTTATTCTGGTCAGTGATGGCCAACAGTGTTGACATTTAATGCAGCACTGAATCCGTTGGCTAGAATGACAAAATAAATGGCCACATGTCTGATTACCAACCTGTGTCCTGGGTATGGATGACCTCACAACTGAAAGTAACTTTGATTCGCAAGCTACGTGGGTCATTGGTATTCTTGGCTTATTTCTCTCGACCTGTTGTACCTGGATGTTTGTACATTCATACACTGGCAGTCAATTGGGAATAAGGCCTTAAGGATGCCCATACCATTTCTCCTCAGATTTTTTAAATCTTTGGATAATTTCAACCTTGTAAGACAAAACTAAAAATAATGTAAAAAGACATAGGCTGATCCAAATTTTAAATCTAGATAAGAAATGTTGTACAGCAATATTACCTCAAGTACTAAGGACAAAAACGCTATAGAAGCAAATCTTTAGAGTGGCGTTTCAATTTTGTTTATGCACAATCCCAAAATTTCTACAGATTTCTGAATTTTCGTCGAAATCTGCAGTTCAGAAAATATTTCCGCTGTTATGAAGAAGACCTGCGAATCTTCCTCAATATGACCAATAAATAATACAGTGCTTCATAAAAACAAACTAAAATATCATGATAATGATGACTGGTGAAATTTTTATTAACGACAAGGAATACAGTAAATGAAAATATTGCACAGAATTCGAAGATGCAGTGTTGTACTTGATGCCTGTTTCCTGCTCTCAAAGTCTTAATCCCAAAATATCGACCTGAAAAGAATTAATAATAACCATGATGATGATGATGATGATGATGATGATGATAATGATGAAATACATAAACACACATACATTCTTTCTAAAAATGCATTTTTTCCAAACATTTGAGGGATAACTGCTCTTCAAAATACAAGACAAATGTTTTTGTTTTTTTTGTTATATTTGGGTTAAGCACAACTTTTACACATACTAATTCCCAACACAATGCCTTTTGAAAATGTATTTCAAGAATGTTAATCTAGATTCTGATCCACTTCAAAAGTGTAAATCGATGTCCTTTGATTCCTTTTACAATTGCTCTAAACACTTTGACTCACTCTCTTTAACTTTATTGCATAGCTTTCAAATCTCGCGAACTGTAGAATAGCATGAAATGTTTTAGAATAAAATGTTATTTGGTTAATGACAATATTAATAAAATAGAGTGCAGGCTTTATTCCGTTCAGTTAAAACTCGCCCTCTATTATAATGTGTTATTTATAGGTTCAGCTTATAGTCTCTTTTTAAAAAGTATCCTCTTACCAGCATTATATCTTCTTATTATTTCTTCCACTGAGATGATGCTGCCTGTTCACAGTTTGATACTGGGAATCCATTCTCGTCGCATTCGCATGGGTTGCATGGGTTGGCTGTAAGATAATGATAACTATATATCAGCCATCAAAATTATGAACTCTTTCTCGCCGAGGGACATACCCAAGAAGTCTTGTTTACCATTCAACAGATAAGTAATGTAGAATTTCGATTATCGTCACTTTTTCTGCCATATTAAGACTAGCCAGTTTTAGTGGGTATCCTAAATTTATGAACTTGATTAGCAGTTAGTGGATAATTGTTTTTGTCACACAGTTTTTGTTATATGGTCTATATCATACACGGAATAAAAAAAACATACGTTTAGCAGAACTTCAAAAATAACCTTGATGACATGTAGTTACCTTTGACTGCCCTCGGCGCAGTGAAGCCCAACCCTTCACTACACATGAAGGCGTTCATAGCCACTGCTACCAGGAGGAGAAACACACAAGTTTTCATGGTCAACTCTGTAAAAGAAGAACAGCAACCAATGCACATATCACCGAGTGCAGTAATAGCAATAGAGGTCTGCCCACTAGCCTAGGTCTTAGATATTTCTACTGATTAACTGTTATTTCCTTCAAATGCTCGGGCTCAAACCCTAATTTGTGGGGCAAATAAGAAAGTTGCCAAAGACTATGTGATAGCTGGGTGTTTTCTACCTGGAAACAACACTTTCCTCCACAAACAGCAGATGACTTTAATGCTTCACTCACATATGACATAACACGCCACAAATGCTAGAGGTTAGAACCACCAGAAACCCAAGAATCATCCTCACTAGCGTCATTTGCATGTATTACAGGCATGGATTTGAACACAATACTTACTTTTGATACAAAAGTATGTTGCTTTTCTCCTTGCGACAACGGTCATTGACGGTCAATGTGCGTCATAATTCCAATTTATAGTCTTAAAAGGTGGTACATTGCAAGTTAAACTAGAATTTGAGCATTTCTTGTATCTTTGACTGCATCATTGACGTGATGTATTTACTGAATCTGAAAGAAAGAATTCCTAATGAACGAATATACCAACTGTGTCTGAATGGGATGAATCAAACATATCAACAGTGTCTGAATTAGATCACTGAATTGAACAAATTGATCAACTTCTGTGTCTAAAATGAAGTATAGAAATAAACCGATGGATCAACTGTGTCTGAAAGGGAGCAATACATGGAATGGACTGGATCAACTGTTTCTGAAATAGAGTATTGAATTGAGCAAATTGATCAACTGTGTCTGAAAAGAAGCAATGAATTGAATCGAATGGATCACTTAAGTCTGAAAAGAAACAATGAATTGAAACAAATGAATCAACTGTTTCTGAAAAGAGCATTGAATTGAGCAAATCGATCAACTCTGTCTGAAAGGAAGCAATGAATTGAATCAAATGGATCGACTGTGTCTGAAAAGAAGCAACGAATTGAATCGAATGGATCAACTCTTTCTGAAATAGAGCAATGAATTAAATCGAATGGATCAACTGTTTCTGACATAGAGCATTGAATTGAACGAATTGATCAACTGTGTTTGAGAAGAAACAATGAATCGAATCAAATGGATCCACTGGTTCTGAAATAGAGCATTGAAGTGAACACATTGATCAATGGTGTCTGGAGAGAAGCAATATATTTATTCAAATGAATCAAATCTGTCTGCAAAGAAGCAATACATTGAATCGAATGGATCAACTGTTTTTGAAATAGTGCAATTAATTGAATCAAATGGATCAACTGTTTCTGAAATAGAGTATTGAATTTAACAAATTGATCAACTGTGTCTGAAAGGGAGCAATGAATTGAATCAAATGGATCGACTGTACCTGAAATAGAACATTGAATTAAATCGAATAAGAAACTGTACACATCCTACCTTTGTCTGGGAAGGGATGACGAGTGGTTGCTGTTTTGTCACTCAGCTGGATGTCTTTTGTCTAAGACTGGTGTTTGATGTTAGCAGTCTGCTTCCTTTATACTAAATACTTGGTGCACGTGGCTAGAATTATTGAGATAATGAAAGAACAGAGATACTTTATTTTGTAATTAAGATTATATCTGGATACTGTAACAAAGGTCATAAAAGAAAATGGCCCACAATTCCTCTAACCACCTTCGCTATGGTTATCTTAATTACGTAACAATGTCTCTCTGTTTCGCATAATCTCAATGATTGAAGTCACGTGAGGGGCGGGGGTACTCGGCTAGCTCGATTACTCTCTCTCTCTCTCTCTCTCTCTCTCTCTCTCTCTCTCTCTCTCTCTCTGTGGGTGTGTAATATTTCAAACCTCACACGAAAATTATCTTATAAGAAAGGTTTTTATAATAATGGGCCTATGTGTGTTTTGATTGAGAACATAACCATTTTACATGTTACATCCCATTGATGGGGTTGCTCAAATTGTTTTCTCAATATGTTAATACCGAGTTTCAAAGATATACCTTGGTAATCAAAAATCCTGGCACCTGAAGACTCCTTAGTCTGCTACCGTGTTCTTTTTTTCCTGTGGAATAAAGATGGCCATGAACGGCTTCTTTTACATTTTGATAGTTTGGGGTATTTTCAGCCTATGCTGTAAAAGAACATTGCTGCGTGATTCCTGGTAGTATTGAAGTGCTACCATATTGCTAACAGAGGTTGATGGTCCCTTGTCCATATTATGAATGAGCTCAGTGTGAAAACACTAATCACGCTTTATGTTCTCAGCCCGCACATCTTAAACAAGGTTGGGAGGGAATTTTTGTGATGCTGAATTCAATCCTCATAAGGTGACCGGTCAAACAATAGCTGCTATGTACAGGCTTAATATTCTCGAAAAAGAACAATATTGACCCCTTAAGCTATGTCAATGAAACCTTTTGGGGTGATTCCTGCATCCATGGCCAGGACACTAAGTGGTGATCTGGCATGCGGTCGTTTATCATGCCTGGGATGCCCACACATTTAGTGCAAGAATTAAATGTCGACACTGGACATGGTCAACATCTCCTTCAGTCTATGTGTATATAGTTGAGGTTTCAGCAAACTACTAGCCCCTTAGATTCATGCTACTTCAAAGTGGGTGATTATCAGATTATCTGACTAGGTATTATTCTATATAAACGTGACATTAGATGTGTAGCCATTGACTACAAAAAGAACTGATTTCAAAAATGTCTAAAGTGATTTTGATTCTTACCTCAAAGGTCACCAAAAGTGAATTACTTCGAATGACATAAGCCACCAATTAAAAAGTGATATTTAAGGGATGATTCTATAATATCTTGCAAATAAGAATATATAAGGTCAATGCAATCTAGTACGTTTATATGAATGTTATGAAAAAGCATGCTAGATATTTTGAAAAGACACAAATCACTACCACATCATAGGAATCATAGGCAACAAGCTTTAAGATGTGTCCTTCACACCATACACCTTAAAAATGCACTTTTTAGGCTTTGACCGATTATCTTAAACTCTCTCGCTACCCTGGTTTGAATCTGGCGTGTGAGGATTGTTCGGTGATTTAGCATTCCGGGGAAGTTTTCCTGTGTCAGTGGTACCCCCAACCCCCTTCCCCTTAAGAATGTTATGGTAAAATATCATGTAAAAAGTGATAAAAGCAATGAGTTTAAATCTTTCCTCTGATGACATCATAACAGTTTCTCTGAACCTAATCAAATTTTACTTATCTAAACTACCTTTCTTTCAATGATGAAAGCTTTATACTCGTGTGTCAACCGCTATAATGGTATTTCTTGTTGGTATTTTTGTTATCTCAATTGCTTTTAAACGGGGACATTACTGTAATCATTTGCCAAGCTAAATGATAAAATGGTATTTCTCAGTGGTATTTGCTTCTGAATGGCGACATTTCTTTATCTAAAGTCATTCCTGAACCTATACATTTAGGCGACATCTGCAACTATATATATATATATATATATATATATATATATATATATATATATATATATATATATATATATATATATATATATATATATATATATTTATATATATATATATATAAATATATATATATATATATATATATATATATATATATATATATATATATATATATATATATATATATATATATATATATATATATATATATAATCAATCCCTGTTTCACTCATGGATTTGGCCTAATATCTAGAATGTGTAGGGATTTGGCAAAATTACTGAAAAAAGGAGGGTCATTTTTTGCAAGTGTACTAGACACATTCCCTAGTAGTTATAGTTGAAGTAGTAATCAGTAGGAACAGTATTTGACATATTAGTGGTAGTAGTAACAGTAGCAGTAGAAGTAATGCTAGCGAAGGCAACAGTATAAGTAGCAGCAGTAGGGGTATAGGCAGTATTATCATCATCATCACCATCATCATCATCAGTAGTAGTAGTAGTAGTAGTAGTAGTAGTAGTAGTAGTAGTGTTTATTTTGATGCGGACACAGTAGTAGTAGTAGTAGTAGTAGTAGTAGTAGTAGTAGTAGTAGTAGTAGTAGTAGTAGTAGTATTGTTTATTTTGATGATGATCGTAGTAGTAGTAGTAGTAGTAGTAGTAGTAGTAGTAGTAGCAGCAGTAGAAGTCGTAGAAGTGCAGGCATTATTCATCATTGTTATCATTATCATGTAGGCATTATTCATCATGTTTATTATTGGTAGTAGTAGTAGTAGTAGTAGTAGTAGAAGTAGTAGTAGTAGTAGTAGTAGTAGTAGTAGTATTGTTTATTTTGATGATGATCACAGTAAGAGTAGTATTAGCAGTATTGGCAGTAGAAGAGAAACTAGTAGTAGTAGTAGTAGTAGTAGTAGTAGTAGTAGTAGTAGTAGTAGTAGTAGTAGTAGTAGTAGTAGTAGTAGTAGTAGTATAACATTTTTCGGGCTTATTTTAGAGAAATTGTCCGTTTCTGCTTCTTTGTGTGTTTATTTGAAGTTCTTCAATTTCACATGATTGCATTCAGAAATCATTAGTTTCCTTGACCGCATTCATGAGGACTGTGCAAATTTAGAGTCTACCCTACAGTCAGTATCTCATGAGCAACAATGCATTTTTGGAACTGCACTTCCCTTATATTCAGTAGTTGCTTGATAGGCCTTAAAGATACAGTTTTATGCTTTTTTGAGGATTGATAAATAAAGAATCCTTCAATCAGAATGTACATTGACAATAACGTGCGTAAAAATAACAGAAGTTTAATAAACAATCTGCTCATGAGTATGACTAAATAAGAAGTCGAAAATTCACTGCAGTTCAGGATGTGAGCCACTCTATTAACTTGAACCAGCAGGGCATGCCTCAATAGCCGAATCGTCTATGATATTGCGCACCAACCTACTTAAAGTACTACATTGTAGTAACTGCTATATAAGATACATTTTTCTTTTCAAAAGTGTGGTCTTCATTACTTGTAAAATAAAAGTAAGTAGATTGAAGAAAAAAAGTTATGTTTAGTATCTTTTTTCTTTTGATTTCAAAGTGCCAATTTTGAGAAAAAAATCTCCCGCCGAAAGACGACTGAAAACGAGGCTATGCAGCAGTTGACGTTAAGGGTGTCCCTCAAAGATCATCTCTATTTACACTGAGCGGAATAGTCGCTGTTAAATATGGTCATGGAATAACTATGTGCGGTCCTAACAAACTTTGTCGCGTAAAAATCAACCCACAAACGGCTGAGTAATCGCCAGTAAAACACAACAACGGCATTTGTTATGGTCTCACTCGGCAGACCTGTCATATGAAGACATGGTCAACTTCCCTCTCTGCCACTTCAAAGTGGATTACGCACATTTCAGGATAATTTTTTATCGGAAAAGGATATCTAATTGTGAAAAAGCAATGTTTGTTTCGTTAAAATCCGACCGGCCGAGAAATCAGAAGTGACGTGTTGAGGTAGCCGAAATGTCGAGCTACTTTAAAGCTCCATGTACAAACAAGCTAAGTGGCATGTACATTTTAGTTCAACCGTTTTTTTGAAGGCGTGGTTCGGTGGGAATAAATGAAGAAATGATGGCCATTTAGTGCCATTAAGTTTTTTTTCAAAAGGTGGTCCTTTGTTACTGTTTATGAACAATGACAAAGCATATTTATATTAATTATATAGCTAGTCTGTCTGACCCAAACTTGACTGACCGTTTTTTCCTTGTTTTGTTACAAACGGTTCGTGTTCGCCACAGGCATCCAAACTTGGCAAACCTCATAGAAACACTAAATCGTTTATATATACATATAAACATATTTTTTAACTCAACTCAGCAAAATGTAGAAATTGCTCATTAATCCCATTGTAAAATTGGCCCATTGTAAACTTGAATGGTACAACTGAAATGTGAGCGATGTCGTGTGTAATTTTACTATGGGTAAATAATGGGCAAAATCTACATTTTGTGGAATTGAGGCAGAAAGTATGTTTATAAATACACGACTTATTGCTCCCAAGAGGTTTACCAAGTTTGGTATAGCAAATACACATTGTTGTAACAAAAAAGAGGAGCTTGGGTCAGACAGACTATAGGTGAAAGAAGGAATCGCAAATATTGATCTATTCAACTAAGGGTGGAACATGTAAGGAATACTAGTAGTTGTGTATTTTTTTGGAAATTCGTAATAAGTACATTTATTCAATATTTGACAAAACCACCAGTTTGAAAAGTATCTTAACCTGCGACAGTTCTTATGATCCAGTGAAATAACCCAATGCAAGAGGTTGTGAGATAGGTGTTTATATTAACTGTTCAGGAGGGAAATCGCGCTGTTTTGCATGGGGCTCCCGCGGTTGCAAAAATAGGGCTTGTTGTAGTGTGGTTGTGGGGATTTGTGCGCCGAAACTGATGGCCGGCGCACGAATCCAAGGCCCAAATACAGGGTATCACTGGTTGCACACTCCATAATTGTGGAAGTAAACTGTTTGAAATCACTTTGTATGTCTTACAGCAATTCTGATTTTTTTTCATTAAAGTAGCACATGGGGTTCAAACCAGGAATTCAAGAAACACCATCTTAACCCTACTCCTGAGTGGTAGCAGGTAGAAAATATCATAACCAAGCGTCCTTAGTCAGCCCATATTCTATGTCATTTCAGTATTTACAACTTTTCACTCAAATGACATAATCTCACTACTTGCACAGGTGCATTTAATTAGCTTACAATGGTTCTCATCACCATAACTTAAGTAAATTATCATTATCATAGTAAGTAAATTACCTTGATTCAGATATTTAAGTAGTTTAATATACTGGCTAGATTTACATTTAATACATCTGACACAACTTAAAAGAGAGCAAAATCTGATTAGATAAATTAGCCATCCACGCCAATAGAATAAATCTTTTCTAAGGATAAATTCTGATTTAATACATAACTACAAGTTAATGTTCCTATTCCATACTTAAAAAAACCTTATAAATCCGCGAAAGGCAGTCAGTAGCGAGACGAGTGTACAGGCTTGGTACAGTATTTGAATTTGGCGCCAATACTACGCGGTCGATGACGTCACCAATCAGGTCAGCGTGAGTTGCCGGCTTCAATAATTGTCGTTGCAATAGATATTCCTATGGTACACCGGCTCAGGTCTAAATGATTAGGTATGATTCAATAGATGCCAATGTTTTACTATACTCCCCCCACATGTGCTTGAAGGTCGGACATATTTGTGCCACTATATCTTGTCTCGCATGTACTACTTTTGTACGCTGTTAGGACTGGTTGCCGTTCGCAGCACATGGTGTGCAGGAATTTGAAAGAAATAGTGCATGGAAGAACAGGCGCGCCTGACACGGACATGGGAACCTTTCCATTGAAAAAAACTGCAAGCTCTGCTAATCTTATACTACATGTAAAAAATGTCCGTTTTCTGGTATCCGCTTTCTTTCAGGGCAGATAAAGTTAGCCACGTGATCTGGCTAGAAATGATGCCGTTTCTCCAACTAGTCTAACCCATTTGCTGAGGGTGCCAGTTTCAGAGTTTGCTAATAAGGGAACGGCTTGCAGCCGTATTAAAAGGCACTAAGCGCCAAGCTTAGGAGATAATTGCGTTATCCTATATAAAGCAATTTCATGTGATGTAGGGACTACCCTAAAATGCGGACAAGTGCTATTTTATGCGACCAATCGTCACAAAAACTTATCATGCATAAAGCACTTTAAATGCTTTATAACAATATAAATATTGTAGAAATTGGACACTCCTGGACTAAGAGGCAGCCCAAAGCAATATGTCAATATGTAATTTCCATGCGATATGGTTTGACGCCATTCTGCATGTGGCACACTCGTGACGCCACAGCCACACAGCCAAGTTTTGCCGCGATCGGCGTATTTTTGGGGTGTCAGAGCAATTATGCTTTGTATCTCGCTTAATACAAGGGATACTACACTTTTATAATGCGTTTTAATCTACGAATACACGATGTATAACATCCCAGAAATGACCTGGGTACCCATTGCTAGGACTTTAAAGAAGCAATGCTTATAATGCATAAGTTTCAGTCCATGTCTAGATTAAAAACTAATGTTGAAAAACACAGGATTACTAAGATTTGGGGTGAAGAGACATCAGAACCTTTTTGTGCAGATCTGCACTTAATTTGTACTTATGAATTTTAGTCTCTTAGTATTACTTTCAATGTCTTAGAAATGCCAAGGATTGTTCCTTAAAACATGTTCAAGGCTAAGAAGAAAGTACTGAATACCTTGAGCATAAACTATTCCATCAAATAGAATTAATAGTCAAGATTTGTAAATTTATATCATTTATGGGCAACAGTAAGTTACATGGTAGGGACAAATCACGGTCTCCCGACGGGTTCTTTTGTAAACAAAAAGGAACAGTTCTACATCCTTTTTCACATTGCGGATATGCAGCAAATGTATGGAGAAAAAATTGTGGTTAAGATCTAAATCCTCGTTTTGAAATATCTTTTGTAGAAAATGATTTGTGGTGTACAAAACAATCTTTCTTTCATAACGACATTCATTCAGAAGTGGGGAATTCATTTACTGAAAAAAAGCAGGAGGTACAAAGCATCTTACATGAAGAAAAGAATGGATATGTAGCGAGAGACCAATTACTCTATGCGGTATAGTGAAGGGCTGGACACGACAGTGGTTCCTGATCTGGCAATCAGCGTGAGGTCACGAGGGAACAAGGACTAATCAGGGCTCTCGTATCATTTACATTACAGAGAAACATTATCTGAGCATGCGCATAGCACACCATTTTGGGCTATTGGCTGGTTTCACATCCACTTATTTTATTTATCTAAGATAGCAATAACAACAAATTCAAAATAAATTGCAAGACTCCTTCAATTTCCAAACTCAAGGGTGGGACATTATTAAAGATGGACTATAGAATATTGTTTCAATAATCACGAACATCTTTTGAAAATTGACGTTATTTGATGCCAAACTTACTTTAACCTTTTTAATTATGTTTGGTTGAATACTGCATATTAATTTGCTTTTTGTCGGAAAAAAAGATATTCTGAACGATTAAAACATCCAATTTCTGAAGAATTACAAAAGAGGTATTATCATTAATATATGGAAAACAAAATAATGAGTAACAGAACTGATATTCTACCACTAAATGTACATGGTTTAGGCAGAAGTACCCTTTGAAACAAATATTCGCAAACGCCTTTCCCAATGGGGGCAAAGGGGATATTTGGTTCCACGAATAGGATTAACCTTTCCAATGCTGAGGCTTCTTTCGTCCAAAGCACAGAGATGCAAATATATTTGAAATGAGTACCCATGTGCTAGGGTTTTAGTCATATTTCAATTTTTCAAAACTATTTTGTATTGGCTAAATTAGCCATCGGCAGCAGAAGGGTTAATGACTATTTCTGATCAACCAACATCATTAGTATACCTCACGTGAAGATTCTTGATTCAGGTTGGTCAAGGGCCATAGATTAATCGTCAGGTTATACGCAGCGCGCACAATGGTAGGCAAACTCCTTGAACTTTTTACCAAATCTAAGTAGATATAGGCACTACATATAGGGATATCACCGTACCCTGTGTGCTACCTCTGAACACTTCCAATTCTGAGTCTACTTTCGTCCTAAACATAAGAACACAGAGATTTCGGAAAACATCTTAAACTTGTCTTGTTGGTATCCATTGGATAGCTCTCGCTTACCACTCTCCTATGAGTTAGATATGTCAAGGTTTCAGTCATTGTCTCAGACTTTTTGCACCATTTTGTATTGAAAAAATTAGCTGCCAGCAACATAATGGTTAATCTCTATTCGTGCATTAGTGTCTTGTCTTCTCATATTGACAAAAATACTCGTTTAATGCCCACAAAGAAAAAAACACAAGGACATCCATTACCTTAATGCACGATTGTTTACCGTGTACACATGATGTTGTTGTTGTGTAAATATACAACATATAAGGCCCCGACTCATAAACAACAAGCGCAAAACTGGCACAGGCATTTTGCAAGGTTTAAGGTGTCACGGCAACTATCAGTGAAGAAAGGAAAGAAGGAATGCGATTTTACGCCGCTTTCAACAGTGTAGGTCGTATCGCGACGAGATAGAAATTAAATAGAATCACCTAAGAAAGTAGGTCACAATGGGTATGCTGTCTCTATCTTGTTGACCTACTTTCGTAAGTAAAATCTCAACCAAACCGGGACGAAATTCCCTTCTCTTCACGAACAGTTCCAAGGGCTTTTTCAGTTTCCGAAGGACTATATACATCCCTCTACAACGCCGCACATTATATAGCGACCAGGGCAACTCGCTTTGGGATCCAGCGGAGACTGTAACCTGCGAACTCGCGCTTGGGAGCCAGGCATCGTAACCACTAGACCTGACGACGAATCAACTATCAGTGAAATGAAGGTACTGTTAAAAAAGAACAATCATATGTCTACTATTTAGCATACACGGATATTAAATGAGACGACATATTCTTGCTCAAGCTACGTCTGATCTTGCCTCAGGACTGGTGTGCGGCAGATTGATTTTGAGATTACCACACAATTCAGTGACCACGTTTACCACTACAATACACTACAAGACGGGATACCCAAGACATCCAACCGTGTATCGTTATAAACTGAGAGATGTACAAAAATGATCACAATAGAAAATAAAAACAGCGGGAAAAGCATCTATGAAGGTAATCAGGCGGGGAATTTATTTCATATTTCAGACTACAAAGAACTGGATCTTCTAAGTGTGTGTAATAAAAAAATTATACCACTGGTTATAAATACAATAGAGAACCCTAAGTGGACAAGAAAATCAACAAATTGATAAAAAGAGATTCGTTATGGTTTGAATAAGTAGCGTATTTGCTTCATGATTGCGAATTGGCGAATACTAATGATTTGAAGTATATTCTTCATAGACCTTATGAAGGGGATACAAAAGCACGAATACAGCTCAGCAAATGTAAAGTATTGACATATTACCTGTAATGTAAGTGAAGCAGATCATTAATTTGTTATATCTTAAAGAAAAAGGTCCATATTTTACCTATTTTTCTTCTACGTTGTATGCATGTACAATATGAACACTAGAGGAAGAAAGAAAGAACGCCGCACATTTGTATAGCGACCAGGCCAACCAGCTAATGGTGATCCAGCGGAGACTCGAACCTGCAACCTCACGCTTGGAAGCTAGGCTTCTTAACCACTAAGCCACGGCAGAAGAAAGGAAGGTACGGGGTTTAACATCGCTGTCAACTGCGTAGTTTATACCGCGACGAGATAGAAACGTGGAACCGGGAAGAATTTCCCTTCTCTTCTCCGACGAATAGTTATCAGGGATCTTTCAGTTGCAGAAGGACCATAGAGAGCCCTCGACAACGCCGCACATTTATAAAGCGACCAGGCCAACCTGTTTTTAGGGATCCAGCCGAGACTCGAACCTTAAACCTCACCCTTGGCAGTTAGGCATCTTAACCCATTTACACTCAGTGCAGCCAAAACAGGCCTGATGATTTTGGAAACATTTTTCTTGCAAAGGCACTTTCTGGAAAACATTTGAAGGAGAAATGTTTATCAGAAGCCAAACAACAACTCTCCCTCAAATATTGTGTGGGCTTTCGCATTAATCCTAATTTATTTTCAAAAGTATGAGAGTAGCAGACGATACTTTCAAGAGGAACTCTTGAGTGTGAATGGGTAAACCACTAGGCCACGGATGACCACTATTGGTTAACGTTAGAGGTGCATGAACGTACATGCTTATAGTGCTATTATAAATGAACTGAGGGTCTGTTTAAACCTTAGATGAATAAAAGAATGAATATGTAGCTAGAGACCAATTACTATATGCGATATAGTGAAGGCCTGGCTATCGCAGGGGTCTCGAATCTGGCCTCATTGTAAGTATACGTCACTAGGAGACAAAGACCATTGAGGGCTCTCGTAACGTTTACATTACAGAGAAACGTGTGCACCAATTGCCGCAGAATACGACTTTTGGGCTATTCGCGACAGCCAGCCTGTTCAGGTTGACCGGCTGGTTTCTTATCCACTTGTTTGTATTCATCTAAGGTTTGAACTAAGTGGCGATGTTGAATGTTTCTACGAGAGCGCTGGTCAGTTTGCCGATAGGGGGCAGTATATTCCTGTTCGGACTGGTGGGAAATATCTGGGTCATCGTTTTATTCTCCTGCGTGAGATCTTTATGGAGACCCAGCAACATTTTCCTGATCAATTTGGCTGTAATAGATTCACTGATGCTCGTGTATATTTCTCCGATCCCGGCCATCAATTATATACTACAGTTGGAAGAATACTATATGACAAACCACACACCTTGTAACATTCAAGGTGTAGCTTTGGGAATCAATTTCTTTATCAGTGTATCAGCAATGGCGATTATAGCTTTTAACAGGTATATAAGTATTGCAAATCATGCTTTAGCTCAGAAATACTTTACGACTAAGTCGTGTATTGTCGCAGTGGCATGTATATGGATATATAATGCACTAATCTTCTGTCCTATCTTGTTCGGTTGGGGAAAAGTGGAATTCGTCGACCCATTGGTCATCTGCCTACCAAGTTCTACCTATAGTTTGTCTTACAATTGGTTTGTGTTGATATTGGCTTTTATTCTACCGTCACTGGTCACTGCAATGTCCTATGTGGGAATTTTTCTGAGGGTCAAGAAAAGTAAAAAACGCATCCAATCCCACAATCAATCGAATAGTACAATACCTACCAAAGGCGAACTGAGATTTGCAACACAGATGTTCATTATTATGTCCATATTTTATGCAACTTGGGGACCGTTCTTGTACGTTCGAAATGTGGAAGGTGTGGCTAAGAGTGTGTTGGTAGGTGTTTCTTCTGCGCTTTCATTTAATGCCATCGTAAATCCTATGATATATTTGTATTTTAATCAGAAATTTCGAGAGAAGTCTTTGCAATACATCCGATGCCGGGGACACCGTCAGAATCCAAACGGTCTTTCGAGAGTTTTAATGAAGATAAATGCAAACAAAAGTTATACAACTACATTGTACATTGCAGTCATACATTATGCAGTCGTATCTTATGCCCGGTCTGTCCGAGCATTTCATGCAGGAATTCGATGCCTGCACTGTACACACAGGTAGTGTATAATAACAGATGATTTTACTATTTCAATGGAAAGAGTCGTGGTTTGTTGACACAGACTGTGATTGGGAATAAAATATCTTGGAAACACTTAGCCTAGATTTTTCAATATGATTATGATATCAGGCACTAATTGGTCAAGGATGCAATAGAGGCTAAATTGCTAGTAATTCATTTCTATCTCAGGTAAATGGGGGACTCAGTTTGAGTATGATCATGAAACAGCTAAAAGTAAACCATGTACAGTTTTGTTCCCATGAGATACAGTGCCAACATTTAATTCCTGCACCAAATGCGTTGGCAGCCTGGGCATAATAAACGACCGTATGCTCGATTGCTACCCAGTTTCCTTGGCTTGCATGTATGGATGACCTTATAACTGAACGTAGCTTTAATTCGCAAGCTACATGTGTCATTGACGTGTTGAGATTATTTTCTTGACATCTTAGCATGGCTTTTCATACAACCAGGCATTGGCAGACGTCCGGTCGACTGGTGCAGAAATTAAATGCCTGTACTGTAGGAGAGTTGTTGGGCTCCACGTGGTGGCACTATGGTAGTGAGTAGTAGTAGTATGTTTATTTGCTGTAAAATGTTTTACAAAATCATACAAATACCAATTATGACAGGGAACAGTATAGAAGAAATATGGAACGCAAAAGAAATACAAACTACAAAATAATGCGCCAAAACTTATATAAACACAACGAATGTTAGGAGTACTTAACAACCCAGGCGCACTTATGGGTACCGAACACAAACAAAAAAAGTTTTAAAAAAAGAGAAAATACAGTGAAACCAATAAATTAAAGACATTTTACTTATTAGTAATATTTTCTTCACTCTGCTCTTATTCACTAAGAGGTTGAATTACCGTCCGCAAAGCAGACCGATGTTGTGAGTCTGAACCTACATTGCCATGTATACTTTAGCTTAGTGATGCCTAGCGATCGGTAACAGAAGAGCACAAGTACACAAGTATATATAGCTCATTGAGATATAACAGGACTAGGTACTGGAAAAACAGAGGATAGAAATGTAAACTGTCACACGGGTGGATTACTATCATCACTAAAGTGGTAGGAACATTACAGGATAGCAGACAGTGTTTTGCATGCCTAGAGATTTCCTTACCACACATATATGTAGATTGTAAAGGTGGTAAGGAGACAGTTCACAAAACTACCTCAACAGGGAAGTCATCATTCGCAGTTGAAGCACTTATTATAGAGAACTCTTTGAACATATTGCAACAGGCATTGCAGAACCGTACTAGGATACCGAAAGGTTACGTTTTCCTTGCATTTAGTACATCATAATACATCTTGGTGATACAGGTGCAAGAAATAGACCATATTGGTATCATTTGGTCTAGTTCCCATCCATCAATAAATTTTCCTAGCATCACCCCAAAGGTAATTCCCTGTTCCATCCCTGGGCACGCCTTGTTGAACTCATCAGAGATCCTAGTCCTGTTCTCAATGCGGTAGGGGCATTTCATAACCATATGTTTTACATTCTCATAGGATTCTTCATGCATGTGGGTAACATGCATGAAGACTTATTTTCATGCATGAACATGAACGATTTCATGCATGAAAATGAAGATTTTGATGATTTTCTTACCCCAAACTTTTTTCTAGGAACTCAAAACCTGCCATAAATGATTTTATGAGGATGTCTATGATAAATCGGACTGTGCATTATTTCATGCATGGAATTCTCATACATGAAAACGTTTGGGACAACATTTTCTTTTTCATGCATGGCAATTTCATTCCACGATTTTCGTTCATGCATGAAACTTTTTGGATAGTTTGATTTCCGAGCAATGATATCCTAATGAGAAATAAACTCTTATAGAAATATGATCATGCTAGCTTTTAGACTTATCCGGAGGTTTCTTTTATGTGTTTAGCTTTTCATGTTTTTGTTTAGTTTCATTCACATGTACCTTTCGCATTGGAAAAAAAATAAAATAATCGTTTATGCTCCTCTGATTCTTACCGATGTATGTATGTGCTTTAGTTGACCACAATATAATTTCGTGAAAGTACATATATAAACAAAAATTACAAACAAACAAAAACGTAAAATATAAAATCACAAACTATACACACATACGCACACACATATATGTATATATATATATATATATATATATATATATATATATATATATATATATATATATATATATATATATATATATATATATATATATATATATATATATATATATATATATATATATATATATATATATATATATATATATATATATATATATATATATATATATATATATATATATAGATATATAGATATATATATATATATATATATATATATATATATATATATACATATATATATATATATATATATATATATATATATATATATATATATATATATATATATATATATATATATATATATATATATATATATATATATATATATATATATATATATATATATAAATGTGTGCATGTGTGTATATACAAACACTCATGGATAACATGTCAATAATAAGCTCAGCACATCAATGACCCACGTAGCTTGCAAATCAAGCTAAGTTCAGTTGTGACATCTTCCATGCATCTAAGCCAGGAAAACAGAGTGGCAATCGGGTGTGCATTACGCACGGGCTGCCCACGCATCTAGTGCAGGAATTAAATGTCGGCACTGTAGCCACTTTGTCTTAAAGAATGCGGCTGGTTGCGCGTGTTTAGATCAAACACAACGAGTTCATAATTTTTCTCACGCTTAAAGCGGACATATCCTACAAATCGCCTTTTCATTTGTTAAGGATTAGAATAAACTGAGTGAGTTTGAGTTAAATGTGTTCTCGGGGGTAATGTTGTTACCTATGATAATAACTACATGTATTCATCAAACATTACGCTCCTACCTGTCACATATATTTTCTAAGATTGAACTTGACGCCTTGGGAAAAAAACGAGTGTCCTATTGACCATTACAATGCTAAGACTACTTTCGTTCAAAGCAGGATTTAGCAAAATAATTTGATTTGGTTCTCATTAGAAAGTTCTCGCTTCGGTATTCTCAGATAAGTACCCATGTGCCAGGGTTTTACTCAGTTTTCAGTTTTTTGCATCATTTTGTATTGGCCAAATTAGCCACCAGCAGCATAAGGGTTAAACACGAAAGCTTTGTGGAACCGGTCCTGGTCTCATATTCTCACATGTCCCACCTAACGCGCACACTTTGATTACACTTAGAGGAAGACACCATTTGCTTGCAATAAAGATCACGAAAAACAGTTTTAACATAAAAAAGGGCGGTATTTAACAACAAGTATCAGGTCGTTTTAATAACTATATATGTCATATAACTAATATGTATTGGCCTTGTTGGACAATATTTCGTCTAGATGAGCGAGCTCTCTACATGAAAAAGATGACAAATGTTGCGAGTGAAAAATAATTTATCAGAAGTAGGATTCGAACCCACGACCACATTCGCAGACCAGAACGCTCTGAACCCATACTAGCAATTATATTATGTAGTATTAGGTATTCTAGCGTCTTAGACCCAGCCATCCTGACAACTAATATTCATTTATATTCCAAACAAGTTAATAAACTAATATCTCCTGTGTTGTCCCTATGATATTTATGTATGTATATATATATATATATATATATATATATATATATATATATATATATATATATATATATATATATATATATATATATATATGTATATATATATATGTATATGTATATATATATGTATATATGTATATATATATATATATATATATATATATATATATATATATATATATATATATATATATATATATATATATATATATATATATATTTATATATACACGCATCAATGCATGCATCAATGCATACATACATACATACATACATACATACATACATACATACATACATTCATACATACATACATACATACACACATATATTTATTATATATATATATATATATATATATATATATAT
>OZ012690.1:10935278-10968672 GCA_963942565.1 Maea johnstoni | reverse complement strand
CATACATACATACATACATACATACATACATATATACACACATATATATATTATATATATATATATATGTGTGTGTGTGTGTATTTATATATATCAAAAATGTATACGATCCTTTGTATACTTGAAACATGCATATACGTTTCTATAAGTACTATTCAGTTCATTTCACTGAAAATAGATGGCGTAGGATGTTCATATCCAAATAAGACACCTCGTCCTTAAGTCTCATATTTCTATGCCTAGAATGTGAGCATTTTTGTCTATCTTGAGTGTTGCGGTATTGATTTCTAAATATATTCTCATGTTCTACTCGTCATGAATACTCACTATATATTTATTTAATGTTTTATTATTAACTCAGTTTTTACGTTCCCACACTTTTTCTCTTTATTTTTCTTTAATGTGTATTTTCACATTGGGTATTGTTTGCTAGTTCTTAGTCTTGCTCTTGTTTTAATTTCAATTTCTTAATGATTAAGAATTTTTCTATTGAAAAAAAAATTCTTTATTTTTTGATGTTGCGGAAAGTCATATTCGTTACACGTCCGTGAGTGACTTTCTGTATATTGTTCAGTAGAAACTGCTTCTACTCAAGAATATTAATTGACCTTAGTTCCGAATTTGTCATTCGTCGACTTTGATTGGGCCACATTCTCCCTTAAACTATTTACTTAGCCAACACGGCGATTTAAAAAGTCCATTTGCACATAATAGACACAAGGTATTTTCATCTTTGCATTAAGTAGTAGGTTCCTGTTTATATGTCATACTTTCGGATGGAAAAAGTTGGAGCTGGTGTTTGCTCTCAATTCTAGGTGTAAACTAAAATGACTGGAGATGATACGGTAGGGAACCAGAGACATGAAAATGTGTTTTTAATATAGAAGGTCAATAGTCCATGGATATGTCATTAAAGACAAATACCAGTTTTTTGTCTTTAAAGACAATTCATTTATCTTCAAAGACAATTCTGCGAGAATGGCTTTCTACAGATGAAATGATTTATAATAATAAAAGTACTTGAATAAGAACGTGAACGACATGATATGGGTAAGTGGATTTACAATGTTTGTAATGCCTGTGCTCCTACTGTAAACAGGTCATCTTGTTGATGGGAGAAATGTAGGTCACTAACATGCCCCAGCTGTGATATGAACCCAGGCAGTGGTGAGGACAGCTAGTAGTCTGTCGCAACGCCTAAAACATGGCCATCAGGGCAGGACCGATTCTATAGCCTTTAACACTACGTTACTACTGTAATTTACACACGGCTGTAATCCATATAGGAAATTTGACCAGTTTAGTATACTGTCTGCAATCATTGAAAGCATTTAGCATCTGGATAGTACGTCAATGGTTGCCAAGCAACTGAGCTTAACAAGATGGCTGCCGTGCCCAGCAACGGTATCCTAATTACTAAGTAACAAAGTCCACTTTCTCAGTCTCTGAGCCCGACATGTGTTATACTTATTAACTGATACAAAGCAATAAAGATACCCTTACCCAAAGCTGGTGCGCACCACACAGCTGGTGCACACTTCATTGACACTAACTTGTGACTACCCACCCAACTGATGTAGTGCATCTGTGGACCAACTGCACTACAAATGCACTACTGGGACATAGTCACCCAACTGTAGCACTACAACAACACTACTTGGACTTAGGAAATTCAGTATGGCACTACAAATGCACCACTCAGACTTAGTTGACAACCATAGCACTATTTTGACACTACATGGACTTAGCTAAGCAATTGTATGACACTACAACTGCACTAGTGAGACTTGGTATAGAGACTGTTGGAAGAAAATCTTGGTGACACTACAAACACACCACAATTTCAGAGTTAGCGGTAATTTGAGATCTGCATGATATAACCTGTTGAAAATTGTCAGACGAACTGGCACAACTATTACCCTTTTTAACTGCCATTCACATGACTGAGGTACTGCTTCTCCAAATCAGGTAATTTCTCTCTAATTTTTTTGCTTTAAGTGACTCATACAAGACTGGGCATATGATAGGCCATTAAATGAATATGTCAAGCATCATCAGAGATGCTTTTCAGGTATATCATTTTCAACTGAAACAGAGAATTACACTTATACATGTACATTGCATGCATTGGCTGTATGTATGTATGTATAATCCAGCTTAGGAGGATAATTCCCTATTATTGTTTCATTCTAATAATTTAGTCTTTCTGCTATATTTGTATTACACTTTAAACGAAGTATATCATTTCCTGAATTTATATAGGTCTGTTTTTTTATTGATCTATGCATTTGTTCCTTTAAAATGATATGGCATGCATGCAATGTTGTATCACTTTCCCATATAGGTTTTATACACTTGTTAAAAATATAAACAGGCATGTGAAGAGAAAGTTTTATAAAAGGGCAAATCATATCTATATGTGCACTAATTATCTTATCATATGTAGCAGATACCTACAGTACATAGCAGTGTTTATGTAACACAAAAACTCAATTTGCAGCACAAACAATTTCATTGTTTTTCAATACAAATGTTATTCTGATAATTATCAACATACACATATATGTATGATGATCAATTATTTCCATCGCTATAAAGTATTTTGTTGATCAATTATTTCCATCGCTATGAAGTATTTTGTTGATCAATTATTTCCATCGCTATGAAGTATTTTGTCTTCTTCATTATGAACCCCATGATTGACTACTTACGTAGTGTCATAATTTGCATGTAGTGCCAATGTAGTGTCATAATTTGCATGTAGTGCCAATGTAGTGTCATTATTTGCATGTAGTGCCAATGTAGTGTCATTATTTGCATGTAGTGCCAATGTAGTGTCATAATTTGCATGTAGTGTCAATGTAGTCAGCTAATTAAATTTTTTGGAACGCACTACATTGACACCACATTTGCACTAACTTGGCACCAGTGATCATGAAAATGGCACTACATTTGGACTACTCTTCATCGTCGTACGTTCTGATGACACTACGTAGTGCTATTGTAGTGTGCACTACATTGTGGCTACATTGGCACTACATGTTGACTACCTTTGGGTAAGCGTAACAAGTGTTGACAACATAAGCCACGGCTAGTCTGACCTTTTGCACTAGCTTAGAAATTACTCTCACATTCTGCTCTGGACTCCACGGAAGAAGCATGCAATGCAGCATCTTTATCAATTTCATCTTTTGAGAAAATGCAGAATTAGTATCTGAAAATAACTGGAAAAATGTATTATCTAAAGCAGTACAATTTCATTCTGCCACTAACTGACCTACTTAACTCCCGAGATATGGGCAATGTTGGAAATGCTGCAGATTTACTCAGAATTGAGGGGGCATTGTAAAAACAGTTGTAAAACATGGTTCATTCTATATTTTACCCCAAATAAAGTATACATATCCTAAAAGGCAAGATTCTAAGCTCTAAAAATATGTCTTTTTTAAAGAATTTCTAGGTATCCAGCGGAATCCATTTGGAGTCAAAAGATGTAAAAAGAAAAGTCCCGCTTTCAGGGTTTTGTTCTTATTCCTTTTCTTTTTTTCGATAAATAATTCACCTGATGGCAGGAAATTATATATAAAATTCATGTTTAGACTGAAACATATATATATACCATAAATGATATCATTCTCATAATTATTTTTGTATTTTTCAGGTCGACCGTTGGCGACGAGAATGCATGTATGTATTATTTCAATAAATTAAACTAAAAAGATAGTTCAAAAACTTACTGAGGTGTTTTTTCCTATTTCTTTTCACCAATTTTTCATATTATTTATATTTGTAAATATATATCATGTACATGTTGTACAAGTTCGCAAGCATAAATGTCCGTCCAATGAACACAAATAATGAACAAAGTACACACAGTTGAAATAATGAACAAAGCTATGAGGCGCCGTTGTGGACAAAAGTAAAAAGCACAGCATAAATGCATGTAAAAACTTTGAAATTAACTATATTTTAATATTTTCATATTTTCATTCATTTTCAATGAAAAATAAAGAAAAACTTTGAAATGAAATAATTTGCACTGTAAACAGAAAAAAAACATTGGTAACTTTTCAAAAATTTTGAAAATAAAAATTATTCACTCTAAAAGACTAAGATACACTGAAATTGTCCTAAACATTGAAATTTTTTTGTAAACAACTTCGAAATAAAGATTTATTGCGTTGAGAAAAGTCAAAGAATCAATCAAAGATAGGCTGAAATTTACATTTAATTCTCTTTAAAAGTTCAGCCAAATAGTGATTTTCGTTTCACATTTTCTTTAATAGTATAAAATATTTCAATTTCTCAATGCCGTTCTTTAAAAATCTCAACGCTTTTTACTTTTATTTTCAGATAATCTTTTTTTTTTTCGAAGTTTTTCTTTTTTTTCGAAGTTTTCTTTCTAAATCTCACTGTATTTCTATCAATTCTCACTGCGTTTTTACGCCTCATCCGGGTAAAAGGGTTCTATTTATAACTCAGGGAATACCTTCATGACGACAATAGCGTGCGATCTCAATCTTACGCACGCGGCAGGGGGGGGGGGGACACTCAGGTACAGAGGGGGGCCGCACCTTCGTTACGTATTTCGCGGAAGAAGGGGTCTTTTTTTAAGACCTCCGCATGTCCGCGATTTTGTAAAAGAAGGGTACTTTTTTGTACCAAGGTAAGAAGTATGGGGGTCAAAATCCCCTTACAATCCACGAAATATACGTGGCTCTGACGCCGAGTGATTCCCGAAGTGACTGGGCTTCCGAGTCTGCTGACGCCACTTGCTGCCGCTAAACACGCAGAGGATTATAAAATCTTAAGTTAAAATACGTGTTGCAGTTCATCCAATGTCAGTGTTTTGATAAAAGACGGGGTGTTTATTCAGTGGATAAATCAGCGTTTCATTAAATTAAGGGTGCTTTTTTGGCCGGAAGTCAGTGCTTTAGGGATTACTTTAATTTTGATAACGAACGTATGCTTCCCCCTAAATACCCAAGTGCCCCCCCCCCCCTCCCCCGGGGCACGCGGACGTCAACTTGGGTACATATTAGTGACCTTTCTTTGATAAACGGGTATGGAGTGGTATGTATCTGTGCGTGCGTGCATGCATCTGTAGTTCAGGCAAGAATGTCACTCCCCACCCGGCTATCAAAGGTCACTGATATGTGCGCAAGTTCATGTGCATGAAGGTATTCCCCAAGTTATTCATATAAGCCTCATGACTAGCTTCGTCGTCATGAAGGTATTCCCGTAGTTATTTATAGAACCCTATGACCCGGATGAGGCGTAAAAACGCAGTGAGAATTGATAAAATTACAGTGAGATTTAGAAAAAAAACTTTGTAAAAAAAAAGTAAAAACTTCAAAAAAAATTCTTAGAGTCTGGAAAAGAAGAAAAAAGCATTGGGATTTTTTGAAGAAAAACATTGAAAAATATCAAAACAAATGTGAAGAAATTATTTCATTCCAAAGTATTTTCCATTGCTTCTATAACAATTTTTCATTGAAAATATAGTTAATTTCAAAGTTTTTACATACATTTACGATGTATTTTTTACTTTTGTCCACAACGGCACCTCATACAAAGCCCACGCAGTCCTAAGTCTAGGTAGTGAAAATACAAATCAGTTTGCTTATGAATCTGTCTGCCTACACACACTTCCTCACATATTTACATATGGAAATCACCAATCTAAACGAGGTGATTGCAGTGACCGATAAGTGCCACAACATAGGTAACATGAATGTTGATGCGGCACTGTGGCATCCAAACGTTGTGGTGCCGACGCATTCCCTGCGGTCTGCATGAACCCGACACTCCGCGCACACTTTGGCCTTTGTGAACATTCTTTTGACATCATGGCGATGGGCAGCCCGGCCTTCATTTCTCACTGGGGCATATTGTCCAGTTTTATGTCGCTGATCAGCTCATGAATGAGGTCCTCAATGTAGTCTTGAAAATTTGGGTACTCTGCATTCATTCGTTCAGGATAAATGTCGTTTGCCACTGTGAAGGAGTTGTGGACACTTGAAACTAGGAAGTGAAAGATTATACGCTGCCACCATTTTTTTAATCGATGGTTCAACAGGTAGTACCCAACCTTCTGATCGCAAAGATACCTTTCATATTTTCTTGGTAATTGCTCACCATCTTCGGGACCACAATTTCTTGCTGAACTGCTAACCCAGACCAATGTTTCACCGAGCCAATGTCTCCGGGATGGTGGAAGGTTGACAGGAACATAACGGGCTTTGTGTCCAGCCAGATAGCGAATGTTATTGAATTGTGCTACCTTGTACTGGTGCTTTTCAAGGTGAATGTTCTTCGGCAAGAGTTCTAGTGGCAGGCCCCGTCTGTTGCTTCGGACCATTCCACAAGCGTAGATCCCCCTCGCAAAGAGGTCATTGAAGAGTGGTATGCTGGTAAAATAGTTGTCTATGTACAGACGAATATGTGTGTCTGCCAGATGTTCCGATAAGTCAGGCACGACCTGGTGTGCCAGACCTATTTTTGCACGCCCCGCTTCATTTCCTGTGTATACCTGGAAGCGCTCAAGGTATCTGGTAGTTGATTCAGCCAGGGACTATGCATATCTTTATTCCCCATTTTATAGGCATTGCCAGCAGGTACTGACAAAATCCTAACCTTCCCTTGAATTTGATCATCGTCTCGCCAATTGTGTCTTTACAATAGGTGTAGTTTTTGTGAAATCTTTCGTTCAAATAGTCAAAGTAGAATCTAACCTTTGATAGCTTTTCAGGGACGTTTGGTCGTGGAGCTTCGTTGTTACTGAGGTGAAGGATTCTCCAAATAAGGTTAAATTTATCTCGTGGCATTATGCTATTGAACGAAGTCTTGAACATCGGTTTTCCAACATGCAAGTAATCGTTAGGGCATGGGAGTTGTAGGATGCCAAGCACCAAGCACAACCCGATGAAGGCTTTCATGATTTTGATGTCTACCAGTTCCCATACCGGGGCGAATTGAGGTGGTGGATTCTTCTCTCGTTCCTGCTTGGCATACCTTTTTGTTTCCATAACGATGTGCCTCTAAAGCTCCTCAGTCCAAAACAGGTCTAAGTCATCTCCTGGCCAGGCATCAATGGGGTGAATCGCCGTTGATCAATCCTCCAAAGTATAAGGTTCAATATTCTGGTCACGAAAGTTCTCGAAAATCCAATCATCATGTTCCACATTGACATCCATATACTGATCCTAATTAGCCTCTTCTAAATACTACCTACATTTTCATAGTCACTTTCACCTGAATCAGCACCATCCAGATCACTACCCTCACTTTCTGCATCCTGCAAATTTTCTGCTGCCACCATTTTTCAAACAAACCTTTTGAAATAACTTCCCTGAATTTGCGGAGGCCTGTGCTCCATCCAAAAACACTGTAAAATAGGAAGATTCAAGGCCTTTTTTTTGTAAACAATGGTAATTTACCAGTAGGTCTGTCTTTTTGTTTTTATTTATTTCCACCCACAAACAACATGAAAATTTCAAACCGTGGTGATAGAAACACACATTTCATTTGTAAACAACGATTTTATAATGGTATTTTATGTTTGGCTATTGAAAATCAGAAGAAAATCCCCCCCAAAAATGATAACGCAAATCATTGAGATGGCCATATCGATGTGTACGATCTATGTTTTCATCGAAAATTCACATATCAAAAACAGTGCAACGATCAAAATCAACTCACGGGACTCTGATAGCACTGTTGTCAGACTCCCGGATTATTACGCTATCTTCAACGTTGTCAAAACTTACCTTTTCGTCGCTCCTTTGGCGTTAAACTTCAACAAGTTCTAGGTCCGGTACCAGCTCTCCTACACAGGAGAGCTCGGCCAGATTAGTTAATACTATCATCACCCGCGGCGCCACCTCCTATAACGCCGCTGGTGGATATCGGATAATACGACCCGATCGGTATCCAGCATGTAATGGGTAACTGCCGATCCGGCCATATCCCGAATGAAATGGATTAACAGCCAGTAAGTACCACTCTTTTCTTAATTAAACCTAGAAACCAGCAGCATTTTGCAACAGAGTATTACCCCTATGACCCGTGTCCTAAATAAAGCGAATTGGGGAGTTTTCGCATCAAAGCGTATCTTTATGTTAGCGACGGTAGCCACCGCTGACAGCGCCACAAAGAAAAAAAAGTACAGCGTTTTTATACATAGCGAAGCAGAACCACACGCTATGTACGCTATTTATTAACAGACGTGTACATTGTGTGTTCTACAGTACCTTTATGCTATTCCAGAAATGTGTAGTTGTTAAAGGTCACCTGTGCAAAGTGATCACCAATCTTTAAACTACCGTTTATCAATTGTAATTTATAGCTACTATAATCGCAGTTTAACAATGCATGTTTAGCTGACTTGAATAGAAAACTTTTTGCTCATTATATAATCCAATGGTTATCATTAGACATATTTTGGCATATTGCTTGAAAGTTATCTAGCCTTGATCTACATAAACCTGCAAAAGCTATAAAACTAATGTTGGTAATCTTCAGGTATAGTAACAACCCAAAGTGGCAATGTAAGGTTACAACTCTATTCTGAGTGCTATGGGCCCATACACTGGTGCTGCAGGCGGGTATGTAATGTGATACCAGCCTGGGAACATGGATATCGCCCATATGGAGGCCTGGGTGTTAATGTGATGTCCCAAAGGAACTTTATTATTATAATTACCAATTTAATTAGGTAATTTAAACCACAATTGTTCAGTAACTTCTGTGGTTCAAGTAATTCATAGGATATATAAGGTAAAAGCATATAAAAATGCTAGATTTTGAACATTTTATCCTTGAGATATTGCTAATCATATAGGGCCCGCTCTATAGCCAATGTCAGCAGACATCTGCTGCAAGCTAGGGGAAACCAAATACTCATGCATGCCTGTCACCCCCGAGTGCAGCAGTGTTGTGTTCAAATAAATCACTCACTCCATAACAGCCTTGTACAGCAGGTATCAAAACAGACATCTGGTTATTTTTCTAATTTTGTTTATAGGGCAAAACATGCATTGCAGCACAATGACCCCTGACACAATTTATGCCCTAATTAAATAATGCAGTAATTTCAGTGGATGAATTTCTATCTAATATATCTATCTAAAAAAATCTCATTATTTGTCACACATTTGTGAAAGCAGCCGTAGAATATACTGTAAAACCCTGAGCTCTCCCAACCAATGTTCCCAATTACTCAATTAGGAACAAGAACAGGACAAACGGATTTTGATTTTTGTCACTTTTTTGTCCTATTGCAGCTAAGTTGTGACTAGCCAGTTGTAACTGGTGGCGGAAACTGCAGGTCCGAGCATGGAGCACCACCAAACCCCACGTCACTGTTAACTTTCTCAATTGACCCAGCTGGGATTCTAACCCAAGCAGTTTCGATAGACGTATGGCATGCATTTTGCATATTCATTCCAGATGTAAGAGGGAGAACCAAAATGGTGAGAGAGAGAACCAAGGTTGAGAGACTGAGAGACAGGATCCCGGAAAGAGAGACAAAATTGGAGAGATTGAGAGACAACATGTCAAAAAGACATGCAAGATATATAAAAGGGAACCATGTACCTATATACGGATAATTATATGTCCTGACAAACGACCGACCACATGCCCCCGCTTGAAGACATAACAAGAACTAATATGGCCTCTAACATACACTGGTCTTATATGATCGAACCTATCCAATTTTTGAAATGAAGTGTTGAACCTAAGAATAGCATCTTAACTTTCCGTCAAATATTTACAAAATGTTGCCCTGGTTTGCCCTGTTCACATATGTCCGACCATTTGTAAACACATGCATTTGGAGGGTGCACACACATGTATATAATTATCTATCTAACTATCTAAGTATCTATCTATCTATCTATCTATCTATCTATCTATCTATCTATCTATCTATCTATATATATATATATATATATATATATATATATATATATATATATATATATATATATATATATATATATATATATATATATATATATATATATATTATATATATATATATATATATATATATATATATTTATATATGTGGGTGTGTATATATATTTATGTATATATATATATATACATGTATATATATATATATATGTGAATATATATATATATATATATATATATATATATATATATATATATATATATATATATATATATATATATATATATATATATATATATATATATGCATATATTAACATATCCCTAAAATGTCTTGGGATTTGGTCAAATTACTGAAATGGGGCTCGAGTAGTTTGGCCAAATCCCTGATTCTCTTTTATCAAGAAGATTTCAACGAGCCGATGTCTTTTCTTAAACCTTTTCCACGATTCATCTCTCAGATGATATACAACATATATGTCTATTATTTTAATAGGTTCGGGTCGATTGCCAGTGGGGTGCAGAAAAAAGAAATTTCAATCCCATTGCTGCTTTCCCTTGTTTCGGATGACACTTTAACCCTATATCAAGTTCGTCCTCTTTTCTCGGTTTCACGAGTGGTATGTCATTATCTGACACCCACGAATTGTGCGGAGAAACAGCGAACAAAAGGGAGACAATGATGTATTGCGTGGTGCTATAGACGGTATAACACAACAACGTCACTGGGCGGGAATTCCCCATGACATCCATATTTGGAGAGTTCTCCCGTAGGACTTCAATTCCAAAAATAAGCATGACATAACTTCAGATTTAGAAGAAAGGGAAAGGGGAATTATTTCATATCTTTATTTTGAAAAACATTTTCACAGCAGAGATGTAAGATTGTGGTACGCAAAAACGCGCTCCTTGGGAATGAGTGCACAGATACGGAAATTCCCCGTGACTTCCGTATCATGAGGGACTTTTCCCGTAGTTTTCCCGTTGTAATAGACGGACTTCAAGTCAAAAAATAAGCATGACACAACTTCAGATTACAAAGATAAGGAAAGGGGAATGAGTTCCGAAATATAATGACACAATAACACCCTACTGGTGAAGGGCAGCTACACTCATGTATCGCGTTTTTGGGTCATTGAGTGAAAAAGTAAGAAGTCATGGGGAATTGTTATTAATTATGATAACTTATTGATATCTGATAAAGCGCCTTTCAATATAAGTGTTCAGAGGCACTTTTTATATGGACCTACGTGATCACATATTCCCGAGACTCTTAGCCGCGACTTCTCGCAACCAGGCGCAATCTAAAAGTGGACTTGTTTGATGGGAGTCTATTTTTCTATATCCGCCTCCTTCCCAGGGAGTTGTGCTGAAGGATAAGAGAATCCTATTTGTTCAACTATCTATCGACATAGATCGTTCTTTTTCGTTATTTCATATATACAAACATACAAATATATATATATATATATATATATATATATATATATATATATATATATATATATATATATATATATATGTGTGTGTGTGTGTGTGTGTGTGTGTGTGTGTGTGTGTGTATACCTGAAGGAACTCCCTCTGTAACCATACTGAAGGCCCCCCCACTCCCCCTACACACTCACCTTCAATGTGCTATTTACATTTCTGCACAGTTATAACCCGGGATATCGTCATGAAGCTTTGCCAGAAGTATAGCTTTCTTACTCTCATCCTAGTAGGCACAATAGGCGTTATTCTGTTTTCCTTAAATCGAATAGAAAATCTGATATTCAGTGGCGATGGAAACTACCAGTATACCAGAGAAGTTGTTCGCAGTGGCATTCATAAAGTCTATGGCAATCTCAACCATAACAAGTCTGCACAGAGACTTTGGATGAATCGGCTTGAGGAGTTCATCACTAGAATAACCATACATAAGAATAATGTTCTACGACACCCGATGGAATTCAAAGTTCCCAAAAGACCAAGTATTGGCAAGGTAACTCTTCTCTCACCAGTTCAACCTGGCTACTTTCATGCTTGGAAAAAGTACCCCATGCTGAAAACATTCATATTTGGAAAACCTGGCGATGATCCAAATTACCGTATTTTTGATAACACCTATGAATGGATATGTGACGAACGTCTCTACAAAAATATCACTTCACCCAGTAAATGGAACTACCCAAAATGGTATCCTAATGGCTGTGAACGAAATATGTCAAAATCATTTGAACCAAAATATTCACTGCACAGTATGCATTGGAGGAATTCAGAAAATTTTGATTTGAAAAAGGACTTGATTGAGCACGAAGGACGAGCGCCTATTCCTACGTTTTTATCAGTTGTAGAAGATGGAATAGTGATTGGCTTAGGATATGTCTACAGCAAGGGCATTAAAGTAGCTCCCAGGCAATGTGACAGAGATGAATCTACTGCCGCTCCTGCACTACCAGAGATGATTCCATTCCACGAAGAGGTATTTGTTATCTCGCAATTCTGGGGGGAAAATGTCTTTCACGCTATAGTGGAAGATCTCACTCGGATGGGTCCATACATATCATTTCTCAAACAACACCCTGGCATCAAAATCCACGCTGTCAATATTGGTCTAATTAGCAATTTCCTATCAGTTTTGGGAATTGCCAAACACAGACTAGTGAGTGACATTGTGCATGCAAAACTTGTGTATGTACCTGAAGGCACACCGTGTGGGTTTGCTCGTACTTTGGGCACCCAAATGCTGAGTAGAGCTCTCCGTGTTGAGATGATGAAACGCCAACCTAGAAAATCACAGACAAAACGTGACATTGTGATCATCAAAAGGAGTGGTTACCGGAGATTTCAACATCATGATGCCATCGTTGAAACTGTTCTAGCCATCGCTGAACCATTGGGATTTAAGATTAAGATATTCAGGGATAATCCCATTCCACCATTCAATGAGACAGCCCTGATATTTTTCAATGCTACTATGGTGATAGCACCCCATGGTGCGGGCTTGGCCAATCTGGTACTATGCGAACCAGGTACTGTGGTTATTGAGGGTTTATGCAACATGCCTCATGTAAATCTCTGCCAGAAACACACGGCTGTAGTGGCAGGACTTCGCTACTATGGTACCCCCTCCTATAGCGGCTGTGAGGACATTAATAATCTCCTTCCTGCAGATATAGCAAAACCGGTCAAATTCTACCTTCCACGTATCTAGAGCGTGGGAAAAATAAGTTTAACCTCTAATCTCTCTACTCTTACCCAACTCTTAAAAACGTTTTTCTTTTTTAACTTGTTTAATTGATAATATTTGTTTATTCAGATTCATGTCAATAGTGCATGTTACATCGAGGTGTGACATAATTTACAAAGAAACTATATCAATCTAGAATCCATATCTTTTTTGTTATATGGGTTTGAAATGTTAACATAAAATAGTATATGCATGTAAGGCTTTGAATTAGTATGTGATAATGATGATGCTCTAGGAACGATTACCAGCTTATGTTATGTATAAAGTAGAAAAGCATTATATATTATGAATACCCTTGTGCAAATAGCAGTACATGGCAATATACTGTAAATATAAGTGTTTTTGCATTACCGGTGCCTGATATACAACATACATGTATGTATAACTATTTTGCTTCAAAATAGATTTTTAATCTAAACCACTTTGTCAAATTGTTTTCCTTTTCCCTTTAAGTAAGAAGAATACTTTTCCATATAGTAGTTTTTGACTTCACTTTTGATATGTATTAAAGAAGGTATCTTTTCTTCTTAAAGGGAATTGTAGATTACCTTCTGGCATTGAGATTATCAAACTTGATATATCCTAGAATCTTTTTTAATATCAGTATGATTATATTCCTCAAAGGCCAATTGCCGAAACCAATCCCACACTTTTCTCCATAATTTACTATCACAATGAAAAGTAAGTAGCTTATGATCGCTGCTGTCAGTGTCAAGAGAACAAAATGCATTTGTGTATTTTTGACGTCCATATTGAGCAACAATTTTTCAATTCATGTAATATTTCAACTACGTTGGTGTTATTGCTATTACTTGCTAAACGAGAAATCTTTTCAAACCATTTTAGTATTTGCATAGTAAACTTCAGACTGTCCAAATCTTCCTTTATTAATAGAGTATCATCTCTGGAACAAAGACTGATACTGTATAACTGGTTAATTTGGCGTGTACTTAAGTTGGCGTTTTTTTCAAATAAGTATTTTCCCTGTATTTAATTTGGCGTCTGGAGCAGTCAGAACAACGCCATCTTTATATAGACATATTTTTATGCGATCTTTAATTTGGCGTTGATGGGCATTCGCCAAAAAACGCCAAATTAAAAACCACGCCAAAGTAACCAGTTATAAAGTACCCCTCACCTCCCTACTCTCTCTAAGAACATGTGATATGACCTCCGCACACAGAATGGGCCTACCCTGATGACGATGTGGACTAAGGTGTTGCCACTGATTGCTAGCTGTCTCTCACCACTGTCCAGGTTCGAATCCTGGCAGTTGCCAGTCACTTGGGGTTAGGCGGTGGTTCTTGCCAGGTACTGGTTTCCTCCATTATTTTATATACCAGTCTGGTAATCTACCGGCCATGAAACCAGTTTGATCCCCATAAATCAGTTCATGAATACAATAAAACGGTTAATCTATTAGCTACCATAGCTGAGAAAAATGTTTCTTGAATTTAAAACAGTGAGGGGGCGGCAAATTTCAAGGTAGTTTTTAAGTTTTCCACCTTTGGGAATGCAGGTAATGGTGACTTCCAGGAAGGAGTCGTTTAGTCTGGTGTTTTTCATACTTTCATTTAGATATCTCAGAGTAATATCTAAAATGACTTCATGGTTAAATAGAAGGATATCCTAGAGATAACCTGTTGCAGTTTCAAGCAAATCCGATCATCTATGCCAAGTTTGACCCCTCTATCATTTCGCTCCAACACAAGGTAAACCAATGCAAACCTGCAAACTGACCAAGCTATTTTTAGCATTCTGCTCTAGCTCCTGGCGAGGAGACATGAAAAACCAGTCTTCACCATAGGTTTTACATTGCGTTGGAGTGAAATGGGGCTCAAACTTTACATCACAACTTTGACTTGGATGAACGGATTTGCTTGAGACTTCAACAGAATATCCCTAAAATATCCTTCTATGTATCTATGAAGCCATTTCTGATGTTACTTGAGCTGTTTTGAAATATATATATATATATATATATATATATATATATATATATATATATATATATATATATATATATATATATATATATATATATATATATATATATATGTATATATATATATATATATATATATATATATATATATATATATATATATATATATATATATATATGTGTGTGTTTTTTAGTGGAAAAAGTCATCGTTTTTTTTAAATAAGGGTGCTTTTTTGGCCAGTAATCAGTGTTTGAGGGGTATTTTTAAATTTTGATAACGAGCGTATGCACCCCCCTAAATACCTAAGTGAACCCCCCGGGCACCAGCATCACAGCCGGAACGCTGACATCGGTTACCCGACCAGTTTACGGTTTGTCTAGTCTCTTTGAAACAGGATAATAAATCGGTTTTAATGACTGGCGACAGACGTCACCATTTTCAACCTTGTCCTACATGTCCCCTCACCCGTAGCATCAATGTAAAAAAGTTTTAGTTTATGTACCCGTTGATAATACGCACCCCCCTCCTTGACATAGGTGGGCTGGTGTATAAATGTGCGTGTTGTACACGGGGTAATACGGTAAGCTGTTGAAAGCGACGTTAAACCCAATTCCTTCCTTCCTTCCTTTTATATATAATTATACATATGTAAGTAAGTAGATTGATGGGTAGGGAGGGAGGAAGGTAAATATGCACGTATCATTACGTCGATTTATTTACGTTCATTTCATATCAATTGGGATGCTTTAGAGATAGGGAAAGAGAGAAGTTATAAGTAGATCTATAGAATCAGTATGAAAAAATGATGACAAAACGATATTATGTCGTCTTTAAAATGTCAAGCGCCACAGCTGCGTGTATGTTTATCAATAATAAATCATTTTCAAATGGACCTTTGGACCATCTTATGGTTCAACAATATTGAACCTGGTTGCACACCTAATGTTGTTACGTACTGATGTCTATGTTATGCATGTTATACCGTCATATGATAATTGAGATGGGAAAAAGGTAGGGTTTATGTCTGAACTACCCGTCGTATTGAAGTGCCAAGGAAACATTTCAGAATTTCTGGTATAGTAGTATTATGTATACCAGTACTTTGCAAATCTATTTTTACCTTTCTACCTACCTATATAGTACTTTATGATTAATTCTTTCATATTCACAAAGAATTAGATGGCACATGGAGCCCCGAAGCTCTGTATTCCCAACAGAGTATAGTATAGCAAAGAGCTTATTTTGTTTACCTTTTAAAATGGTCTATTTGCCATCCCATATACCCCTGTAGTGAATGCGGAAATGTTTAAAAAAATAGCTTTTGTAATTGAAGTGTGTCGTACACATTCCCAAGGTGTAGAAGCAGCCTTATTGCAAACCTGCAATTGCTGGAAAATTTGCACAGCTGACATACTTAGCATATGAATTAGGTCAGATAAAGATATAGTGCAAACCTCCCTTGAGATAATTAATGAAATAATGCCTACATATTCAATTATGCATTTTAGTTTCATTAAGTGGGGGAGACATCCACTGGCTCTAAAATAATTCGACATTTTCAAAATAAGATTTTTATACTAATTAGCCCAGACGTATAGGAAATGTATAAATTTCACTGAGAGACCACTTGGAAACCTCTTGGCTGTTTAAGACTTCAACTGAATTTAAATTTTCATTTGAAACTATAAAAAACTAATAACAAAAGTTTTATCCCATTTCATGACGTGCATAATAAATATGAAATATGAAACGTTTTTGCAGCCCAATTTTCCCAGTCATCTATGTTTAACTTAAAATAACTTTGTTGCTTACTTCTTGACGGAATCGCAAATCCTAATAGTATACAAATATGGAGCTTTGGTGAGTGCAATATCAAATTATACTAGCAGGCCCCCGTGCGCTGCACGGTTTTCGATTCTCAGTCGTACTCAATCATGTGCAGGAAGTAAAGAGTCAGAGAATAAAACAAAGCACAATCAAACTACCTTCACCAGTCAAAAAATTAGAACCCTTACTGAATCAGTGGCATCGTTAAGGGTTAGATAGCCATTAACATTTCCTGGGTTGCAACAGATTAAACGATTGATATTTAGAATGGATTAACTTAACAACCTTTGATATATCATTGGTGGGTAAAGGGTCAAATGAATTATCATCGGGTGCTCTGGCCATAGATCGGTTACTGAAATAAACCTTAACTAATTTTGGGTGGCAAAAGGTTAAATGAATAGTGATCAGGTCCTCTGGCTATGAATAGGATAACCTTTAACATATCCTGGGTTGCAAACGGTTATATATATATATATATATATATATATATATATATATATATATATATATATATATATATATATATATATATATATATATATATATATATATATATATATATATATATATATATATATATATATACATACATACATACATACATACATACATACATACATACATACATACATACATACATACATACATACAAACATACATAGTCACGTACTTGGACTTAAAGTTTGTAAGTACTCGGCGGTGAATATTATAAATAACGTTTATCAAATATATGGTCCATATGTGTAGTTCTCACATCGTCATATATTGTTTATACCTAATACCTGTTGGGTTCCCAGATGCATTTTTCACTTTTCGTTATACGTATGGATGGCGTGAAAACTATCAACATGTCTTTGAAACTGCTTCTATTGTTTGCTACTGTTTTGGGCCTTTGTTGTGGTGAAACTCTTGGACCAGAGCTTCTTGTGAATCCGGGATTTGAGAGTCCGGATTTTGATGGGAATTGGTATTGTAACGGATGTACTCTGACGCGAAGTACGGATGCCATAGAAGGGGAGTACAGTGCCAAGATTACTGACAGGTATGTATGGACAGTACTTACTACAGACTTATTCCTCACGTAGCTCACCACTGCCTGGGTTCGAATCCCGGCCTGGGCCATTCAGAGAAAGTTGCAAGTGACTTGGAGTTAGGCGGTGGTTTTCGCCGGGTACTCCGGTTTCCTCCACTACTTACAACTGGCTAGTCACGAATTAGCCACACTTGGCACAAATGTGACGAAAAACGAAATTCCAAATTCCAAACTCCTCACGTAGCATTTGAGGAATACTCATTATACACAACACTACTGTTACTAATAAAGACAATCAAATACCAGTTAATAGCCTCGATGTTTAATTAGTATCTATTCATAAACCTAGAATATATTCTTATCTAATATTATCTATCTATCAAACATTGATTAGTTTTTAGTTACCATAGCGTCATACGGGGATGTGGACGACTGTTAAAATGCGGGAAGGTTTGCTTTTGGATAATTATAATTGTATATCTTATCGAACTACTAGTCCTTTAAAATACTATGCTGTTGGTAATACTGCGACAAAATTGTCAACTACAATAATGTTAATTTTCATAGTGGTAATTGTGTCGCTTGAATTATGTTCTTAACGTTAGGAACTGGGAAAAGGATGCTCGATATGTATCACGTTTTACTTCTTCTTAGAAAAAATACAATGCAGTTTACATTTTAATGAATAAACTTAAATGCTATTGAGATTTGTTTTTACTTTGGACATACCCCTAGTAAACAATTGTACAACGCTAAAGTGTTGTTCTACAGTGGCGACATATAATTCCTGCACTGAATACGCGGGCAGCCTAGGAATAATAAATGACCGCACACCCGATTGCCATTCAGTTTCCTGGTCATGGATGCATGGATGACCTCACAACTAAACGTAGCTTTGAAATTTGATATGCAAGCTACGTTGGTCATTGACTTCCTTGGCTCATTTTTTTACATGTTATGCATGCGTGTTTGTACGATCAGGCACTTGCAGACGCCCGGTCGATTGGTGCAGGAATTAAAGGTCTGTACTGTACCCCTTGTGTACAACTTCCCAAAAAGTAAAATCTTACTATATGTGCACTGCTTAGGGTATCTAAATGGTACCTGCCTTATTTTGACTGTTGTTGTGTTGTTGTTTTTTGTTAAAGGGCGGGAGGTACTTTTAACACGATAGCCCAGTTCATCAAGTTAGAACCCAAGAAGAGGTACTACTTCCGGTCGTTTGTCAAGTTCCTAAGCAACGCGGAGGACACACTGCTCGCGAAGACAACTATTACTTTCCACTTCACCTTCACAGATGGTATTGTATTGTATTGTATTGTATTGTATTGTATTGTATTGCATTGTATTGTATTGCATTGTATCGTTTCGTATTGTATTGCAGTGTACCATATTGTGTTGCATTGTATTGTATTGTATTGTATTGTATTGTATTGTATTTATCATATTGTATTGTATTGTATTTTATAAGCAATACATTGTATTGTATTGTTTATTGGTGTTGTATTTCATCATCATCTCCAATCTAATACTAGCAGCTGTTTGGTCAATTTCTTTGTTGTACTGGACTTATCGGGGTACTAACATTGCTTTTTCATTATTGCCAATGTTAGTACCCCGATACCACCATCAGCCTCGTTTTGGACCCTAAAGTATCAGTGGAAACGTAACTATACTTTTCCCTCGATGGCACCTCCCTTGACGACCAAAATAAGATGGCGGACATTGCTCTCCGCGACGCCACGCTAGAAATTGTTTTGTTGGCATCTAAAACACCTTTACACACTATAGTCTGCCAACATGGTGTATTTATAGAAATAAAGATAGCAGAAAGCAATTAAGATGGATTTAGGTTCGTATATCGCAAATTCAAATGAGAAATCCTTGAGGTTAGCTCCGCGTCAGACGAGTCTGGCGAAAATCTCCGTTGCAAAAACCTAGTATTTATAAGTTGTGCTTATCGTAATTAAAAGTTCATGCCTGGCTGTCGGGGGAGGGGGTGGCTGATGATGATGGCAGGGGGTAAGTAAGATGGATTAAGGTTTGTATTTCAAGTAATATAATGCTTGCCGTTCGCTCTGCGTCAGGCGAGTCAGATGTCCTCAGAATGAACCTAGAGCTTCAGCTTGTTCAAGTTGTTGTGCTTATCACAATTCACTGTTTATTTCGAGTAGAGGGGGGAGCTGATGATAAATTCGTTCAGCCAGCCATATTGCACTTGGCCTCCAGCCTCGTCTAATATGGATGGCTTCTCGCATTCACCAGGCTGTATCCCTTTTTTTCAAAGAGGATAACTACTAGTATTGTATCGTATTGTATTGTTTTATATTGTATTGTATTGTACTGTATCATACTGTATTGAATTGTATCCTATAGTATTGTATCATTTTGAATTGTATTGTATCCTATTGTATTGTATAGTATCGTATCGAATTGTATCGTATCGTATTGTATTGTAATGTTTATTGGCCACATCAAAAAGACATGGAAATACGCATACAGAATATGTGAAGAAACACAGGAACATAAAGGTGCTCATGGAAACTTACTGATCCGAAAGATATTGAATTAGTTATAACAAAAGAACTTTATAATACGCTAACATCTAAATATTTTAAAGTATGTATGTATAATTATTAACTGTAAATATATTACAAATACATTTTAAGTTCATCTACTACATGCTGCGAGTGAAAAAAAAAGTTTTGTCAGAAGTGGGATTCGAACCCACGCCCACATTCGTGGACCAGAACGCTCTGTACCGTACTGACTGTATTGTACGGCAAAGATTAGCAATCCTTGAGTCTGGCGCCTTAGACCACTCGGCCATCCTGACAACTGATACTACCAAAATTTAAATTGCGATCGGTCGCCTAACTTTCTATATACAATCCAATCCAAGTAAAGATACGAATATATATATATATATATATATATATATATATATATATATATATATATATATATATATATATATATATATATATATATATATATATATATATATATATATATATATATATATATATATATATATATATATATATATAAATATATATATGTATATTTGTATATATGTATATATGTGTGTGTGTGTGTGTGTACACTAACAATCTATTCGATCCTTTGTCTACTTGATTAATGCATTTAAGTTTCTATCAGAACTATTCAGTTTATTTAACTGAAGATAGGTGGCGTAAGATGTTCACATCCAAATGAGGCTCCTAGCCCCCATATCTCTCGTCACGTTTCTATGATTATGATTTGAGCTTTTCTATGTCTGTTTTAAGTGTTGCTTTCCGTTCTTCATTAATTTCTGAATATATTCTCATGTTGTACTAGATGTGAATGTTCACCTACATATACATTTAATGTTATATTATTTACTCAGTTTTTACATTCCCACGTTTATTTCCATTGTTTACAACATTCCATAGCTAAATCACAAAACAAAGCCAAACATTGATACTCATCTGTACGTGAAGTAGCACTTGAACGTACGTATTATACTCCTACTCAACGAATACTCATATAGACTTTGTGAAATGTATTTAGTTATTATCATACTGTATAGTTGGCGTTTGCATACAATATTTTAATGCTTTCATGCCATTCTTGTGTGTGAACGTGATGTGTTTGTTTAGCAGAGTAAGAAGATAGTGTATCTTTACAGTTCTCCAGTTTATAAACAAAGCTAGTTTCCTTTAACTAGACATCAGTTTCCCAGTTTTGTCTTGTCCTGATATTGATTAAAGTCCTCCGTGGCTAGTGTCAAAGTTGCTAATTCATTTTCGTTTGAAAAAACCTTAGTTGTGCTATTCTTTGCTTTTTCTATTCTTCTACTTTATTCTAGCTTATTTGTGTTCGTTTTCCCATGTCTATGTACTCTATACTTTGTAGAGTTTGTCCTATATATATATATATATATATATATATATATATATATATATATATATATATATATATATATATATATATATATATATATATATATATATATATATATATATAAATATATATATATATTTATATAGCTTTTTCCCATTGTCAATTTGCAGGCAGTGAAAAGTGGCTTCATGAAATAAAGCACCATAACATCAGAGCGGAGGACGGCTGGGAGAGAGTGGCTGGTGATATCATTGTGGCAGAACAAGGTAACATTTCTCTATGTATGTCCAGAGTGCCCGTCTACCAGGAAACAGCGTGTATACATTATACAATACGGCACATTATCCCTACACGATTCTCATTGTATGCATATATGATCATACTGGATGATCCAACAAGAAAAATCAAAGAATTAAAAAAAGTAACATTTCTCCAGAGGCTGGTCCTCTGCGATTCGGAATGGTAGAGGTATTGGGTCCAGAGTTCAACCCCACGCCGAGATACTTTCGGGGACATTCTTGAAGCAGAAAAGGGTAAATTTCCTCTAGTGGCAAGTCTTATGTGATGGGAATATTTGGTTCAGAGTTCAATCCCATACCGGGTGTGGCACAGATACTTTGAGGGACATTCTTGTAGCAAAACAAGGTAACATTTCTCTAGTGGCTAGTCTTGTGCCTCTCAGAGTGGTAGGGGCATTGGGTCCAGAGTTCAATCCCATGCCGGGACTAGCAAAGAGTTGTTGGGGACATTCTTGCAGCAGAATAAGGTAACATTCTACTAGTGGCAAGTCTTATGGAGGCCGGAATTGTAGTGTCATTGGGTCCAGAGTGGAATGGAATGTGGAATTTCGATTTTTCATCAGATTTATGATTCATAAGTCGTGACTAGTGGAGTATGTAGTTGTATGTGGTGGAGGAAACCGGAGTACCCGACAAAAACCATCGCCTAACCCCAAGTCACTGGCAATTTCATCACATGCCCCGTACCCAGGCAGTGGTGAAACAGAGCTTGCAGTCAGTGGCAACGCCTTAGACCACACAGTCTTCAGGGCAGGCCTCTGGTAGGGCGGGGGGGAGGCAACGCGGAGACATTGGGTATAGAGTTATACAACATACATGTATTTTATACAAATTCCCTGCTGTTTTACAATTTTTTCACGTAGAATTATCAGAATGCTTTGATGAAACTATTGTAAGCATTTTATTTTTCAGCTTTTCTGACGGTGCGCCTGTATTTCAACCAAATCGACCCTAGCATCAGCTTCCTTGTGGATGACTGCTCACTGCGGGAAATCCCCGAAAACCTCAACTGGAGGACAGAGGCTGAGGCTCGCATAGAACAAATCAGGAAGAGCAACGTCAAACTCAAGTAAATATCTCAAAAACCTGAATATGATAAAAAAAATAGTTATGTGGTATCTAACGTAGTATTAGTAATTGCAAAGGGCTATCAACTTTTCGCATAATATCAAGGGATTTGCAAATAAAGGGATTCGCTGGAGGACAGAGGCTGAGGCTCGAATAGAACAATTCAGGAAGAGCAACGTCGAACTCAAGTAAATATCTCAAAAACCTGAATATGATAAAAAGTTATATGGTATCTAACGTAGTATATTAGTAATTGCAAAGGGCTATCAACTTTTCGCATAATATCAAGGGATTTGCAAATAAAGGGATTCGTTGGAGGACATCGCTAGCACAACGCTACAATGTTATGTATATAAGTGTTTCTCTTTTCTTTATTTATGCTATGATAACATTACTTTTTTCTGTTCTATTTATACTTTATTTGCAAACTTTGTATGATTGTGTAATGTAAACATAACAGTCAATAAATATACATACATACACAGAGGCTGAGGCTCGCGTAGAACAAGTCAGAAAGAGCAACGTCAAACTCAAGTAAATATGTCCTTTACCTCACAAAGTGAAGATTAAAGTTTATGACGTTACGTGGTATATATATGGTACGTAGGTGCTACCATAACTTTGCAAATAATGACAAGGGATTTGAAAATAAGGGGATTTGCTTAACCCCTCCGATGCTGAGGCTTCTTTCGTCTAAAGCACGAGGACGCAATTTATTTTGAACATTCAATGATAATCAAGAAAATAACACTTTAGGAGAATGCAAGCAGTTATCACAGGAAAAAAGCCATACATTGAACAGCAAGCGGTTGACCGATGTTTCAGTACACAAACGGTCGCGTGGTCAGATTTATATCCGTTTGCTGTCCGAACATCGGTCAACCGTTTGCTGTTTAGAAACATACATACAGTACAGACATTTAATTCCAGCACCAGTCGACCGGGCGTGGTTGTAAAACACATATGGATAACATGCCAAAAATATACCAAGCACATCAATGATCCACGTAAATTGCGAATCAAAGCTACCTTCAGTTTTGGGGTCATCCATGCATCCACGCTCAGGAATCTGACTGGTAATCGGGCGTGTGATCGTGTATTATGCCGGACCGCCCGCTCATTTAGTGCAGGAATTAAACGTCGGCACTCTATTTGCATATCAATATGCATTTACGTACGAATTTACACACACACAGTGATTTAGGATCTTCTGTTTTGATACCAAAATGCAGTGGCGACATTTAATTCCTGCACTAAATGCGTGGTCAGCCGGGCATGATACACGACCGCACGCCCCATTGACAGCCAATTCTCTGGGCATGGATGCATGGTTGAGCTCATAACTGAACGTACATAGATTTGAAAGCTACATGGGTCATTTATGCGTTTGACTCATCTTTCTGACATGTTAGCCATGGGTGTTTGTGCAACCAGGCACTGCCAGGTCGACTGGTGCAGGAATTAAATGTCTGTACTGTAGTTGTCTTGAAGTTATAACCCATTTCCTTGTGTACTTGCAGTCTACAGCTAGCCTCCAAGTACAACCCGAATGATATAACCATTGAGGTAATATGATATCTACTCATGTCAAAGTGCTTAAACTACAATATATTACAATTATAAACTTTGAAAAAACGTATATCCTTCAATATAACATTCTGCGAGTGAGCAAAATTAAAAGAAATATCGGATGGCAAAATGTGGACATTACTCAACCACACTCTGATGGCGGTTGTTATTCGTTTAGCAATGTGCACACTGGAAACAGGACTATAACATGTAGGTATGACTCGACAAAACCTTAACATATGTTAATTTCGTATGTATCCTTAAAGGACAATTACACCATGAATAAGCATAGGTCCAAATACTTTCTTAGAGCATTCTCAACTTCAACCCTTAAAATCAATTCCTAAAATTAATAGACTTGAATGGCCCCTTCCAGTAGCCCCATTTCTTTTATGGTAGGATGTGTTTTAAACAGCAATATACTTCTTGTATGACATTTGACAGTGGTGGGAACTTGGGATCAAGTACAGAATACTCTATGAAACTATTTGGGCTGAAGTATTATTCATGGTGTAATTATCCATGAATATATGCTCATTTCGTACATGTATGCAATAACATATTTTCAGCTCAATCAGATGACGTCAGCATTCCCGTTCGGCGTTGCCATAAAAGCAGTAAATTTTAATGTCAACGAGAAATACCAGAACTTTGTGGAATCGAACAGCGAGGTTGTGACATTAGCTAATAAACTGAAATGGCGCCTAATGGAATGGAATAAGGTAGGTGTGTGACGTCATCTTGTCATTTCCGGTTTGATAGGAAGTCAACTGCGTACAACACAAAGTAAATAAGTAAAATAGCAATTCTCAACACCCAAGTAATATTCTTCATACTGTTTTTTAATTCACTGTAAACAGCTGTTTTTAAGTGTCTCCATTCATTCAAGTCAATCCGTTGTACCATTTAGAGTGAAGGAATAAATAATGCATTAACTAAACAACAAACAGAAAAATTACAATGAAATACCATCAAAAACGACATAAAGATTGAACATTGATTGAAAATTGAAAATAATCCATGATTACAGCATACACAATCAAAGAGGCATTCTTCATACTGTAATATCGCTGACGCGTATAAACGTTTCCCTTAGCTATACAACTAAAGCATGTCTTAAAGTTGTATAATGGCCAAAGGGGGCTCATGCACAACTGAGTTAACCCTGGTCCTGCTGAACCCCGAAATATGTGGGCGACACTAACCTGCTGTGTGTAGCCAGGAAATATATTAGTCCGTGAGCTGACGTTCGAAACCCCCCCCCCCCCCCCCCCTGGGGAATTTCGGAGACCTATATTTCCAAAAACCTTATACCCTCAGCTGTTCAGATCAGCTTGTCTGCACGTATATCGCGGGTGCGTTTGCCCTGGAGGGCCAATTGAAGGTCGGTACCTCCCTCTTTTTCGGGGTGGGGGTGACATTTTCTAAGTGGGGGTGGTATGGACACTTGCAATTCTCTGGTATACTCCAAATTTGTTGTGCTGGTCAAGTGATCAACAGGTACAATTACCAAATACCTTTCAGAAGCACCGTATTACTATCCATGGAAGAAAATTCAAAAACGTCTCAAAAAATGCCATTTTTTGCAGTTTTTTTAACAATTTTCACAAACTTTAAGTTTTTAGTAGTCAAATGAGTACAAAACCACCCCATATTATATACCTAAATTACAAGCAACCTCTTATCTGCATAATAAAACAAAGATGAGCTCCATTGGTTGTTCGAGCGTGATTTTACAGGACTTTCTTTTCCCCTACCCCTATGTTGAAAAAATAACCGAAAAATAGCATAAAATACTTTTAAATATTTTTAAAATTCCAAGATGTTCCTTTAACACATGTTTGGTACTGGAAATAGTTTGAACATGACAAAGACTGATTGGGATGAAAAAAATGGATTGCCCAGTTGCCCGGGACAACCAAATTTTACCAAAATTTGCTAAAAATCCAGTTTTAGGCTAGAAATCAGAGTTTGAATAACAATATGACTACTGAAAAGGTGTTTAAAGCTATTATGTGAGACTGTAGGTGTTTTATAGTTGAAAATAGTCATAGCTGGATACTTATCAATTGTTTTATTTCAGTTCAACCCTATTTAGAAGGTAATCTAGAAGGCCAAAGGTCTCAAAATGTAGTTATACTACAATAATTGTAGTAAGTCAATGCCGGTGTGTGGTTTTAACATGGTCAGAAGATCAGGATAGACTGCTGTTGGGCCTTAACCTACTGGGGCTTATCAACCTGGTAGCCCCGTTGCCTGGGACTATTGAATTTTACCAAAATCTGCTTTAAATCGAAATTATAGTGTCAGAAGTCAAGTAATTTTGAGAAAGTGACCCTATGTGCAATATCAGACCTCTTTTGTGACATGATGCTGTTTTCCTGTTGTTTGCATTCTTCTTGTTTGATGATTTTGACCACTGGACATATGTGAGGGAACCCCATCCATTATCAGAAGGAAAGCATAGGACATTTTTGTGCCCCATAGGACAGTTTTGTGCCATAAATCGTAACTGTAACTCACAAAGACCAACACACCTTGTTGACAAGGAACATTCAAACCATAATACCTGATTACCAAACACACCCAAAAGTTCCTCCAATATGCCTGAATGGGCACAAAAATGGACACCTGTATCCCCAGCTCCCCCTGCTATACTAGCTATTTGAGGTGGACAAACAGCCTTTAGGTTGGCATGAAGCATTCAAACTACATTGTCTGAATATCAAGCTTTATCAGAAGTTGACCTCAACACATATCCTATCCCTTCTCTGTTTTCCTCAACCCTGAGAGGTGTGATACCTGTATCTATTCCAATCTACTACCAACAGTCCTTAAAAGCTGCATACATGTACCTCAAGAATCATTCAAACCATTATCCATAGCCCTAATTAGCTGGGTACCTTTATCTCATCTGAGCCATTGAGTGGAACCCTTAAAAGTAAGTGTCATTAGGTCATCCCTGCTATACCTGATAGTATGGTTTTCAGGTAACAAGCCTATTAAGTTTGGAGGTATAAGGTAGGATGGTATACAACTACAGGGCCTATTGTTGTATAGGGTAGTAGCAAGGATAAGATGTCCTAAATGAACTACTTTAGCTATGAGATATAGTTACCTAGCTATTAATGTTATGATATGAGATATAATTACTTATCCTGTAAGGCTTGAGGGTAATAGCTGGTATGGGAATCAAGTATGTAATATATGAAGATTTAGGGTAATAGATTGATGAGGTAAATGTGCTTATCTGTTATCCTGGGTGGAGGGATTATTGCTGGTAAGGGAAACAGGTATCTTACATTTTAGGGCTAGGGCAATAGCCAGAATTGGACATAGATACCCAGCCAACTAAGGTTAACTAATAGTTCTATCTGGTATAAGGTGGGATAGGGGTATCCACACTCCTGAGGCTGAGAGCAGTTAGCAGTTATAGCTGATATGAGATACTCATATGTAACCTTAGTAAAGGTATTGGGATAATAGCAGGGAGGGGATATATATGTAAGAGGTACAGGCTCATGATTAACTTATTAGGATTTAGGGTAATTGCTGAGTAGAAATGGGTAAGGATACAGATACCCAATCCATGGTACCCAGTCTACCAAGGTCTTGGGTAGTAGTTAGGATGAGATACAGGATCAAACATGTTAGGTATCAGGGTAAGAGTTAAAGGATTAGGATAAGACAGGTAGCCAGCCTATAGGGTAATAGGATGATATACTGCTATAGTGACTCATGGAAATAGCCCAGATGAGATGCAGGTACCCAGTCTACAGACATTTAGAGGCAATGGTTGGAATGGCATAGTATTACCAAGCCTTTAAAGGATCAGGGTAATGGATGGCATGGAAAACTGGTATCATACATATTAGGAATATGGATGATATGTGGAATAAGAAACAGGTAGCCAAGCTATAGGAGCTGAGGATTATAGATTCATAGCTATGATGAGCGTTTACTAGGGCCGAGGGTGGTGGCATGGAAGAGATACCCACCCTGTACAGGGTAATAGCTAAGATGAGGTATTGCTTCTCACCTGGTAGGAATCTGGTCAATTGCTGGTATGATACAGGTACCAAGCTGGACATGGATCAGGGTAATAATTTGTATAAGATATATGTACTCAGCTGATACGAGCTGAGGGAAGTAGTTGGGATTGGATACAGTTACCCAATCGCTTAGTGTTGATACAAACAGAGGGGAAGGGATAAGATATATATAGGTATCCATCTTTGTGCCTTTTGATGAGTTGGGGAATCTATTGAGAGTGGTTTATAATCAGACATTGTGTTTTAATTCTTTCTGCCAACTAACTACTGGCTGTTTGTTTACCACAAATAGCTAGTATGAGGGGGGGGGCTGGATAGAGGTGTCCATCGTTGTGCCCATTCAGGCATATTGGAGGAAATATTGAGGCATATGTACCCAGCTTTTAAGGATTGGTGGTATTAGATTGTTTTATATACAGGTATCGCACCTCTTAGTAGGGTTAACCCTGGAAAAGAGAGAAGGGATAAGATACAGATATCCATCTTTATGCTTCTTAGGAGGGTTGCGTCGAGTTCAATTTTTGGTACAGCTTAATATTCAGACAATGCAGTTTGAATGCTTCACGCCAACCTAAAGGCTGTTTGTCCACCTCAAATAGCTTGTATGGGGGGTAGGGGTAGCTGGGGATACAGGTGTCCATTGTTGTCTATTCAGGCATATTAGAGGAACTATTGAGTGTGTTTGATAATCAGGTATTATGGTTTGAATGTTCCCTGTCAACAAGGTGTGTTGGTCTTTGTGAGTTACATTTACGATTTATGGCACAAAACTGTCCTATGGGGCACAAAAATGTCCTATGCTTTCCTTCTGATAATGGATGGGGTTCCCTTACATATGTCCAGTGGTCAAAATCATTAAACAAGAAGAATGCAAACAACAGGAAAACAGCATCATGTCACAAAAGAGGTCTGATATTGCACATAGGGTCACTTTCTCAAAATTACTTGACTTCTGACACTATAATTTCGATTTAAAGCAGATTTTGGTAAAATTCAATAGTCCCAGGCAACTGGGCTACCAGGTTGATAAGCCCCAGTAGATTAAGGCCCAACAGCAGTCTATCCTGATCTTCTGACCATGTTAAAACCACACACCGGCATTGACTTACTACAATTATTGTAGTATAACTACATTTTGAGACCTTTGGCCTTCTAGATTACCTTCTAAATAGGGTTGAACTGAAATAAAACAATTGATAAGTATCCAGCTATGACTATTTTCAACTATAAAACACCTACAGTCTCACATAATAGCTTTAAACACCTTTTCAGTAGTCATATTGTTATTCAAACTCTGATTTCTAGCCTAAAACTGGATTTTTAGCAAATTTTGGTAAAATTTGGTTGTCCCGGGCAACTGGGCAATCCATTTTTATCATCCCAATCAGTCTTTGTCATGTTCAAACCATTTCCTGTACCAAACATGTGTTAAAGGAACATCTTGGATTTAAAAAAATATTTTAACGTATTTTATGCTATTTTTCGGTTATTTTTTCAACATAGGGGTAGGGGAAAAGAAAGTCCTGTAAAATCACGCTCGAACAACCAATGGAGCTCATCTTTGTTTTATTATGCAGATAAGAGGTTGCTTGTAATTTAGGTATATAATATGGGGTGGTTTTGTACTCACTTGACTACTAAAAACTTAAAGTTTGTGAAAATTTTCAAAAAAACTGCAAAAAAATGACATTTTTTGAGACGTTTTTTGATTTTTTTTCCATGGATAGTAATACGGTGCTTCTGAAAGGTATTTGGTAATTGTACCTGTTGATCACTTGACCAGCACAACAAATTTGGAGTATCCCAGAGAATTGCAAGTGTCCATACCACCCCCACTTAGAAAATGTCACCCCCACCCCGAAAAAGAGGGAGGTACCGACCTTCAATTGGCCCTCCAGGGCAAACACACCCGCGATATAAGTGTAGACAAGCTGATCTGAACAGCTAAGGGGTATAAGGTTTTTGGAAATATAGGTCTCCGAAATTCCCCAGGGGGGGGGGGGAGGGTTTCGAACGTCAGCTCACGGACTATATATATGCACTTTCTGACCTGTTCAAATGACCATGCGGCTGAATTTGTCTGTAGGACACTCCATAGAGCCTGTGCATGACCTAAAGCAGCTCCACTTTAAAGTCCCCTTTAGACCTTCGTTTTGATATATGGCAAGTTTGGGGTAACTCCTTAACCCATTAATGCTCAATGTGGCCAAAAACAGCCTGATAATTATGATGAAATCTCTCATGCTATTGCATAAATGGTAAAATATTTGAAGGAGAAATGTTAATTAGAACATTACCAAGAACTCTCCCTCAAACACTTTGTAAAAATCATTCTTAATTTCTAAGTTATTTGCAAAAATATTGAACATCCAGACGTAAATTTCCTCAGTAGCTCTTACGCATTTATGGGTTAAAATTCAAGTTGTGCCCCTAAAACCCTCAATGGCTGGTTGTGTCTCCGGGGACCAAAGACAACGCGGTTGTCAGATAGGTTCCATTCAGCAATTCAGCAGGACAAGGGTTAATACTCACAGTAGCCAAAAACAGCCTGACAATTTTGATAAAAATATGCCGGCAAAAGTAAATTCGGAGGATATATTTGAAGGAGAAATGTTATACCGAAAATGAGCAACAGACCTTCTTCAAATATTTTTCGAAATTGTTCTTAATTTCAAAGTTATCATCAAAAGTATCAGAGATGCAGACGACAATTTCTAGAGGAACACTTAAGCATGAATGGGTTAAGTTAGCCTCCTGCACGTGTCAGACGGAATGCGGTGAATAGGCACTCTTGCTGTTGTCATAATAAGTCATTCGAGGCTATCTGTTGACGTATTCAATGGCATTTGTAGGAGAAAGATCGGGGTCATCGGGGAAAATGGATAAACCTATATTCATAGGCAAATGCATAGTGTGTCGCAAGTATTATTCCGAAGAGTGTCAGACGCCCGGGGTCAGACTGTTTACAGAAATAATACCATTATCACCTATAAGCATTTTATCATAAATCCATGACACTGTTGTCATAGAAAGATTCTTGGTGTCTCCACACGCTATTTGTTATTCCTGTTTTATAATGCGTCGGCACGCCCGATTGTCACCCAGTTTCCTGGGTATGGATGCATTGATGAACCCAGAACAGAACGTAGCACTGCTTTGATTCGCACTTTACGTGGGTCATTGATGTGCTCGACTTATGTTTTGACGGCCGGTCGTCTGGTGCTGGAATTAAATATCTGTACTGTACATATAGCCATAACTATTGCAGTTAGCATTCTGTTTGATAACATCAAACTATCTCATAACTGTTTCTTAAACATTTAATTAAAGTTAGATAATGACTTAAAGGTATCGCCTTAGTTTGAATATTGCATTCAGCTATGGCATAATCCTCATTATTTCAAAGAGATTAAGTTTTCTCTTCTATGATTTCGTATTTAAGGGGGTGATTGACTATGAAACTCCAAGAACTGCATTGGATATCCTTCAGCGAATGAAGTAAGACTTTCATATTTCTTTTATTTTGAAAAAATCCATAACCAATTGATATGTAATTACTATTAACCCGCGCTACAAAATTACATAGTGCATTTCGTAATGCTCGAATTCAGAGAAAGGTCTCAGTAGGAAATAAACCAATGTAAAATAGATCCCTCATGACATACTTTACTTGGCTAACATTAAAGGCAGTTATTTATTAGAGACCAACCATTGTTGCTATCATTATTATATGTGCCCTTATCATCAGCTCCACTCTCGCTGCTGATTCATTGTTAGGAGCCCAATATTGATCCTGTATTGGGATCCTAACAGTGCTTTTTACAATAGTCATTGTTAGTAGCCCAATATTTCCCGTAGTGCCATGGCAACTGTCATTAGGCAAAACACATTCTCTGACGTGAGAGGTCGCTTTACTATAACAACAAAATGGTAGTCACTGCTGGTCGCACCGCCGCTAGAAATATATTTTTGGTGTTTAAAAATTATTTGTGCATTGTAGTCTGCCAACATGGTGTATATCTGGAGAATAAGGTGGCAGGAAGTAATTAATATGGATATATGTATGTAAATCGCGAATTCAAGTGAGAAGTCCTCACTGTTCACTCTGTGTGAGTCGAGCCTCAGATGAAGAGATTTATGGGATGTCCGCAGCAAGAACCTTGAACTTAGAACTTGTTGTTTTTATCATATGTGAGTATGGGGGGGAGCTGATGATGAATTCGTTGCCCTTGTTGTAAAAGTGTTATACGGCTGGTGTATGCGTTCTGCCAGCGATATTGCACTCGGCCTCACGGCCTCGAGAAATATCGCTGGCTTCCCGCAGACATCTTGCCTTAAACTATTTTCACAACAAGGATAACTAATAATGTCTGAGACTTATTCCTGATTTCAGCATGCCCGTTAGGGGGCACTGTATATTCTGGGGTGTGGAGAAGAACACGCCTAATTGGATCCGCGACCACACGGCCGAGCAGGTTCAGGTGGAGATAGAGAAACGACTTGATTACGTAATGCCCTTCACCAAAGGAAGGTAAAAGATTTTCTTACCTAGAATACAA
>OZ012690.1:10926823-10932578 GCA_963942565.1 Maea johnstoni | reverse complement strand
TAACAAAACCTACATTACACATCCCCTTCCGAAAGGAAACGGGCAATTTATATCTGCTCTCAAATTTGAAGATGCTTATGAAATATATTTACTTAACCAGAGTGAACTATGCATGTTAAGCAATTGGATAAGATCTTTGATTGAAGGGCTGTTTAACTCCAATATGAAAACATTAACCATTTCTACGCTGAGACTACTTTAGCAATACAAGAAATGTGCACAGAGCCAAAAGTATACTGTAAGTGGCTGGGCTCGGCTGTGCTTCCTGCTTAGCTGCTCCCCTGGGAATCTAATGCATCCGCATCTATATAGGTCAAATCAAATAAGATATCCGAGGGGTTGTTACACAAAAAGAGATAGCCTCACAGATTTCCCCTCGTTGAAGAAAACTGAGTGTAAAAGCAGTTTTAATGGAAATGACTACATAGAAGTGGGATGTTTAGGTAAGGAAGTATATGATACACCGGCTTGCAGCTAAATATAGGAGTTTTAGCGTGCTCTTGAAGATTGAAAGTTGTATGTGACCATTTCCTGTCATGCGAGCAGAGCACGAGAACGGACATATTTTTGAAAAACACCTAAACCCTGTCATGTTGGTAGTTATTAGATAGCTAGCTCTCGCTGAGTACTGTCAGATAGGTACCCCTGTGCCAGGGTTAAATAAATTCTTCAGCTTTTTTGCAGCATTTTGTATTGGCCAAATTAGCTAGGCGTCAATGTCTTGTTAATCTATATTCTTTTGAAAATCATTTTGAAAGTAAAAGGGTAATAGCTGCATTCCCTACATCTTCCCCTTCAGAATTATACAGGCGACTCTGCTTAATTCGGACATGTGTAATCCGGAATTTCGTTTAAATCGGACAGATTGGGAAGGTCCCGGTCCCTCCCTATACATATAATTCCTATATGCATAATCCGGATTATGCCTAATCCGGACAGGTATTTAGGGTCCACATCAGTCCGGATTAAGCAGAAATGCCTGTACTACCTATGCATTGTACTCTATATGTTGAACAATTTAGATAAGTAAAACGTTCGACCATCCCACTATCACGGCATTGAATGGAGGTCTACGAAGGATTGGTGGAAGACCAATATAAAAACTGTATTGTTGGCCTGAGAAATGGCGCAACCAAAGCAAAACTGAAGTTATACATGTACATGGATCGTTATTATTATTATTATTATTATTATTATTATTATTATTATTATTATTATTATTATTATTATTATTATTATTATTATTATTATTATAAATAATATCATTATTATTATTATTATCATTATTATTATTATTATTATTGTTATTATTATTATTTATAATATAATTATTATTATTATCATTATTTTAATTATTATTATTATTATTATTATTATTATTATTATTATTATTATTATTATTATTATTATTATTACAGCTAATTACATTAATTAGTTGGAGATATGGCGTCTCATCTTATCCCTTGTTCGACTGTCATGGTCAGCATGTATGTAGATAATAATGTCGTCGTGCTGTTTTTCAGCAATATATGCAACAAGCCATCGACATAAAAGCTGCCAATGTTGGACTTAAAGGTATCGGCGTACAAAGTCACTTCAAGGCTGGGTTCAATCCTGACCCCACAATACTGTTGGTAGGTAAACCCACTGCGACAGATATGTACGTGTATGTATGCATGTATACAGGGTCTTGGCCAGGATTCAGAAACCAAAGGGGAAACTACGATGTACTCAGATTATACTATACACCATGTATTTGCTTATTGAACTAATTGAACTAAGGCATAATACCCTAATACAATGTCATGGGATTTATATTTGGGTGAGAAATATGTTTGAAAATGACATTTTAAGAAATAACTGAATAAAATATTAGGTTTCCTAAGGGGTAAACCTTGAGGGTTTGGGTGTCCAAATGACGCCCAAGCGCCCTTATGTGTGTATGTATGTGTGTATGTATGCATTATGTATGTATGGGAGTGTGTGTATGCATGTATGTATGTGTACATGTACATGTATATATGAAATATGAGTATGTATGTATATGAATTGTGTGTACAATAATATGTAAGTATGCATGATAATAATTGATAACAACTACGATACCGTTATCGGTATGTATTTATGTTTGCATATATGTAAAATTTTGTTTTAAATTGTATGTAAAATAATAGCAATCAATTGCTGTTCTAGCGGCGTATGAACACTCTGTCCAGGGCCAGCCTACCTATCTGGATCACAGAGTTCTCTCTTGATATCTCTGATGAGGACCAGAGGGGCGCTGCAGCTTGAGAATGCTCTCATCACGTACTTCAGCCACCCTAACGTAGAGGGTCTGGTCATGTGGGGTTTCTGGAGCGAGGAGAGTCCGGGTACAGCCATAGCGAATGGAGAGAACTTTGACGTACGTAAGACGCCATTCTGCGCTCAATATTTGCACATTAATCGTGATAAAAGGACCTAATTACCACAAATGCATACGCACACGTATAGATGTCATATTTAAACAGGGAACAGCAACAAACACATGCACACACACACACAAAAGCATTAGCTACCCTTGTTGTGAAAATGGTACTGCAAGACGTCCGCAAGAAGCCAGTAATATGTATATATATAAATATATATATATATATATATATATATATATATATATATATATTATATATATATATATATATATATATATATATATATATATATATATATATATATATATATATATAAATATATATATATATATATATATATATATATATATATATATATATATATATATATATATATATATATATATATATATATATATATATATATATATATATATATATGTGTATATATATATATATATATTTATATATATATATATTAATATATATATATATATATATATATATATATATATATATATATATATATATATATATATATATATATAAATATATATATATATATATATATATATATATATATATATATATATATATATATATATATATATATATATATATATATATATATATATATATATATATATATATATATATATATATATATATATATATATCCAATCTCCATTGTAGCTGAATGCAGCAGGTCGTGTATGGAGAGACTACTGGTTTGGTAGATGGCGTAGTAATCTCCTGCTTCGCCCCACCAGTAACATACAGACCCTCCTGACCAGGGCTTTCCAGGGAGACTATGTCCTGAGTGTCAAGCACCACGGGGCTACAATCAAAGCCATGGCTGTGGCAGTCCCCAAAGGCTCCAGTGAGGTGGACATCCTGGTAGTCGTGGAATAAAAGGCATATAATTATATATATATACGTATATATATATATATATATATATACGTATATATATATATATATATATATATATATATATATATATATATATATATATATATATATATATATATATATATATATATATATATAATATATATATATATATATATATAAATATATATATATATATATATATATATATATATATATATATATATATATATATATATATATATATATATATATATATATATATATTATATGTTACACTTGATTCGTAATAAATCGAATAGAAGTCAATTAAAGGTAGTTCTTCTTTATTTTTACTCCTCATTTGTTGGTATTATTATATCCTGATAATTCATCTTGGTAGTCGTGGAATAAATGGCACATAATGATAATTTGATGAAATTTGATACGTAATAAATCAAATCGAAGCTAATTAAACCTAGTTCACCGTTTCTATTTCTCCTTATTCTTTGGAATTAGTATATCATGATAATCCATCTTGGTAGACATGGAATAATCGCCACATAATGACAATTATATAAAACTTGATACGACATAAAATAAAAAGTAGCAATTCATAGCTAGTTTTCCGTTTCGAATTTCTATTTCTTATTTCTTGGTGGTGAGTATATCATGAAAATTTATAAATCTATAATGACATGTTACATTTGAGTTATTACATGTACCTAATAAATAAAATAGTAGTCAATTGATGCTGAGTTCATCCTTCCTAATGCATTGCAAACGCTACATATTTGTGTTTGGCAAAGATTGATATGTCACGAAGCGGTTATTCGTATTTGAAACATTTCACGCTGTATTAGATTTCTGTGTTCGAGTGCTCTTTCCATACGGTGATAAAAATGTATGATTTGGAATTTGGAATTTTTGCTTTTCGTCACATTTATGCCAAATGTGGCTAATTCGTGACTAGCCAGTTGTATGTGGTGGAGGGAACCGGAGTACCCGGAGAAAACCACCGCCTAACCCCAAGTCACTGGCAACTTTCTCACATGCCCTGGCCGGGATTCGAACCCAGGCAGTGAAAATGTATGATATATACATCAATCGTTACGTTCTACATTAACCGAACTGTAACCATTGTAGTGATATCGACTGTTATTGCATTTTCTTCTGATATACAAGAGTTGTTTTTGAATTGTATTCATGTTTATCGGGAAAGGAGAAGAACGCGTTTCACAGGAGGAGGATTTTGTTCATTAACAAATACTTTTACACATAACAAGTAATTCACGGGATCTGTTGAAGGCGTACCAATAATTGAAATATCAAATTGGTTGGAAGTACCCTATTAACTCATTAGCACCAAGAGTTTCTGTAGATGGTGTCGTCTGCTTTTCTCATACTTTTGAAAATAATTTGGTGAATAAAGCAAAAGTTCACATAATATTTGAAGTAGATTTGTTATTTGGCTTCTTATCAACATTTCTCCTTCAAATGTTTTCAAGAAAATACTTTTGTAATTGAAACATTTCCAAAATTGTCAGGCCTCTTTTGGCCGCTCTGACAGTAAATGGGTTAATACCAGTACAGTACTAACAGTGCCGGCATTTGATTCCTGCACTAAATGCGTGAGCAGCCAGTGCATAATAGACGACCGCACGACCGATTGCCACACAGTTTTCTGGGCATGGATGCAACTACCTGTTCCTGACGGCACAACTGAACATAAATTTGATTTGCAAGCTACAGTACGGACATTTAATTCATGCATCAGACGACCGGACGTCTGCCAGTGCACGGTTGTAGAAACACCCATGGATATTATGTCACAAATATAAGAAAAGCACATCGAAGACCCACGTAGCTTGCGACTCAAAGCTACCTTCAGTTGTAAGGGTAATCCACGCATCCATGCCCAGTAAAATAGATGGCAATCGGGCGTGCGGTCGTCTATTCTGCCCGGGCTGCTCACGCATTTAGTGCAGGAATTAAATGTCGGCACTGTACGTGGGTCATTGATGTACTTGGCTTATTTTTATGACATGTTATTCATGGGTGTTCGTACAACCAGACACTAGCTGAGGTCCGGTCTACTGGTGCAGAAATTAAATGTCTGTACTGTATATGTGTGCTGCTTTGTGTTCCTCATCAAAATGCCTTATAAAACCTTAAACACGGATCTGTAGCATGATCAAAAGATTTTCTTCAAGAGATAATAGCAATTCAAAGTGAATTCGATTCCTTCTAGAATCTATGAGTACAGATCGTTGAAAAGAACAAAAGCTCCGTCCAGCAAACTTATGTTGCCCGGCAGATGTTTCTGAAAAGAAACTTCCTCGTTTCAATCCCCATTGAAATTGATTGTTCACACACTGAAGGTGGCGTTTAGGGTTAATTCGTGAATATAGCGTAATTTTGAGATATTTACGTATGTCAAATTCTATATTCTTTTCCTCATAGTAAGATCTGTTGTGATTGTTTAGGCAATCACC
>OZ012690.1:10871823-10921823 GCA_963942565.1 Maea johnstoni | reverse complement strand
ATAAAATATGAACCTAAGATCTTAGATACATGGTAGAGCACCACAATGACTATCCGGTAGAAGTTCCACTACTTTACTGCAGAGTAATGAACTTATGGATATTACACATGAAATAGGAACCTACTATTTGGATACATGGTAGAGCTTCTTAATAGCTATACGGTAGAAGTTTCACCACTATACTGCATTGTACTTTAATCTTTGATATCTCGCATGAAATAGGAACCTAACATTTGGATACATGTTAGAGCACCATAATGGCTATACGGTAAAAGTTCCACTACTTTACTGCGGAGTACTGAACTTCTGGATATTACGCATGAAATAGGAACATAAGATTTTGGATCCATGGTAGAGCTTCTTAATAGCTATACGGTAGAGGTTCCACCACTATACTGCAGTGTACTGTAATCTTTGATATCTCGCCTAAAATAGGAACCAAAGATTTTGGATACATGGTAGAGCATCGTAACAGCTATACGGTAGAAGTTTCACTACTTTACCGCAGTGCACTGAACTTTTGGATACTACACATAAAATAGGAAGCTAGGATTTTGGATACTTGGTGAAATACATATAAATCATTATCATGGCTAGTAACGTGACGTCATCGGAATCACTAATGACGATATTGATCCCGATTTATATCACAATTAGTATTGTGTTTGGAATTATTGGAAATGCTCTCGTTGTGTTTATATTCATTTATGAACCCACACTTCGAAAAGCTCGCAATATCTTCATAATCCACCTGGCGGTGATTGACATCATCATCTCAACATTTCTCATCTCCTCTGTCCGGACCACTCAGGGTACAGCGGAAGACCCCCTGCAGCGCGATACCACATTGTGTACTGCAGTAGGTGTCATCACGTGTATCATATACAACGTCAGCATTGCAGCTTTGACAGTCATTGCTATACACCGATATATCAGCATAGTACGACCAATGGAAAACAGACGAATTTTCAGCGCGAGAAACTGTTTCCTGTTCTGTGGAGCAGTGTGGATCTATGATGGGTTAGTGTGTCTGCCACCAGGGGTCGGATGGGGTAGAGTAATTTATAAGAGTGAGACCAATTTCTGTACCCTGGATAGAAAATTCAGCCGCTCTTATACTATATTCGCACTATTCTTTCATATTCTGATACCGTCTGCAATCACGATATTCTGCTACATCGGGTTATATTTGAGGGTGCGCAAGAGTAACCGCCAAGTTCAAGGACAGACTCAAGGTCAGAGGGGTCAGAGAGTTAGGAAGGCCGACCTAAAGATGGCGCTGCAGATGTTTATAATTGTAGCCTTTCTGTATGCTACCTGGGGACCGTTCCTCTGTGTGACACAGATTGATGACCCAACTATTCCTCCAATGGTCATCATAGTACTGTCCGGCCTGCTGGGTATTAACTCAATGGTCAACCCTTTTGTTTATTTGTATTTCAACAGAACATTCCGTGCGACCTTCATGAAAATTTTCTGTTGTTGCAGAAAACAAAGCTTGGAATTTGACGCACAGGGTGCAACAGAGAATGATGCAAGCATCACGCGAGTTTCGACTTAATTTGTTTAAACACTATTTCAAAGTACGCGTTTCTGAAATGCATATTTTGCGGAAACTCTGTGGCAACTTTATATATATATATATATATATATATATATATATATATATATATATATATATATATATATACATACATACATACATACATACATACATACATACATACATACATACATACATACATACATACATACACACACACACACACACACACATATATATATATATATATATATATATATATATATATATATATATATATATATATATATATATATATATAAATATATATATATATATATATATATATATATCAAAGAATGTTGTTCATATGTACTCAGTCACGTTTTGTTCAAGTAGAGAGCATATGGATAGTATGCGAACTTTCTACATGTTCTATATTTTCAAATATAGAGATTGTTTCGAATAAATTGTCTTAAAGCTGACATACTAAAGACTTAACCAGGATGTTTAAAGGACAATTCAGTAAGGTAGCTGCTAATGACATACGTGTACTGACAGCCAGATATAAGTGTACCAACACCCAGAGATGAGCTATTAATAGACTAAAATGGCCGCTCCCATTGCTTCGATTTCTTGTATTACAGGATGTGTTTGAACAGTAATATACTTCGTGTATGAAGGTTGGCATTGGTGGGAACTTGTGTTTAAGTAGAGAATACTCTAAGAAACTATTTGAGCCTATGTTTTATTCATGGCGGAATTGTCCTTTAACTGAAGAAACCGTGTATACGTTTATATGTTACCCCAGGATATGTTATCCTTCAGAGTACGAAGGAAAACCGTAAGCTAGATCTAGACTATAAAAAAGATTTTTTCGCATAGTTTATAACTACTTCAGGCTCTTTTTGAAAAAGTAAAATTCTTGTAAAACTAATTATCGAATTGATTCCTTAAGTTGCTGTATGTTTGTATCCTTCAAGATGCTTTCTTTATTTGCTGTAGTTGCGTATATTCTCGGCTTTCTCTCTCATAATATTTGTCAACGCCTTGGCTGGCTAATAAGCTATTTTTGTTTGGTTTACCTTTTGTTCGATAAGGATATTGTGTACAAGTTTGCTATTTTAGCTGCAGTTACAGTCAATAAAGGTACATACGTACATATTTACATTCCGAGTATGTATATGTATTCTTTATTGGCCACATCTTGCAGACATGAAAGTGATACACATAAATATATATAAATGTAACAATAACAAGTAACAAAACAGGGAATATAAACAGAGATACTAAGGTGCATAAACAAGCTCAACTAATACTAGAAAATTAACTACAAACATTTTACTAACTTAATCCTATTACAAAGAGATTTTTGTGATACAGTTCCGTTTTTTACATAGCCACAACTATTATATTGTGTATCATAAGTATGAGCTATATCGACCTCATTGTGTCCTGGCAACAGACAGAATGAAAGAAGGGTCTTGCAAATTTCAAGCAAATGACTCTATGAAAAGCAGTTTTAATATATATATGAATATATATATATATATATATATATATATATATATATATATATATATATATATATATACATATATATATATATATATATATATATATATGTATGTATGTATGTATGTATGTATATATATATATATATATACTGTAAAACTGGTAATGATTGCGTGATTTTAATTATTGCGTTTTAATGCGAATGCATGAGGACGCAATAATTAAAACACGCATAAATCTGTCCCTTCTGTTTCAGATATCTGACGTCTGACGTCTGTCGCATTAATTAAAACACGCATAAAAGAGAAAATGAAAAAAACGCAATATTTACTACACGCAAACATTACCAGTTTTACAGTATATATATATATATATATATATATATATATATATATATATATATATATATATATATATATGTATATATATATATATATATATATATATATATATATATATTACATGTAACAGATCATTTGTTTCAGGATGAAGTGCCACTACTACAGTGAAGTAACCATGTCGAAGTTGACCATGGGTTAGTTACGTGTATGTCATGGACATCTGATCTAAAAGAAATAGAGCTCAACAAACCACTTGGTACATTTAAATTCAGGGTTGATTTCATTAGTTTAAAGTTGCAGATATTGAAGTGTTGAAGTATGTTCTAAATCCCAGTAAGGAATCTGGAATTCTAACTCTTTAAACATAAAGCTAAATTGCTGGGATAAGAACGAGGAATTTAAAAACAACTCTTTGCTAAATATAGTGGTCAGTGCCATAACTATGTTTACGATCAATAAAGATACTAACATACAGTGTCATACTTCTGTATCTAATAATCATCGCGTCACTGATATATAATATATGAGTTTAGTATGAGTATTATATGAGAATACGACTGCATATGTACACATGATACACATTATATATCATTGCTTTTGAATGTGTAAAAGTGCAATAAAAACCTTTTTTTTTATCTTTCAAAACTTTTTTATTCAACCGCATGGAATGAACAGGCTTGGTGCACGACAGATTGTGAAACCTTGCCTATGGAGACGCAGCTCCCAAGTAGAAATGCATGTATATACAATATTTTTATGATGATGTAAGAAAATATTTGGAGAAAAGTTGAGTTTATGTTATTCCAAAGTAACATATCATCAATATTGCACCATGTTTGTAATAACATGTTCGTGATTGAATAAATACTGGATACTATTTGGAGAAAAGATGAATTTATATTATTTTAAAGTAACATATCATCAATATTATGCCGGATATGTAATAACATGTTTTTGTTTGAATAAATACTGAGTACTTATTAACTGGCTTGTGTACATTATATTGTCTTCTCAATCATTCTCATAATAAATATTCAAGAGGTGCCATTTCTTATCAAATTGATATTTCTTTCTGTTAGTATATTGCATATATTTTTCTAGATAATAATGTTTTTTGACCTCGTTTTTTATGTGAATAAATGCAGGTTTTTCCTTCTTGAATGAATCATAAATAACTTTCTCTGTTAAGAGAATGATTGAGTTTACTATTGGACCATTTTCTAGATCCCCTAATATTTTCCTTGAGTCGGATAAGTTATAGTCATGAAATTCTATCTCTATCAACCAATTATTGACACTGGCCCATAGCTCTTGAATGACAAAACAATATAAGATCATATGATCTACGCTATCCGTTGAAACCTTGCAAAAAGCGCAAAGATTGTTGGGTTTGATTCCCATTTTATGAAGCTTATCGTTTATAAAAAATCTTCTGTGCAGCGTTCTAAATTGGGTATATTTGAGATAACAATCCTTAAAGGATGCATGATGTAATTGAAAGGATTTTTGTAATTCAAAATTACTAAATTCTAATTCTGTCTTAGTTACCCATTTATCAGATAGTTCACCTAGTATCTGGTTACCCTTAGGGAGCAATAATTTGTACAAGTTTGATACTCCTTTAATGTCCACAGATAAGATAGCGTTAAGAAAGGAATTTTTGGGTCTAGGTTCTCTGTATTCTGGAGTGTCTCTCCAATTGAGGTATTCATTTACTTTAATACTGACTCTGGCATATTCTAAAAAGTTGGTCTTAACGTGGTATTTTTGGATGAAGTCTGCCACCGAGTATAATTTATTTGAATAGTCAATCAGATCCGAGATAACCGTAATCCCTTTATCTTTCCATTCTCTATTAATTTGTAGCTTAAGTATTGGGTTTAACCAGAGTGGTGTTTCTAAAATAACTGATCTTTCAAGAGCAAAATTACCATTCCACAGCAATTTCAAGGAATCTATTACATTAATCCAGAATGGATTAGAGATCATCGCGTCAATTATCTCTAGATAGTCTGGTCCATAAATAAATACCCCTTCAAGTTCAAAATCTTTTGGAAACACTGTCCATTTGCTGTTACTGCGCATGTACCTCTTTAACCAACCCAATTTGAGAGCATTATCGAAAAGTTTAATATTATGCAGTTTTAGACCACCGTCTTTGGTCTCAGCTTCTAATATTTCATGTCTGTATTTGGGCGATTTACCTGACCATAAAAACCCTTTAAAAAGAGTGTTTAATTCCTCAAAGAGTTCCTCTGTGGGGCTTGGGAGAGACAGAAGCATATGGGTAAATTTAGACATTAATAGAGACTTTATTATAATGACTTTGCCATAAGGTGTTAAGTTTCTTGCTTGCCAAGTGCTAATAAGTTTTTTGACCTCCCCTATTTTCCTATAAATGTTTAATTTAGTTATTTCTGACATTGATGTAATATTATAAATAATTCCAAGGATTTCAAATGAACTAGTCCATTCAAAACCGTGCTTGCCCTGCCAAGGTATGCTTCTGTCTCTCGTAGCCCCAAGTTTTACAACTTTAGTTTTGTCATTGTTTATGGCCAGCCCAGACCTTTTCTCAAACCATTTGAGAATTTTTACTACACAATTAAAACTTTTAAGATCCTCGTCTAAAAACAAAGTTGTATCATCCGCATATTGTGATACTAGCATTTCCACTTCATGCACCATTATGCCCCTCACATCCTCACACTCCCGCAAAACATGTGACAACACTTCAGCACAAATTACAAAAACATAGGGTGAGATTGGGTCCCCCTGTCTACATCCTCTAGACAGGGGGACCCTCTCTGACAGAAAACCATTCGGTTCTATCCTTAAATAGGAGTTAGCCTGTAGAAGTTTTAAATATTCGCAAAATGTCTCACCAAAGTTTAGATGCTGAAAAATTGTGTTACAGCCATTCTCCCTTATGGGTCCACATTGGGGCTGGAAGTTGGTCACGAGGGTTTGTGTCACAGATCTTTCTGAGACTAATTTTTTCTGAAACTAGTATATCTCAAGGGCAAAAGCCCAAAAAATCTGCCTACAAAGTCTTCAGACAAATTTTTTACAGCAGTTTGAAGTTGAGGCTATCCAAATTTCAGAGGACCACTCAAAATATGACCTTTATTTGATTTCAGGCTTGTAAAAATGTATTGAAAAGGCTAATACCCCATTGTATGCTATTTTTATGAAGTAAACTGTATGATGGTTCAAATAAATACAGCTTTTGCATATATTTCACTTGTTTTTTCATAATTTTGCCACTGTTTTGTGAAGTATAGTTTCAAAACTGCAATGAAGTCCTGAAAGTATTGTATAACTTTAGCTGTAAAAGTGAGAGATCTTTCTGAAAAATAGTCTAACCTATCTCAGGGAAATGACAAATTAGTGCTCTGGGACTGGCCCAAAAGATGTAGAGCATAGGTGAAAGCATCGCTGGTAATAGCGCATTGATAAACGTTTCGTAAGTTGCGATATTTTTATGTAGAAATTTGTAATTTTTCAAAATTAATATTTATGTTCAGAAATCATCTTAATAGGCCTAAAGACACCTAATTAACTTAATTTGTTAATTTGGACTTCATTGCAGTTGGCGATGAGGCTAGGATTTTTTTCGTTTGTAGGTTGCAGAAAATGGTAAAATGGAAAACACATGAATACAGTCTAAAAATCAAAAGGTTTATTGAAGAAACCTGTCAAATACGAAATTAAAATATACATAGATATCACATGCACCTATCCAAACAATCGTTGGCAAGGCTGAGCCACTTTGGTATGTTAAATTTCACCCAGAAGGCACTTCAAAGTATAAAAGTATAAAATGAATTAAAATGAGGTATATCTTCTCGCTTGGCAACACCTTTCAAATGCTATAATGGTGAATTATATTGTACTACTCATAGTTATTTGACCTTTTCATAATGATGGAAACAATTTCCAACTGCATGAAGCTAGTTTGGACAACATCTCTTCACACTGACCTGCATTGAAGTTTTGACTAAAATAGTTTGTAGGTTTCAGGTCTGCTACCTTAAGTTGTATCTCAATATGAAGCTTTGAAACTAGGTAGGTAAGCATCTAATGTCCATTCTTACCATATATATAGGAAAGTTATACATTGTGCTATTGAAATCACATCAAAATTATCGCTTTGGCACAGCATTGATCAGCACAAAATATCTGGTTTTTTCATGACACAGATATGGAATTATCACATTTATGATCACATAACGGCACAACTGCACCCTTAAATACTTAAAAGTCCACTCATAAAAACAGAATGAGACAAACAAAATAAATAATGCAAGTTTCCCAGCACTTTTACACTACTACTGAACTTCAAAATGGAGTGTTTGAGTAAGTTAAGTAAGTTGCGCAGATCTTCTCCAAAATGATTGGACCTTTGAACATCATTAAAGGCAGTAAGTTATGACTAGATTGGAGTAATACTTGCAAACTAAAATCGAACAAAACTGTAACATTGAGTAAATCACATATATGGAATGTTATTGGAGATAAAACATCTTCACAATGTCATTTGTGACTCATTTTGAGAAATATACAATATAAAAATGGTTTAAACACTTTAAACCAGCATCCCTTATACTTTTAACAGATGTAATGATTATGCATAGAAGTTCTTTAAACCAGCATCCCTTTTACTTTTAACAGATGTAATGATTATGCATAGAAGTTCTTTAAACCAGCATCCTTATACTTTTAACAGATGTAATGATTATGCATAGAAGTTATGAAACCTTAACATTTAAACATGCAACAGAACATTTGAAATAACTTAGGAAATGAAGTGTGAATACACTTAGTTTGTACGTGGCCTAACCAGTTATTCACTTCCCATCGGTCTGCTGGATTGCCAGAAATTTATCCAGAGAGGTAGCATTGAGAGTGAAGAACCTTCTAGCAGCTTCAGGCTCATATACAACTGGACCATTGGGACAGAAGCAGAGCCAATCACACTGAAGACATGGGGTGAATTTGTTGAGTTTCCCTTTTGCCTTAGGAGGAAGGAGACTACATTCCTCCCACTTGCATGAAGTCACTGCCACACCCTGGGATGCAAAATTTTGCAAGTCTAAGTAGCCCTCCATAAACCATGGGGTGCATCAGATCCACTCATCACTGCATGGAGCATGCCAGTGCCCTTCACAGCTGCAATCTGGGCTTGAAGCATGTTCACCTCTTTCTGGGATAAATCATACTCCTCTTGGCCAATCCAAGTGTAGTTTACAGCTCCACCAGTTTCAGATGCCCATTTGAAGAAGTCATCTGCATCAGCCATAGGAGTTCCATGTTTGCCTGCTTGCTCAGCCATCCTTTTGACACTGCCCACAATGCCATCACAGGGGCCCTTCCCGTGACCTGACTCAAAGTATTTCCACCTTGCCTCGATGCCAAAAAATTCTTTGTGATTAGCAACAGCATCGGACATCAACCTATTGTGATATTGTGAGAAGGGTCTATCTGTAATATAATGGACCATTTGGATTCCCTTTTCACTGATCAGAGCTTGAAGGTCCTTCTTCATGAGTGCTTTCAGAATAGTGATCACCATACTGGAGTTGTGATTATTCAAAGGAGATACATAAACATAGCTTGTATGTTTCAACTGTTCTCCCACTTTGTAGTACACTACACAGGGGTGTAATGTAACAGTAGCCTGGTTCAAATATGCACTCTGGACAGCATCAGTATATGCACACGTGAAGTTTTCTGCAAAATCCATTTTGATTATGATGCGGTTAGCTGGCAGGTTTTCTTTCAGCTGGGTTAGCTGTGTGTACCGAGTACTGACAACCTTGACTCTGCGTTTGTCATCTCTCGCATCTAGAACTTTCTGCTGGACAGTAACCTCAGTGGCTGTGACTTTATCCACCAACCCCTTAACTGCCTCTTCCGTCTGGTAAGATTTCACAAAGACATCAGGACTTGGAGTGAGGGGTTCTGTGAGTACCTCCTTGTGTTGGTCACTTTTCTTTGCTGCAGTTTGTAGTTCATCCTCCACCACATTCGCATAGATCAGTTTCTTCTTGATGCCAGCTGGGACTTTCATTGAAGTAAGGCTACTGTCTCGAATGAGCTTGATAGGCTTGCTGCGTGGTGTCTGAGCAGTGATGCCTTGCTCAGCTTGCATAGCTTCGAGTGGCACTACCACTGGAACTGGAGGAAGCACTGGAGACCACGGTCTATTGATCTGTACTGTAGTCCCCTGGCTTGGAGATGTGACAGTACTACTACTTGTCCTTACAGTAATGTCACTTGATCCTTTCTTCTCCATCTTCTTGCAGCTCCTTTGGTATTTCCGTTTCTGAGCTTTGAGATTCTTAATCTGTTCCTCATGTTTTTTAACCTGTTGGTTCAATTTTGAAACAGCTTTTTCGACACGTTTTCTCTTTTGAGTAGTAGACTTTAGACCAGTACCATCATCCGTCTCATCATCAGCATCATCACTGGTAGATCCATTGACAGTTGACCAGTCCTCATCTTCCGCCACATCAGCCTGAGCAGCCAGTTTCTCTTCCAGTCTCTTCTTACGGTGTCTCCTGACCCTGCTTTTGGTTAACCTCCTGTTATTTGCCTTCTCTTCTTCTCTCATGTCTGCTACATTCTTTTGATCACCTTTCACCTTTTCAATTTCCCTTTTCATGAAGGTAGCACCCAGATCAGCAAGTTTCTCCGCTGAAAAAGTAAAGAAAAGTGTCAAAATAAGCCATGTCCTCAAAAACGTAACGCACAAATGAAACAACACGTAACGAAAATGTCCTCAACTCAAATAGAGATGTAAATACCCCCCCGCCATGTTGTTTTGATTCATTTACGAGCAAAACATTTCAAAGTTGTCTAAACTTACGGCAAATTACGCACAGACATCTTAAAATTTATGTTAGCGGAGCTTCTATGCTAGCCTACCCCTAAAATGACACCGATTTTTCGAAGATCCCATGATTAGAAATCGAAAAATTTTATGAAAAAAACACTCACCGCTGATTCTGACGAGTCTGGCAGCATGGCCTAACATCCCTTCTTGACGTCAGAAATGAAAACGAGGCCATAACCTCATTATTTTAGTCTGTAGGCTTGTCGATAGATGGCAATGTCGGATTGCCTAGAAACTTACACAACGTTTGTACGTGACGGTTTTTCGAACTTATGCTTCCCTGCAGGCTTAGAAATAATTCTTTCTGGATTTGTTACAATCGTTATTTGTACTATGCCTGAAGGTCTTTTAGATGCAAAAAGAAGATCTTCCACGAGTACATGTATAGGGAGGTATAATGCGATCGTAAGTTGCGCTAGTTATCGATACGCACCAACCTTACCCCATTTCGAGGTCTGTGGGCCTTTCTTAAAACTTGGTCTCAGACTTTTTGTTATTTTATCGAAAAGTTGAGATGTTTCCGCAGATGTAGAGACCAAAAAATCATTGAATACTATTTAATATGGTACATGTCCCGCCTAAAATAGCTTGATGCGAAATGTACAAACAAAAATTGAAGACACGTGTACAGACCTACCTAAAGTATATTTCAAAATGAAATATTCTGTTCTTGCGTCAGAAATATCAAAATTCAAAGTATTTCCAATAAATATAGATGAGGTTTTCCTAAAACAATCCGGTTTTTTAATCTTTTCACACAAAATCATATTTTAACCTTTGCTGAGGACACGTTAGTCCGTTTCGCCTTGTTGCTCTTCCGGCCTCAGAAAAAAAATTTCTACTAGAGTTAGGACACTAGTTATGCATGACTCTGATGCACATTGATCCTAGCTACTGGCTGATACCAAATAAGCCAGTATTCATGCAGTATTTTTCCCTAGGGGGTCGAGGGTCACGCAAATCTCGTTATGTGGACCCTTAAGGGAGAATGGCTGGTTAATAAAAGGCCATTCTATTGTATCAAACGCTTTAGCAAAATCCAATATTAATATGAGCCCCTTTTTGTGATAAGTATCACAATGTTCTATTAAATCATAGACTGTGCGGGTGTTCTCCCTGATAAATCTACCTGATATAAATCCTGTTTGATCCTCATTGATTAGGTAAGGAAGTTCTGGCTTTAACCTATTTGCTATCATCCCTGAGATAAACTTATAAACAGAATTGAGTAATGTGAGAGGACGCCAATTTTTTAAGTCGTTTCGAAGTTTGCCAGTCTTCGGGATACAAGTAATTACCCCCTCAATCATTGTACCAGATAAATGTTTATTGTTTACACTTTCTTGGAGATAGCGGAAAATCCAGTGTTTTAACTCGTCCATGATTTTTGAAAAATTCATTAGAGAAACCATCTGGCCCAGGAGCTTTATTGAGCTTACTTTTGAGTAAAGAAGTTTCTAATTCTTCGAGTGTAAAAGGAGAATCTAGTTTTTTTTTACTATTATCTGATAGTTGTTGCATATTATCTAGGTATTTTGAGAATTCACCCGTAAAAAGCTCTTTCACCCCTTTAGAAAGATATAGATCAGAATAAAATCTATGTTGTTGCTTCAATATAGCCTCACTGTCAGTTACTTTTTTTTGCCCTCCACAGTAGGAGATGGAATACTCTTATTTATGTAGTTTCTTTTTTCTAAGTTTAAAAAGTATTTTGAAGGTTTTTCCCAATCTTGTGATAGTTGTGCTCGGGATCTAATCATACTTCCTTTTATCCTCTTTTCTCTTATTTTCTCAAGTTGAGATTTGGCAGTGAGCAGTTGCTCGTTTAAAATTGAAGTGGTTTCAGTTTCTGATTCTAAAATAGCGATCTGATCCAATAAAGTTTTTTCTTCGGCTCTCTCCTTTTTTAAGTTTTCTGCTGAAATCTATTATTGCTCCTCTCAGTTGACAAAGTAGGGTATCCAGAAAGAGAGTGTCAGAGATGGTAATATCTAATCTGTCCCCGTGATTGTTCTTGACATATTCAGGATCATATTCAGTGCAATAAAAACCTGTTGCACATTTGTGTAATTGGAAATAAAAATATATATATATATTCAAACACTATGAAAGGTCACTCACCTTTTTAACAATAAAATTGATATACGAACATTTCCATTATATATCACTCCTATCACATAATGCCATTCCTGAACTATCAGGAATTTGCTGTTTACACAAAGCAATTCCAAACATGTGTATAAACATGGGCTTAATGCACCCAGGCATTGGATTCTTGCTAGTAATGCATTTCAAAGATTAATCAATGTCAAACTGTACTCGGTAAATATGAAAATTGCGTGTAACAATTATTTTGTTTGTACAACTCTCTGTGTCCCTTAATCGCCTCTGCCATGACATACCAGACAGGTGTGTGTGTATATATATACATATATATATATATATATATATATATATATATATATATATATATATATATATATATATATATATATATATACATATATATATATATATATATATATATATATATATATATATATATATATATATATATATATATATATATATATATATATATGTATATATATATATACATATATATATATATACTCTGTGCATCTTTAACAATGACCATGCACCAAATGTCTCGGGTGATTCATTTCGGTTCATATTTTTCACATTTGATGGAGAGAGAGAGAGAGAGAGAGAGAGAGAGAGAGAGAGAGAGAGAGAGAGATGTGTACATATAGAGGTATGTGCGTATTTTTACTTGTATTGGATTGTATATAAAAAGTTACGCGAGCGCTCGCAATGTACTCTACAATAGTATCAGTTGTCAGGATGGCCGAGTGGTCTAAGGCGCCAGACTCAAGGATAGCTAATCCTTACCGTACAATGCAGTCAGTGCGGTTACAGAGCATTCTGGTCCACGAATGTGGGCGTGGGTTCGAATCCCACTTCTGACAAAATATTTTTTCACTCGCAGCTAAAACTAAACATGCTTTTGTAATATATTTGTCGTAGTACTTGAACTTGAAATTTATTTGTAATATATTTACAGTCAATAAGTGTTAAGGTGTTAAGAGGCGTAGCCGAGTAACCCCGAGGGTATTAGTCAGGGAGCCAAACCCCGATTTTAAAAATTCCGTGGCACCCGAGAGGGTAAAAGCAATGGACCCTTCCAACATTTACTACATCCCTCCAGTATTAAAAAACAACTGTCTGCCGGACTGAAAAAGTGACGGTTTATGATTTAGAGGTCATTTGAAGGTCAAACTCTTGAAAATAAGCTTTTTTCTCAGTATATGTACTAAAATTCAATGTTTATTAGCTGCAATCACAAACATTCTTATTTCATATGTATAGAAATATCAATATTGACCTTGTTGTAAAGTATTTTTATGTTTGTGTGATATTCAAGGTCATCTCAAGGTCAAATAGGGGTCAAATAATTGAAAAATGGGCTTTTTCTGAGTAAAAGTACTAAATTTGTAATCTATTTCAATGACAATCTTGTACATTCTTCATTTTATGGTATTGGACTACTAGTATTGATCTTGTAGTAGTCTGATATCTCTTTTGGGAGATGTTCAAGGTCATTTCAATGTCAAAAATATGTCAAAACTTTGAAAAATGAACCCTTTTCTGAGTAAAGGTACTAAGTTTTTAACATATTTTTAGGGCAATCACACGCATTCTTCTTTTTATGGTATTGGACTATAGAAATTGATCATGTAGTTAGTTGATTTCTATTTTGGTTGATATTCAAGGACATCTAAAGGTCAATAAGTGCAAAAAAAGTTGAAAAAATGGGCTTTTTCTGGGTAAAAGTACCAGGTTTTTAATCTTATTTATGGTAATCACAAGCATTCTTCTTTCTTATGGTATTGGACTATTGATAATGATCTGAGAGGGTAAAAGCAATGGACTCTTTCAACATTAAGAACATCCCTCCAGTATTAAAAAACACCTGTCCGCCAGACTGAAAAAGTGACGGTATATGATTTAGAGGTCATTTGAAGGTCAAACTCTTAAAAATAGGCTATTTTCTCAGTAAATGTACTTCGATTCAATGTTTCTTTGCTGCAATCACAAACATTCTTATTTCATATGTATAGAAATATCAATATTGACCTTGTGGTAAAGTATTTTTTTGTTTGTGTGATATTCAAGGTCATCTCAAGGTCAAATAGGGGTCAAATAATTGAAAAATGGGCTTTTTCTGAGCAAAAGGTCTAAATTTCTAATCTAGTTTTAGGCCAATCACATGCATTCTTCTTCTTATGGTTTTGGACTATTGAAATCGATCTTGTAGTTATTTGATTTCTATTTTGGTTGATATTCAAGGTCATCTCAAGGTCAATAAGGGCAATTTTCTTTTGAAAAAATGGGCCTTTTCTGGGTACTATTTTTTCATCTTTTTTATGGTGATCACATGCATTTCTCTTTCTTATGGTATTGGACTATTGGCAATGATCTTTTAGTAGTCTGATTCCTATTTTGTGTGATTTTCACGGTCATCTTAGGGTCACGAAGGGTTGAAAAATGGACTTTTTACATTTAAAGTTTTGAATCTGTTTAATAGCAATTACATGTATTCTTTTTTGATATATGACTTTTAATATCGATATTGTAATAATCTGATTTCTATTTAGTTTGAAATTCAAGGTTATCTCAAGATCAAATAAGGGTAGAATGGTTGTATTGATAGGCATTTCTTTAATAAACGTTCTTTTAGTCAATATTTGTGGCTATCTCCTACTTTTAGAACTAAAATTATTCAAATTATTGGGACTTGTCTGACATAATAGTGATGAAAGTTTTTCAAGAACTTACAATTCAGCAGCAGAGTTAATATAAAAATTGTCACTTATAAAGCGCTATTTCCTTTAAAATAAGATAAGAAGGAATGTATGTGATTGCCATAGAAAAAAGATTATTTTCACACAGAAAAAGCATTTTTTCAACTTTTCGAACCCTTTTCATCCTTGAAATGACCTTTGAATATCTCACAAAAATAGGTAGCAGTCCAATACTGATTGTACAATACCGATAAAAGAAGAATGTATGTGATTCTCATAAGATATATATCAAGAACCTAGTACTTTTACTCAGAAAAGAGCCCATATCTAAACTTTTGGACCCCTTTCATGACCTTGAAATAACTTTGAATATCCCACAAAGTAGATAGCAGATTACTACAAGACCAACATCAATTGTCTAGTACTGAAAAAAGAAGAATGCAAGTGATTGCTTCAAAAATATCATAAACTTTTACTTAGAAAAAAGCCAATGTTTCAAACTTTTGATCTTTTTTTGACCTTAAAATGACCTTGAGTATGACACCAAATAGAAATCATGATATACAAGATCAATACCAATAGTCGAATACCAAAGAAAAGAAGTATGCATATGATTTTCATTGAAATATATCAAATTTAGTTCTTTTACTCTGTAAAAGCCCATTTTTCAATTATTTGAACCCTATTTGACCTTGAGATGACCTTGAATATCACACAAACAAGAAAATACATTACCACAAGGTCAATATTGATATTGCTATACATATGAAATGAGAATGTTTGTGATTGCAGCAAAGAAACATTGAATCTAAGTAAATTTACTGAGAAAATAGCCTATTTTTAAGAGTTTGACCTTCAAATGACCTCTAAATCATAAACCGTCACTTTTTCAGTCCGGCAGACAGTTGTTTTTTAATACTGGAGGGATGTACTAAATGTTGGAAGGGTCCATTGCTTTTACACTCTCAGATCATTATCAATAGTCCAATACCATAAGAAAGAAGAATGCATGTGATTGACCTAAAAATGTTAAAAACCTAGTACTTATACTCAGAAAAGGGTTCATTATTCAATGTTTTGACATATTTTTGACATTGAAATGACCTTGAACATCTCCCAAAAGAGAAATCAGTCTACTACAAGATCAATACTAATAGTCCAATACCTAAAAATGAAGAATGCACGAGATTGTCATTGAAATGGATTACAAATTTAGTACTGTTACTCTGTAAAAGCCCATTTTTCAATTATTTGACCCCTATTTGACCCTGAGATGACCTTGAATATCACACAAACATAAAAATACATTACCACAAGGTCAATATTGATATTTCTATACATATGAAATAAGAATGTTTGTGATTGCTGCAAAGAAACATTGAATCTAAGTAAATTTACTGAGAAAAAAGCCTATTTTTAAGAGTTTGACCTTCAAATGACCTCTAAATCATATACCGTCACTTTTTCAGTCCCGCAGACAGGTGTTTTTTAATACTGGAGGGATGTACTAAATGTTGGAAGGGTCCATTGCCTTTACCCTCTCGGGTGCCACCAACTCTAAATTTAGGGCCCTTTTTTCAGTTTGGCTCCCTGACTATATCACATACACCACAGCTTCCGAGGAGTCTATGTGGCTTGTACCACAGTTGACTGCCTTCCACCAATCACAGGCCGAGAAATGTATACCCTTGGGTAACACCCTTGGTTTTAGGCAGCTTAGAGAACAAATGTTTGATGCCTTTGATTGGTGCAAGGCAAGCAACTGTGGTACAAACATACATACATACGTTAATTTTTTATATATGTGTGTGTATGTATGTATATATATATATATATATATATATATATATATATATATATATATATATATATATATATATATATATATATATATATATATATATATATATATATATATATATATTTCCATAAATACACATTGTTGGCAGGCTATAGTGTGTAATAGTGTTTTAAATGCCAACACAACAATTTCTAGCGTGTCCGTGCGGAGAGCAATATCTGCCATCTTATTTCGGTCGTCAAGGGAGGTGTCATCGAGAGAAAAGTAGTTACGTTTCCACTGATATTTCAGGGTCCAAAACGAAATGACTCGGGTGATTCATTTCGGTTCATATTTTTCACACTTGGTGGAGAGAGAGAGAGAGAGAGAGAGAGAGAGAGAGAGAGAGACAGAGAGACAGAGACAGAGAGAGAGAGGGGGCATGGGGATGGTACATGAAGGCCACTGAGGGTAACACACTGGTAGGCCTAGTCTAGGAACCTAGTCAATTTTCAAGGGTACTCTTGAACCAAAGTGGCTCACATACAGTGCAGACGTTTAGTTCCCGCATCAGTCGACCTGACGTTTACCAGTACCAGGTTGTGCAAACACACATTGATATCTCATCCAAAAGTAAGCCAAGTACATCAATGACCCACGTAGCTTGCAAATCAAAGCGACGTTTAATGTGAGGTCATCCATGCATTTATGCTCAGGACACTGGGTGGCACTCGAACGTGAGGTCGTGTGCTACGCACAGGCTGCCCATGCATTTTGTGCAGGAATTAAATGTCGGCACTGTACTTATAAGGTATCATTTCTCTTCTAGGGTGGCTTATATTAGACAGGACGCTGATTTATCAACTGAAATGACTGAGCAAACAGTGGAAAGTCAGTTACCATGATTACATTATATAATAACACTGGGAAGATTAATGTAAATCAACTATGCTCGTGTCCTCACATACATTCAGAATTCGCAATCTGTTTGATAATAAACAGTGTCCATGGTTACCCAGGAACATGATATGTAGAAGATTATATGTCTAAATGGCCCAATGGAAAACTCTAATTCTCCTGGGTGCGCTGGTACCAATTGACTGAATAACATGCTAGAGCATACTGTTAATTCGGAAAATATTGCGTTAGTTAAATTTTTGCGTTTTTTGCGTTTAGCCTGGAACGCAAAATTAAAATTCGTAATGATTAGTGCTGCCACTCAATGTTGCGGCCAATTCGCAAAGTTAAAAAACGCAAAAATTGATTTCCAGTAAATTCGCGAAATTTACTCTTCGCAATCATTTGTGAATCTACAGTATCACTAGACAACACATATGAAAATTCATCAGCATAGCACTTAGTAAGGCAAGTGATGTGGACGAATATCATCAGAGTCCATCAAACATTTTAAAACGGGGAACATTTCTTCACATTGTGAATAGGTAAATATTGGCGGAGTACGGGGCCTGCCCCAAAAAGCCGAGTGGTCCCAAGTGAGCTCAGAGCATGAGAGTAAGTTGCCAGTGCCTTGTGATGAGGCGGTGTTTTTCCTCGGGTACTAGTCACAAATTGGTATTTGCCTGGTAGGAAAAATGACGTTAAACAAAATTAAGAACCATAATTTTAAATTTGCATATATATAATATGTCTGCTATACCAACTGTTTGTAATTCTCATTTTATACTGCCTTTTTGGGTTAAGATCTTTCGTAGGCGTTCAGTTTACACGGTTTTTGTTTTTCTTTCGCTGGGGAATTCTCTGTTTTGAATACAAATACGAATTCGAACTTTCCTATTCTCTAACCGCCCTTTGCGGCACAGAGCGGAAATACAATGATTTCATTGAGAAAAGACATATATATACATCAACATTGTTGTCATAATTGTCAAAAATATACACACACACACATATATATATATATATAAATATGTATATATATATATATATATATATATATATATATATATATATATATATATATATATATATATATATATATATATATATATATATATATATATATACATATATATATATATATATATATATATATATATATATATATATATATATATATATATATATATATATATATATATATATATATATATATATATATATATATATATAGTATACACCCATATTAGTTATATTTGCTGACATTATACATTGATTTATCTAATTACTGTCATAATTAGTTATACAGACAGTTTAAATCAACATTATCAATTTCTTCACTCACAACATCTGGAAGAAATGTGTATTCCTTCATGCACAAGTAAACAAACTTGGCAACTTTAATTATCAACTTTCTCTCGTTTGTATTTAATAATTGAGTAATTTTTAAAGTGCTACATCTAGTTTTATAGTATTTTTGAATGACTGATATTCTACATTTTTCATTACCATTACATTCAAATAGGAAGTGAAATTCATCACCTAAAATTCTCTTTCTGCACTTAGTGCAGATGCGCTCTTGCCTTTGCATTGATAATCTTGACCTACAATTAACTGGCAATATTTGAGAACCAGTTCTAAAATCAAGTAGCGAGTATTTAAGGTATTTTGGCAATATATTTCTGTATTCTTCGAATTCAGGAATATCTTCATAAATGTTATATGTTGAGAAATTTTCCTCCTCTGAAATTCTGCTAAACCATTTCTGCAGAAACTGATCTAGCAATATTCTTTTAAAAACACTCACTGGACACCCCTGTGCCACTGAGCCACAGAACGGTAGTAGTGACACCTTTACTTAGTTATCCTAACTATGTTTACTGCTATCTTTATACCAATAAACGTACGCAACCCAATGGCGCAGCGGCAAGATTGCCGACCTGAGTGCTTGGAGGCATGAGTTCAATCCACAGCCGGGGCGAGTAGGGGTTCGATTACTTTGTAAAAAGGGGCAACCACCGACAATCCTTCATTCCTTACTCTTAAGTGTCTGTCGCCCAATTATAGGGAGAGATTTCTCTGAAGAGTTTCTTATTTATTTCATATAATCGCTCATGCTATCTATGTCGTCTGCATACACAAAAATCCCTCCTCCTTATTTGTCTGAGCCACCCTTTCAAAAGTGGTGGCGAACCTTAAAAAAAACAATCGTGAGAAACTGCGAAAGAAAACGTATAAAGCTGCCTTAAAGACACGTTGTTTAAATATTCCTAAAAGGAAATACAGTACCGTATAAAGCTATCTTAAAGTCTTGTTGTTTACATATTCCTTAAAGGAAATACAGTACCGTACAAAGCTTCCTTAAAGTCACGTTGTTAACAAATTCCTAAAGGAAACAAAGTATACATCGAAGGTGTTGACGTGTCTTATTAACACTTTTACAACATGTTCCATGTCAATGACCGGTAGCTACAATGTATAATGCAGAGGTCCAGCTAGTCACTAGTCCCAGGTCTGCAAATTGGTCCAAATGAAGACTCTTTAAATCAGGTCAAGAAATTATCATCAACCATATTAGTAGGGGAGGAACGGGGGGCTTACGAGCACCCTCATGATACATTTTTTAAAATCACATTTATGGAATCCTGAGGTGCGGAATTTACTAATTTTTTTGTTCCCCGCGCCAACTCGTGTCCCATGGGCTTGCTTTTTGGCCATCTTGGCAGCCATATTGAATATCCCTTAGGTAGCAAAAATAGAGGGAAAATAGGGGTAGGGGTAACCATTTTGATCATAACTTTAGTTATATTGGTATATTTTCAACAAATGAGGTATCATAGTTTGAAATATTCCATTCCGAAAATTTTAAGACCGGTCACGTTCTGATTGGTCAATTATGAAAGGTCGGGAAACCTGAACACCCAGCGAAAACAGCCGCCTAACCATAAGTCGATGTCAACTTAGTGACGTGCCCTGGTCTTGGTCCAAACCCTGGCAGTATTGAAACAACAAGGGGCCCACTCCCCCGGGGAGGGCACTCACGTACAGAGGGGGGCCGCACCTGCGTTACGTATTTCGCGGAAGAAGGGGTCTTTTTTTAAGACCTCCGCATGTCCGCGATTTTGTAAAAGAAGGTACCTTTTTTTGTACCAAGGTACGAAGTATGGGGGTCAAAATCCCCTTACAATCCACAAAATATACGCGGCTCTGACTCCGAGTGACTTCCAGAGTGACTGGGCTTCCGAGTTTGCTGCCGCCACTTGCTGCCACTAAACAAGCAGAGGATTATAAAATCTTAAGTTAAAATATGTGTTCCCGTTCATCCAACGTCAGTGTTTTGATAAAAGAAGGGGTGTTTATTTAGTGGAAAAATTAAAATAAGGGTGCTTTTTTGGCCAGAAATCAGTGCTTTAGGGGTATTTTATAATTTTGATAATGAACGTATGCACTCCCCCCCCCCCCCCCCTAAATACCCAAGTGCACCCCCCGTGCCCACTCCATTACCAGGTCAGGCCATGAACTTGATGGCTGAACGATCGATTTTATCAGGGGTCCTGCTAGTTATCCCCATAGCCCAAGGCTACAGAAAATTGTGTGGGGCTATAATTATATTTGCCTTTGTAGCCCCGCTGGCTATAAGAAAAGTAACATGTTAAGAACATGCTCAGAGTAATATAAATAATAAAATCAGTTTGAGAACACCATTTTACACATCAGTTGTCCTTTGGTACAATTCTAAAGTGCGATAGATACTTTCAACTTCAAAAATTGTTTTTAGGAAAGGACTCCAGTGGGACTGCATCATTTAGAAAATCGAGGGCTATAATATCTTGGGTTGGGCTATGGCCGTTTGAGTAACTGAAGTCCTGGGGTCCCTTAGAGTTTTTAACCGAAGCATCGCCCTTGTAATGCACGTAGTACTAGTATCACGATTGTAGCGGAAACCAAAGGTAGACATGATGTAAAACTGCTGCAGTAATGTAGATGCATATCTCCTACTCTAATGTCACTATGGCAGTGTTTTACAGTAGAGACATTTAATTCCTGAACCAGTCCACTGGATGTCTACCAGTGCCCGGTTGTACAGTTGTACAAACAGCCATTGACAACACATCAAAAAATAAACCGATCACATCGATTACCCTTAAATTAATGTAGCTTGTGAATCAGACCTACGTTCAGTTGCGAGGTCATTCATGCATTCGTGCCCAGGAAACTGAGCGGCAATCGGACTTGCGGTCGTGTATTATGCTTGGGCTGCCCACCCATTTAGTGCAGTCTTTAAATGTCGGGACTCTACCATGTGAATTAAAGCTACATTCAGTTGTGAGGTCAATCATGCATCCATGCCCGGGAAACTGAGTGGCAACCGGATATGCGGTCGTGTATTATGCCCGTGCTTTCCACGTAGTTAATGAAGGAATTAGATGTCGGCACTGTACATGCAGAAATCTTATTAACACGTGTATGTGTGCTCTTGCCTATCTACAGTACTGTCATTTAATTCCTGCACCAGTCGACCGGACGTCTGCCAGTGCCTGGTTGTACAAACACCCATGGACAACATGTCAAATAAATAAGCCAAGAACAGCAATGACCCACGTAGCTAGTGAATCAAAGCTACGCTCAGTTGTGAGGTCATTCATGCATCCGTGCCCAGGAACTCACTGAGTGGCAATCGGCCTTGGGGGCGTGTATCATGCCTGGGCTTTCCACGTATCTAATGCCACACAAAAGGCCAAAATATTATGTTGTGTTTTTTCATACTTCAATGTCATTTGAAGGTCAATTTTTTCTCTCATAGACTGCATATCCCAAGTATCAAAAGGAATCATTATGGCATCTTGGACATATCGATAAGTGACCATTTTTGGACAGGAATTAGATGTCGGCGCTGTACGTGTAGAAATCTCATTAATGCGTGGGATTGTGCTCTTGCCTATCTAGGTTAAGGTTATGTGTATTGTGATTAACTGCTACTGTGCATCTCTCTACACAATAAAAAGATCAATGTTGTCACAATGAAAGTACCATGACGACGTATTGTATACGTATGACAAGTTCAATCAGAGGAACATCAAACAGTTACATCTGTGAGATAGAGAGACCGGTTCTTGGACCAGTGACATAGATATACAGTGATGGACGGAAATCTGAAAATATAAGATGGGATGCAGTAGGTAGCACAGTTGGCTATATACTGTGGGATTGGATTGGAATTTCGTTTTTCGTCACTTCTTCTGCCAATTTGCCGTGACTAGGATATATAGTGATGGACATGTAATAGACAATCACAGGGCAGCTTTGTGTCTCATAGAATTGAAGGATAACATACGAAACGATGCCTCATGCGTACATACGAAATACCATATCAAGAACATTGGAGAGAAATGACTATTATTTCATTCCAATTTAATAGGAATGAGGAGATATTTCAAACATAACATTTAAAGCTATGATTGGCATCGCACATGTAAAGGATAATCACAGGGCAGCTTTTTTTGTCTCATCAAATTCAAGGATGAAATAAGAAATGAGGTCGCTTGCGTACACACGACATGGCATATTAAGTACATTGGAGATTCATATCTGCTTTTTCATTCCAATTTGATAAAAAGAATGAAATGTGGTTTTACGTCACTTTCAACAGTTTAGGTTTTATCGCGATGAGACAGAAACCCGGAACCGGGAAAAAAATTCCCTTCTCCTCACAAATAGTTCCTAGGGGTCTTTCAGTTGCACGACCATAGACAGCCCTCTAAAACACCAATTTGATAAGAACAGGTGAGGATAGTTCACACATAAGATTTGAAGCTACGATTGGCATTGTGGTTAAAGGATCAAGAGAACGTACGTGGGATGAACAAGAAAAGATGAGATGAAAAATCTCACTTTCCGGTGAAAACTGCAGAAGCCAAATAAAAGAGGATTAAAAACATTTTTATTCCAACTTTTCAGGGAGGAAATCTGAAAAAATAAGATGAGATGCAATAGGTGGCACTTGGCCTTATACTGTGGAATTGGATTGGAATTTTGTTTTTCGTCAGTTGTTCTGCCATTTTGCGGCTAAATCGTGACTAGCCAGTTTTGGAGAATCTGGCCTAAGTGTGACGTTATTAATTAGGAGACAAAGAACAATGAGGGTTCTTGTATCGTTTACAATACAGATAAACTTGAGCACCAACATGCGCAGAACATGACTTTTGGGCTATTCGCCACAGCCAGCTTGATCAGGTTGACCAGCTGGTTTCATATCCACTTGTTTTCACTCATCAAAGGTTCCTCCATGAAGGATGTGAGACTGCTCTAGCAGAGGATGACGTTCACATGTAATAAATAAATAAGTGTTTAAAGGCACATCGACACACAAAGGTCATTCAGTGCCATAAGATACTAGCAAAAAGTGGTCCTTTGTCATTGTTAAAGAACAATGACAAAGCATAATTAGTCTAGGTTCAAGAAAAAAAAGAGTGAGAGTAAGAGCAGAGCCTTCAGATCCAAAGAGGACCAAGGGATATTTACACAACCCCATTCTTTTTTAAGGCGAGCAGGGTACCACACCAGGTTAGGGTTCCCCGGGAGTTGCCACCTCCTATTTCACAACATGAGGTGTGCCCCTTGCGGGGTCACATCTGGGATGGAATCTATGCTAACATTGTGTATTCTTTCCCGCACAACAAAGAACTATCGATTTCACCAACAACTTCCTATAGTTCTTCAGTTACTTGGCAGCGGACAAACAGTAAAGGTTAAAGTCTTTGTGGTTTGCAATAGCAAAATGGGATATGCTGTTTGTTCCTATACATTCTTGTTGATTTAACAGCATAAGGTATTCTTTCACAACACCGATATGTAGCAAACCAAAATATCATCAAGGATATGCAAGATATAGCTTAGAAGGACATAGAGCCAAGATCAGATGTCTGTGACTGTGAAACTGAGAGGATTTGAAAGACTGAAATTGAGAACCCAATACATGTAAACACTTTATTCACAAGGCGAGATGTTTTGACTGTGTCGTTTATCATTGATACCAAAGGAACACACAAAGGAAAGATGAAATGGGATTTAACATGGATTTTGACAGCTGAGGTCATATTGTGACGAGATAGAAACCTGGAACCAGGACGAAAATCACTTCTGTTTACGAATAGTTCCAAAGGGGTCTCTCAGTTACAAAAGGACCATAGACAGCCCTCCACAACGCGTTGGGAGGCAGGCATTGTAACCACTAGGCCATGGTGTATCGCTCATTCATGACTTATTATTGATACTGAAGGAACAATTCACTGAATTCATTCAGTGGGATCCATGAAAAGAGTGAACTGTTCCTAAGTCACTTGAAGCATGACTAGTAACATCACAACCGAGGGATCCCCTCCAATGGGTGATCTAACATTGGCTATATTTATGGCAATGAGTGTATTGTTTGGGATAGTAGGAAACGCTGTCGTAGTCTTTATTTTCTCCTACGAGACAACATTAAGAAAAGTGTGCAATATCTTTGTTATACATTTGGCCATGATAGATATTATAATAGCATCTTATTATACTGTGGGTAGTTCCCTCATTATTGGAAAAGGCACACAAAACCTTCGGGCCAACACTACCTTGTGCACAGTAGTAGGTATCATCATGTGTATCATATTCAATGTCGGCATTGCCGCTTTGACAGTCATTGCTATACACAGATATATTAGCATAGTACGACCAATGGATAACAGGCGGATTTTCAGTGCAAGGAACTGTTTCTTGTTCTGTGGAGCAGTGTGGATCTATGACGGGTTAGTGTGTCTGCCGCCAGTACTCGGTTGGGGAAGAGTAGTTTTCAAAGAGGAATCCCAATTCTGTTTTGTTGATCGAAATTTCAACCCATCATACAATACATTCGCGTTGGCTTTCCTCATAATCATTCCCTCAATAATCACAATCTTCTGCTACATCAGTTTGTATCTGAGAGTCAGGAAGAGCAAACGTCAAGTTCAAGTTCTAAGCGAAGGTCAGAATCGAGTGCAAAGTTTTAGAAAAATTGACCTAAAGATGGCACTGCAGATGTTCATCATTGTGGTTTTCCTGTACGCCACTTGGGGGCCATATTTGTGTATGACACTGATTGATGACCCCGCCACTCCACGGGGGGTCAGTTTGTTCATTACTGCCCTGGTGGCTATGAACTCCATGATTAACCCCTTCGTCTATATCTACTTCAACACAGCCTTCCGTGCGGCCTTCATGAAAATCTTCTGTCCCTGTCGAAAACCGGAGATCGCTGGTGTTTTAATGGAGAATGATGTTAGTATCACACGAAACTCCACTGTCCGTTAACTGACATCTCAGATAGATAGAACATATATAGATTGGTCACCACAGACCAATTACAATAGTACCCGTTATGACGCCCTGGACACACCTAATCTAGCCGAAGCTACTATCAGTGTGACAATACTAGGAGACAAAGACCAATGAGGACTCTCAGATGTATTTACATTATAAAGCAGTTTGATCTAGATAGCACATGCTCAAAACGCACCTTTTGATCTGTTACCTGCATGGGATCAGCATTTCTCTGAACTGAAGCCCAAGATCGACCCCGGCAATTACAGGGAAATCACAATTACACCAGTCATCAGGAAAGTGATCGGCAAAATCATTTTGGACCATCAGAAGATAGCCTCTCCCATTACGCATCCACCTGAGTGCAGATCTGGCCTGTGCACTGCCTTTCTTCTCACAGAAAACATCACTGAAGCAAGGATAGGGGGGATATTCTCTTGTGTGCATCCCTAGATGTCCAGAAGGCATTTGATACCATCCAGCATGTGAACCTTCTGGGCAAATTCCATGAAATGGGTGTCCGTGGCACTTGGTGGTCAGGAAAAATTAACTAGACCCGATGACTACATAACTTATCTCAATGATCTATTAGAACTTATCAGGAAATCAGGCCTTGGTTATGATAATGACAGTCAATGTATCCCTAGCCTCACATGTGACATGTTGACACTGGAACCAAATCCTGCGGACCTACATGGCCTCATCGAATAATACACAAATGTGGAACACTACACATTCTCCCTTCAAAATCTATCATAATACCGTCGGATTGTTTTTTGTCATGGGGTAATCGTTATACAATTTTTAGTTCCAATGCCTTGAGAAAAGACTGTGCACTTCAAAATATGGAAAGACATTTTGGTCAGTCCATCTTTCTTTAGGATTTGCTACCCTGAGTAAAAGTAAAGATCCCATTTAAAAAGATGCCTGAAAATCTCTAAAACCGACGAGATTTGGGAATATTTAGAGATAGTTCAATGGTCAATATCATAATGTTGGCTACTAAGAAATTGATTTAACGTAAGCGAAAACCGGCCAGTCTATTTAACCTAGATCAAATTATGAAATGACTCTTTTCTAAAATGAATATAGGGGAATGCTGGGTTGGTCTTAAAAACAAAAATATAGAAGATACAGAGAAATAGGAATGCGTCCCAGAGGACCTGTTAGATATGTGAATCCATTTACTTCTTGACCTGTTAGATAAAACCGTTGAATAGAAATATGACATATACTCCATTGTGACATTATTCTCCTTTTGATATATTGATCTCGCATGATCAGAATCGTTCTCATGTGTGAAGTGGTTGGGAGTGATTTTCTATACTAAAATATGTTTGTACAGAATTGAAATATCAATAAGCATTTGATTATTATTATCAGTATCACTGTAATTTACTTTTCTCAATTTTACTGCAATGCCTGTATTATGAATAGTATTTTTGTAAGAACATGATCATCACTATTATCACTAAAGTTATTAGATTAATCATTATTCTTAATACCATTGTAGTAAAGGTAAAGGTAAAGTTATTCTGATTAGTCTTGTATCCATCGAAATGCCATGCCTGTTTCATTGATAATATATATCATTTACATGATCATCACTACTTTCACCAAGATAATTAGTTTTATCATTATTATTAATACCATTGTAGTAAAGGTGAAGGTAATGGTATTCGATTTATAATCCTATATCCACCGAAATGTTCACACGACCTTCCTTCCCCAGCAGGCCTGTACACACAGAAACCATTTCAATCCCCCAAGGTATATTTCAGAGCAGCTGGCAGCATATAGCGCACAAGCTCTAAGAACTGCCTTATCAATGCTAGGTGTCCATTTTGCAGCTGGGTAGACAGGCAATATGAAATAAACTCACAAGGACAGACCAAAGTGCCCAGGCCGAAAATTGAACCGGCAACCTACTGATTACTAGTCCAACAACTAACTGAGCTACTTTGTCCCCATAGTACTACCAGCAGCAGCAGCAGTAGTAATGTTAGTAGCCTCTGTATTTGAAAACGGAGCAACGATTCAATTTCTCTTAATAAAACATTTCATTATATAGCGATCTATGCAATGTACAATTGTAAGGTAAATAAGACAATGGAAACATGTGTCTAGTATAAGAAAAACCCTCAATGCACCTTTAACCTATGGACTTGTTTGACAATGACCAGTATTTCCCAGAGCCTTGAGAAAGTCTGGCAACATGATATTCATTTCTTGAATTCTTACCGAAGCCTACAATACAGACATTTAATCATCCCTGCACCAGTCAACCAGACGTCTTTGCAAGTGTCTGGTTGTACAAACACCCATCCATAACAGTAAAAAAAGCCAAACAGATAAATGACCCATACAGCCTGTGAATCAAATCTAAGTTCAGTTGTGAGGTCATGCATCCATCCCCTGTAAAAATGGTTGGCAATCGGGAATGCAGTCGTGTGTTATGTCCGGGATGCCCACGCATTTAGTGCAGGAATTAAATGTTGGCACTGTATACATCAAAGGCATTGATGTGTCTTATTAACTCTTTTACAGTATGTCCCCTGTCAATGACTGGTAGCTATTATGCATGTAGTATTGCAATTCTAGCTGAAAAAAGGTAGACATGATGTCAAACAGTTGCGGCAATGTAATACATATCTGCTATTGCAGTGGTTCTATGGCAATGTTTTACGTGTGGAAAGCTCGTAAACATGTGTGTTCGCACTTTTATCTATAAGGTTAGGGTTACATGCATTGTGAACTGCTACTCTGTATCTCTCTATACAATAAGATGATCAATGTTGTCACACAGAAAGGACCATGACGACGCATTATATACGTTTGTCATGTCCATAGACTCATATTAACATCAAACAGTTACGTCTGTGAGATAAAGAGACCAGTTCTTGAAGCAGCGACATAGATATACAGTGATGGACATGTAATGGACGATCACCGGGCAGCTTTTTTGTCGCATAGAATTAAGGGTTAAGATACGAAATGAGGTTTCTGGCATACAAACGACATAACGTATCAAGAACATTGGAGATTGATATCCACCATTTCATTCAAATTTGATAAAGAAGGAAGGAAGGAATGTGGAATTCTTCAACTCACTTGTAAAGTGGACTGGATGATGTAGTAATCAATGGAAAGTGTGGAAAGCAGGTAAACATGTGTGTTCGTGCTTTTATCTATAAGGTTAAGGTTACACGCATTGTGAAATGCATCTCCCTTTTGAGTAAAAAGATCAATGGGGTCAGAAAAGGAATGCCATGACGACGTATTGTATATGTCTGACAAGTTCATATAGTCATAGCAACATCAAATAGCCATCGCTGTGAGACAGAGAGCAGATCTTGAACCAGTGACATATATATATTCAGTGATGGACATGTAATGGTCGATAACCAGGCAGCTTTTTGTCTCATAGAATTGAAGGATAAGATAAGAAATGAGGTTTCTGGCGTACAAAGGATATAACGTATCAAGAACATTGGAGATTCATATCCGCTATTTCATTCCAATTTAAAGGAAGGGAGGAATGTGGGTTTCTTCAACTCACTTCAATGCAAAGTGGACTGGATGATGTAGTAATTAATGGCGGGCTGTCACATTGTCCTCAGCAGGATCTTAAATGAGGAGAACAAGGATTGGTCACCACAGACCAATTACCATATCGTACATTGTAAAGCTGTCGACACACCTAATTTCGCCTCAGTGTGACGTCACTATGAGACAGACGAATGAGGGCTCTCGCTTTTTTTATATTATAGAGGAGTTTGCTGACGAAGAACGCACATCTTGAGTGGTTTCCGACAACCCCTAAGCTAGGAGGCTGAGGCTGTTGAGCGAGATCTGCTAGTTGTGTATCCAGAGATCGGCATTCATGGCAGGCCTCAGTAGGCGTCTATTTGGTCCAGACAAAGAATAAAATGCTGCACTTTCCATTCACAGATTGTCTGCCTCGTGGCGGCCTAAGTCAAGTATCCCGGACACATCCTTATTAGGAAGAAAACAAAAGAATATACAAATGAAAACTATTGTCATTGTCAATGATGCTGTCGTTTCAATATTAGCACGTACTGCGAAACGGACTCTACAATTAGACACGTAACAAGATGAAAGGTCGTGACCTCTGCTGTAATTAGCTTTGACTTGTACAGCAATGGCTGGGATTGATCGGGTGGGAAAACATCTGAATAATTTTCCCAGATATAATGTTAATACATGCTTTCAAACTCACGCCTGACTCTGGTTTTTGGCTGCTCTGTTTTATAGACTAACTCTCTACCAAAAGCCCATCATATACGACAATGCGAGTAGGAGAGATTTCTGTGTGGTATAAAGACATCTGTGGTAGCTGCGGCTGACTCTAATAATAACCTACGGTTATAGTGCGAAGCCCTTGGAAGCCGGTTGCGTCCAACAGAGACTCGAGCCTGAGAACTCATGCTTGGGAGCCAGGCACTGTGACCACTAGGCCATGGCAGATATCTTACTTATTATTTACTATTGCTACTGAACACCCACATTCATTCAGCTGGAACCACAAAAACATTGAACTGTTCCTAAGTCACTTGGAGTATGACTAGTAACATCACAACAGAGGTTTCCCCTCCAAGGGCTGCTATGGCAATCTTCATGGCAATGTGTGTATTGTTTGGGATAGTAGGAAATGCTGTTGTAATCTTTATTTTCTCCTACGAGGCAACGTTAAGAAAAGCGTGCAACATCTTTATTATACATTTGGCCATGATAGATATTATAATATCATCTTATAATACGGTGGGTAGTTCCCTTTTGATGGGAAGAGGCACACAAAGCCTTCCGGCCAACACTACCTTGTGTACAGTAGTAGGTGTCATCACGTGTATCATATACAACGTCAGCATTGCAGCTCTGACAGTCATTGCTATACACAGGTATATCAGCATACTTCGACCAATGGAGAATAGACGGATTTTCAGCGGGAGAAACTGTTTTTTGTTCTGTGGCGCAGTATGGATTTATGACGGGTTAGTGTGTCTGCCGCCCGGACTCGGATGGGGTAGAGTAATTTTCAAAGCAGAATCCAAATTTTGTATGGTTGATCGAAATTTCCACCCAACGTACATTGCATTCGCGTGGGTATTTCAACTAGTCATTCCCTCAATAATCACAATATTCTGCTACACCAGTTTGTATCTGAAGGTCAGGAAGAGCAAACGTCAAGTTCAAGGTCAAAGTCGCGTGCAAGGCTTTAGGAAAACTGACCTAAAGATGGCACTGCAGATGTTCATCATTGTAGTTTTCCTGTACGCCACTTGGGGGCCATATTTGTGTGTGACACAGATTGACGACCCTGGCACGCCGCGGGGGATCATTTTGCTCATTACCGCCCTGGTGGGTATGAACTCAATGATCAACCCCTTCGTCTACATCTACTTCAACTCAGCCTTCCGTGCGGCCTTCATGAAATTCTTCTGTCCTTGTAGGAAACCGGAGACTGCAGTTGACGTAGATGGTGTAGTAACGGAGAATGACATTAGTATCCCACGACACTCCACTGGTCGTTAACTGACACCTCTGATGAATAGAACATGGATTGGTCACCACAGACCAATTTCAATAGGACCACTTATGAAGCCCTGGACACAACTAATCTCGCTGAATCTGAAACAACTTGGCCAGACACAAACGGCTAAAGAAAGAATCCTAAGCACAATGGCAGCGAGCCTAAATCACCTACGTAGCAAAACTCAGACAACCCAAAGAGGTTCTACAGCTACATCAAATCCAAGCACTGTGACAACAGTGGTGTCGACTGCTACAAACACTCCTACTACCCATCATCCGTGAGAGTTTGGAACAGTATCCCCAGCGATGTTGCCCTGTCCAGCACCACAGACAGCTTCAAGGCTGCAGTGGGTACCCCTGGTCTCAGCAAGGCAAAGAGCAGCAATGTTTCTAAAACTTTTAACAAGCCTCAAGCACATTTTATCCCCAAACTTAAGGTACCTGTCACATTTTTACGCTGTGTACCCAATTTGACAATACTCAACCATGAGTAAAGCACTTCACACGGAAGAAGTGGAATCTAGTATGAGTGTGACATCACTAGGAGACAAAGACCAATGAGGGCTCCTGTATTTTTGAACATAACAAAGTGAGTTGCTCACGCACATGCGCAAAGCGCACCTCTTAGGTCGTTGGGGGCTAGGAATTGTGCCAAGGCCACTGAACGAGATTTGCTAGGTGTGTATTCGGTGATTGACATTTGTGCTGACAATTCTGTTGCTCTTGCTAACCAATAATAATAATAATAATAATAATAATAATAAAAATAACAAAAATAATGATAATAGGAATAATAATGAAATTGATAATGAAAATAATAATAATGATAATGATAATAATGATATTCATAATAATGATCATTTGTTACGTGGCTGATAAATATAAAGCAAAACTAACAGGCGGATGGACCCAAGTGGAAGCTCTCCCCAGCACTAGTTCAGCAATAGAGAAGTCATATATAATAAAAGTTAGCTTACCAATTCATTATGATAAATGTTGTGGATTTTGAATTTTATTTTTCGTCACATTTATGCCAATTGTGGCTACTTTGTGACTAGCCAGTTGTGAGTAGTGGAGGAAACCGGAGTACCCTGTGAAAACCACCGCCTGGCCCCAAGTCACTGGCAACTTTCTCACATAAATGTTGTGGATGCATTAGCAAGAATAACTTTGTTAAGAATTAGGCCGTTGAATTGTTTTATGTCATGGGGTAATCAGAAGCATTCTATTATGTGACGATGATTGACTTTCTAAAACAAAAAGGAATACGTTTACAGAGAATTAAAATGATTAATTACCAGCGTCAACTTTACAATTATTACTATTACCGTCATCAATGTAATTTCCAATTGTCACTTGTACTGCCATACCTATCATAAATTGTATTTTTTTACATGATCATCACTATTATTAGACAGAAATATCCGACTCTACATTTGCCTAGATGTTGATTTTCTGTTAGTTCGGTTATTAAATATTTTCGGGATCTCGCTGGCAATGAAGAGTCAGAAGCTGTTTGTAGTGTGCAAATTTCGCAAAGGTCGAACTTCTTACTCTACATTGCCTGAAAATATTTAATAAACGTCCAAATAAAAAAAATATATTATAGAAAATCAACATCTAGACAAATGTAGAGTCAGATATTTCGGCCTACACTATTATCACCTAGATTATTGGTTTTATTATCATCAATATTACTATTGTAACGCGTAGTAGCAGCAGCCGCCGTAGTCCTTGAATTTGAGTAAGAAGAAACAGCGGTTCAATTTCTCTTAATAAAACATTTTATTATATAGCGATCTGTGTAATGTACAACTGTAAGGTAAATAAAACAATGGAAATATGTGTCTAGTATAAGAAACCCTCTGTGCAACTTATCACCTATTAGGACTTATTTGACAATGACCAGTTTTTCACACAGCCTCATGCAAGTCTGGCAACATGATCTTCATTTCTTGAATTCTTACACCAAAGCCCTCAGTACAGACATTCAATTCCTGCAACAGTCGACTGGACATCAGCAAGGTCCTGGTGGTACTAATACCTATAGATAACATGTCAAAAATAAGCCAAGTATATCAATGGCCCCAGTAACTTTGGAATCATTAGCTACATTCCGTTTTGAGGTCAGGTACCTGTGATCGCATACATGCCCAGGAAAGTGGGCGGCAATCGGGCATGCGGGCGTATATTATGCTTCGGCTGCCCACTCATTTCGTGTAGGAATTAAATGTCGGCTCTTTGGAGTGCTGAAGTCAACGTTATACTGGCCCTTCCCAGGGTGTTTTAAATATGGTCTATTTTGCCAGTATGTGGACTATGGTGTGTTTGGCTATATTTCCGCCATTGGTTTATTCTAGCAGTGTTACTTCTAGAGGCAGTAGGATAATTATAAGTATCTCAGAGGCATCTTGTTATAGACCTGACACTGTCAACTGTCATTTGGTACACAGATTTTAACAGAAATACATTAAGTAATTCTTAAAACTTAACCTAAGGTGTTCAAATATGTTATTGCTTGTTTTCAGGATACCTCAGATTAAAATATTATGGATACATATTGAGAGATATTTATTACTTATCTTACTTTCGATGTATTTGCTAAGTCTAACCCTGTGATAATTCAAATAGTATGTCCCAGCCTCCAGGAAGAAGCTCAATTATAAATTATGTGAGTTAACATTTAGTATTTCTTTAATCAAAACTGTAAAGAAGGCTAAATAGTCTTCCAATTCTCTCATCCTAACACAGTACAAACATTTAATTCCTACACCACTCGACCGGGCGTCTGCTCGTGCCTGGTTGTACAAACACCCCATTGGTAATGTAAAAAAGAATACGCCAAACACATTAATAACCAACTTAGCTTATGAATCAAAGCTACGTTCAGTTGTGTGATCAGCCATGCATTCATGACCAGTAAACTGGGTGGAAATCAGACATGCCATTGTGTATTATGCCTGGGCTGCCCATGCATTTGGTGCAGGAATTAAATGTCGGCACTGTATGCAAATATTTCCTTGATAAGAATACAGTGTGCTGAAGTATCAAAGGAGATACAGTTGAATATGTTTGACAAACCACCTGATGATGCTGTATGACAGTGGCTTTTCCTGTGTGCTTTCCCCACTATATAACTAAGATCAGAGGGTGGAATGGCAGAATAGTTATAATAACCCATTATCATTACAATCTTTGCAAGTACAGTGTGAAAAGGGGGTCTACCCATTTGAACACCACTCCTTGGTATTTGAAAAATACCCCTTTCTCACAGTGGGAAACACTTTCATCCGCATTTTTCAAGGATATGGCAATACTATAAATGTCAGATGATAGAATTGCTATCATTATGTGTGAAACATGGCAAATGTATTGCAATAAACATGCATACATACACACATATATATATATATATATATATATATATATATATATATATATATATATATATATATATATATATATATATATATATATTCATATATACATATATACATACATATTAGTATATATATATATATATATATACATATATATATATACATATATATATATATATATATATATATATATATATATATATATATATATATATATATATATATATATATATATATATATATATATATATACATATAAATACATATAAATATGTATATAGTTATACATATGATGTTTCAGTGTGTGTAGTTAGATTTCTACCAACAGGATAAAGAAAATGTGGGTTCAACACTCTACAATATAGTTCCTTGATATGTGTAAATGTGTAAATATAAACATTGTGAATACATCTTAAGACCTCACCTCTATAAAAACATAATATTACAAAAAAATATGTGGAATGGTTTTGTGTAATACATGTATAATTGTCAGATCTAGCTAAATGGAATGTATGTATAAAAATACCAGACAAGGCGTCCCTCAATTGTTCCCTAATGAGATCTTGTATCATGCTAAGAAGGGACTATTGGTGAGTTTCAAGTTATGCACTGGTAAGAGCCAGTGCAGATTGCATTAAGCATAAGCTATATAAGGTGCAATCAGATGTGTGGTGCTATATCACCTTAACTGTAAAAAGGGCATCTTTGAACCCTTCATTACCACAGTATTTTAAATTCAAAAGTAGAAATAAAGATTGTCATTAAAAAGTATGTAAAAATTGCGATAAACATAATAAAATATTAAAACATAATGCTGCATCATTCAATATTATACCACTATTTACAGCTCTTTCAATCTTAAGCAAAACACAACAATAAATGTAAGTGGCCATGTCTTGTTTCTTACGATAAAAATGTAAAGTAAGACAGGACACCCCTTTCCCATTAACATCCTCTGTGTCCAAAAGATGACCTCTCAATTTTATGTCCATGATTCAAACAATGGATCGGTGGCCACAAACTGACTAACAACTTATTCATTGTCAATAATAAGAAATATGCAATAAAGTTGTAAATATAATACTCTATAGCACCCTAGACTGTCATACACTCTAAGATTTGACTTCAGAAAAGTTTCTCATAATAATCATTGAAATTATCATAATTCATCAAAATTATTCATTGGAGCATAAAGAAAGAAATTACCATTCTAAAGCAGATGGCGATTTTAAGTTTTAGTAGGATGCGTATCAAATAATAAAGAAGTCAATATATATGAATAAGCAAAACCTTAACCCTTATGCTGCTGGTGACTAATTTGCCCAATACAAAATGATGCAAAAAACCTGAAAAATGACTGAAACCCTGGCACATAGGTACTCATGGCATATGAGTACTCAGATGACAGTACTCAGTGGGAACTTTCCAATGAATACCAACATGACAGAGTTGAGATGGTTTTCAATAATCTTTGCGTCATTGTGCTTTGGATGAAAGAAGCCTCAGCATTGGTAGGGTTATTAATATATAAATTTGAAATTGATATAACTCTCAGTGCATTTGTATCATGAACAATATAGTGTTTGAGATCATTGTATGTACCTAGGTATCTAGGTATCTAGGATGAATTCCTAGAGTAAAATATTACTAGGGTAAATTGCTATTTACTAAAAAAAAAACTTTGATTTTATTCTTCATTTTTTTCATTGTAGATGAATCAAATGTTTTTCAATGGAATGTGCTGAGCTGTAATTTCAAAGCTCTTAGAAGTAAAGGAGGAGCTGACTATAAAATATAAAATTGGTTGAAAATCAATAATTGTACCTTCATTCTTATTGGCTCTGCCTTATCTTAAAGTACATTAGTATCTAAATAAATAATATTGCTCTGCAAAACCATTATTTTTCATCCAATCTTGAAGATAAATATTCCCAAGTCACATAATCATATGTGCAATCATTTGCAAGAATACAGAATTTCCTGGAGCCAATTTTCATTTGACATATTAGAAACAAACAATTTAATTCTGTAATCAGCGCAAATGGTTCCATATGGCATTAGTCTATGGTAACATATTCATTAAGAAGCAGCTTGGCACAATAATCAGAAACTCTGACCAAACAGATTATATTTATATATATATATATATATATATATATATATATATATATATATATATATATATATATATATATATATATATATATATATATATATATATATATATATATATATATATTAATATATATATATATATATATATATATATATATATATATATATATATATATATATATATGTGTGTGTGTGTGTGTGTGTGTGTGTGTGTGTGTGTGCGTGTGTGTGTACTCACAAATATATGCAATGGTCATAATTATACAATATCAAATAAATCACTCATGCATAGATAATACATGTACCATGCCCTCTCTTGTCATATATCATGTGTGATCTATGTATGAACGCTGTAAATGGCTCTTTGTTAACTAAACTTGGTTCATCTTTAAACAGACATTGCTGTTCTTTAACCATATTAGCTAATTGTTAACCATTAATGGCTCTTTGTTAACATACATGGCTAATTGTTAACCATAAATGGCTCTTTGTTAACATACATGGCTAATTGTTAACCATAAATGGTTCGTTGTTAACATACATGGCTAATTGTTAACCATAAATGGTTCGTTGTTAACATACATGGCTAATTGTTTACATGGCTAATTGTTAACCATAAATGGCTCTTTGTTAATATACATGGCTAATTGTTAGCCATAAATAGCTCTTTGTTAACATATATGGCTAAGTGTTAACCATAAATGGCCCTTTGTTAACATACGTGGCTAATTGTAAGCTGTTATTATCTCATTGTTAAACCATACTTAATAACCATACTTGACTCATGCTTTTTTTACCCACCTGTTATACATGGATATATTATCCTTGTATGCTTTAGACATTATCTATGCATAGTAAAGGCATTTTACTTTGCACAGAGACTGCCTTTATTTGGCAAAGAAGGATAGGGTACAAAATTATTTCTGCAATCTTATAATTAGCCTATGGGTGACCTAGGCAATGTATAGGAGTAGTATGTATTTAGAAATAGATTTATTTTTTTTCGGATTAGAGATACCTCCCAAAGAAAATGAATGGTAGGGGTAGAATTTACAAGTGGTTTGAGTATAAAACCATCTGAAACATTTTGTTTAAAGCAAAAAAATAAAAATAAAACTTTAATCTGAATATTTTAGAAAGCGAATTATGTCTCTGTAATTTAACTTAATAGTTCTAAGATATTTTCATAACAGCCACATCATAATGACATCTAGATTGTTTACTCAATTCATACCTTCATCAGCCAAAAGCAAATTGACTATGTTGGTCACACCTCTTTGACTGACCAAAGCAATCCTTGAAACATATTTATATGAAAATTGTCAATCATAACCTATAGTCTGTAAATTCCCTGTAATTTGGGACACTTTTTAATAAGATAGTGGCCCAAATTCCTAAGGTGGTCTAAATTTTTGAGAATTTACGGTAACTGACATGAGTCCCCAGATTTGAAAATTACCTAAAAGAGACGTGTTGTCTGAATTTCATTTATAATTCATTTCACCTATAAAATATTTCCCAAAAGCTGCTTTTATTTGGTAGATATCATCGAAATATTCAGGCATCATTTTTTGGCGCTAAAAGCATGAGTTCAAGAGAGATGTCATTAATGTCAAGTGTGTCAATAATATTTTCCAAAAACTGCTTTTGTTTGGAAGATATCATCAAAATAGTCGACCATTTTTGGGCGCTAAAAGCATGAATTCAAGGGAGATGTCATTAATGTCATGTGTGTTAATAATATTTTCCAAAAACTGCTTTTGTTTCAAAAATATCATCAAAATAGTCGACCATTTTTGGGGGCTAAAAGCATGAATTCAAGAGAGATGTCATATATGTCAAGTGTGTCAATAATATTTTCCAAAAGCTGCTTTTGTTTGGAAGATATCATCAAAATAGTCAGTCATTTTTTGGCGATACCGGCATGAATTCATCAATATCATAAATATCAAGTGTGTTTCATAACTGTATCATACGATGGTGGTGGGTCTAATATCGGCTTGGTTTTTGCCGGCATCGCTAGTCTCTCCTCGTCCCCACCAGGTGGCAGCAGCAGAGGGGTCGCCGAGTGCAAGTGATGGTGTTCGTCACTAGGAGCCGCTGACCCGGGCGTACTTGGCGGGGACCCGTACATTAAGGTGGGATATGTTTTGGGCGTTAAATGTCTGCCGTAACGCGAAACTTGCTCACGTCCTAGCGCCTGCAATACACAAAAGGTAATATGAAATATATAATAATTATATCATGAAACAATACGCAATAAAGATAATATACAATGAATAAGGAAATAGCAAAGGATTACAATACACAAACAAGGCATACAATTCACAAATTTACAAGTGACAATTAGTTATTAAGAACAATAATGTATATATATATATATATATATATATATATATATATATATATATATATATATATATATATATATACATATATATATATATATATATATATATATATATATATATATATATATATATTTATATATATATATATATATATATACATATATATATATATATTGTGATTTTAGATAAGAGACCAAACAATCATGACAAGTCTACTACAGCTACCTATCTGTAGGACTTTGCTAATAACTCACTTGAGATTCTGTCTCCTCTGTTTCACCGTCCATGGAGCTGGGACAGGTGGTCGTACTGGACATCATAGGCATCACAACATTCTCAGCATCCAGGCCATAGTTATCTACAAATAGAATAATAATGATAACAATAATAATGATATTAATAATAATAATAATTAGTTTTGGGACGATCATTGATTATAATCGATAATCAATCGTTTACCTCTCTGATTCTGATTAATCGATTACAAAACTGGCAATCGATAATAATCGGAAAAGGTGACACCTAGTGGCAAAATATAGAACTAAATGACAAACAAGTTGTCAGCTTTCTTGCTATGAAACTAAGCTTCAAAAACACTTCAAAACAAAGTTAAGGTAGGTGCTTATAGTAAGTAATTGTCATAGACTATCACTTTTTATTATGATCTAGACCTCTAGTACCCAATTACTGCAAAAGTGTGAAGAACTGATTATGATCGATAATCGATCAGTTGGCAGCAGCTGATTATCGATCATGAAATTGCAACCGATTCCCAACCCTAATAATAATAATAATAATAATAACAATAATAATAATAATAATAATAATAATAATAATAATGATAATAATAATAATGATAATGATAATAGTGAAATTAATGATAATACTGATAATGTTAAATCATAATGATGAAAAAAAAATATTAATAATGATAATAATAATAATAATAACAAAAATAATAATAATAATAATAATAATAATAATAATAATAATAATAATAATAATAATAATAATGATAATAATAATGATAATGATAAAATAATAATAATAATAATAATAATAATAATAATAATAATAATAATAAAAATGATAAAAATAATAGTAATTATAATAAACTAAAAATTGTGATGATAATAATAATGATAATGATGATGATGATGATGATAATAATAATAACAGTAATGATAATAATAATAATAATAATAATAATAACAATAATAATAAAAATGATATTATTATTATTTTCATTTCATTGATAATAATAATGATAATGATAATAACAAAATACAGTAGTAATAATAATAATGATAATAAAATAAAGATAATAAAAATGATGATAAGGATGTTGATGATGATAATGATGCAGAAGATAATAATAATGATAATTATAAAGATAGAAATTATTACAATTACAATAATAATGATAAAAATGATATTATTAATAATAATGATAATAATAGTAATAATAATAATAATAATAATAATAATAATAATAATAATAATAATTATAATGATAATAATAATAATAATAATAATAATGATAATAATATTAACAATATCAATAATGATATTGATGATAATTATGACAGATATTTTTGCAAACAATCTCCAGTTGTGACAGTAGGATGAGACATTGTATGATTTAGCCTACTCACCGTCCAATGTCTGATCTCGGTATCGCCGGAGTATGGATCGTCTGCGCGTATGCTGCACGCAGGCGCCTATGACTATGAGCGTGATGACCAGTGCTGCCACCACGATCCCTGCCAGCTGCTCGTGGCTGAGGATATCGTGCTGCGGGTACCTGCGATACTGGTCCTCAGCTGACGCTGAAATATCACATCAGAATATGACATTATAATTGACTGTTTAAAATGTTATTTAAAGGACAATTACACCATGAATAGAACATAGGCCCAAATAGTGTCTTGGAGTATTCTCTACTTAAACCCAAGTTCCCACCACTGCCAAGTATATTGCTGTTTAAACACATCCTAACACACAAGAAATAGTGCTCTTGGTCTATGCTTTACAGAACAATTCATTTATCTGCAAAGTCAAGGCCTAAAAAAAGAAATTGTTTGTTTCCTGTAACGGTCCGAAAAAAAATAGGGTACGTAGGTTGGATTTTTTTTTTTTTTTAGTATTATTATTTTGGTCAAAAATGTGTGTTTTATGCATGTTTTACGTTGATTGGGAGTTGGGAGGGCGAAAAGAACTTTAGGGTAGGGATTTTTTTGAATAAAAACTTGTTAGGGTAGGGTTACAGGAAACAAACAACTTTTTTTTAGGCCCAATCTAAAAAAGATTGTTATAGGGTTTGATTCAAAGGATGTTTCCCGAGGGGAGATGCGTGATATCCAATGGCCAATAGTCACACAGTAGCTGGTAAGACAAACGAATTTCCCCCTCAGAAAGCCCTGTTTTAATCAATAAGGTCATATGGCATTCACTGCTGACCTACAATTGACCTATGTCTTCAATTATCACCATTTCCTTGGAATACAATTAAGAATTAAAAGTATGCGCTTTTTGTAACTATAACTGATTTTGTAAAGACATATCTTTTTGTTATTCAAATGTCCAGATCAGATATTCCTAATAAGGCACCATCTTTATGAATTTTTCCATGTACACGTAAAGATGAAAACAGGCACTTTTTGTTACTACAACTTATATTTTAAAAACATATCTTTTTGTTATTCAAATGTCCAGATCAGATATTCCTAATAAGGCACCATCTTTATGAATTTTTCCATGTACACGTAAAGATGAAAACAGGCACTTTTTGTTACTACAACTTATATTTTAAAAACATATCTTTTTGTTATTCAAATGTCCAGATCAGATATTCCTAATAAGGCACCATCTTTATGAATTTTTCCATGTACACGTAAAGATGAAAACAGGCACTTTTTGTTACTACAACTTATAATTTAAAAACATATCTTTTTGTTATTCAAATGTCCAGATTAGATATTTCTAACAAGGCACCACCTTTAGGAATTTTCCATGTACACTTAAAAATAAACAGAGATTCTGGTTGATGGCATTTGTTCTGACTGAGGGCAATTGATTCACATCCGCCTATGCTGCCAGGCTATTTCTAGCACTGTAAAGGCCCATGGGACTGCCAGGCCTGGGCAGACAGCCAGCTGCGAATCAATCACCCACATAGGGAAGGTCAGGGGGAAAGAACGATGTCCCATTTGAGATCAGCGAGGATCTATTTCGAGTCCCAAGACACAAAATCACTCACTCATGCAAGACTGCTCTTCCCATCCACTCGTGATGGAAACTCTATATCTTTACATTACAGGAAATGTGCACATAGAGTACCGTAGGGAGGACCCAGGATGTGGAGTGGTGGCTACAGTGCTACACTGTGCTGCGGCTGTGCTTCCTGCTTAGTTGCCCCCTAGAGAATCCATTATGCATCTGCATCTATGTGGGTCAAATCAAATACGCTATCCGAGGGGATGTTACACAAAAAGAGACAGCCTCACAGATTTCCCCTCGTAGAAGAAAACAGAGTGTAAAAGCAGTTTTAATGGAAATGACTACATAGAAGCGGGATATTTAGGAAGTATATGATACACCGGCTTGCATCTTAATATAGGAGTTTTAGTGTGCTTCTGAGGGTTGAAAGTTGTATTTAGTGACTTTCAAATGTTCTATGTGACCATTTCCTGTCATGCTTAATTGTGATGGAAACTCTATATCTTTAGATGAGTCAGAGTACAGGACCATATAATCACTCTCTACGATGATAGGGAAGGGCTGAGGGTTAGGGGATAATTAGGAAGGAAGTTGGGTCCAACAAGGATGTAACATTCTGAAGGAAATCACTATTTTTTACATATTGTATACTCTTAACCCTTATGCTGCTGCTGGCTAATTTGGCCAATACACAATGATGCAAAACAAAATGGAAAATGACTGAAGCCCTGGCACATAGGTACTCATCTGAGAGCACTCATCGAGAGCTTTTCAATGAATACCAGCATGACAGGGGTTAGATGGTTTTCAAAAATCTTTGCGTCGTTATGCTTTGGACGAAAGTAGCCTCAGCATTGGAAGGGTTAAATACATTTGGTATATGTAGGCAAGACCATGTTTTTACCCCACATACTATAAGATTGGCTATGTTTCTCTTGTAGTTACCGTAGGGCTTTCACCCTATTTATCTTAAGCAGGGGTATATTTCTTAAATTATCATAAATAAACTTACGGCAGTCCCTCTCATCAGATCCGTCACCGCATTGGTCGACACCATCGCACCAATCAGAACTGTCGTAACAGTTTCCGTTATCACAGCCGAGGGTCTTGACAGTACACTGGTAGCCCACTGGAAGAGGAGGTAAAACCATAGATGAATAGACGAATGGATTTGTCACCACAGGCCTAGGCCAATTAGGACCCATTACAGAACCCTGGCTACGCCTAATTGCCGAATCTAGTATAAGGGTAATACCACTAGGAGACAAAGACCAATGAGGGCTCTTGTATTGTTTATGTTCCAGAATAAATTGAGCACAAACATGCACAGAACGCACCTCTTAAGCAATCCTGGCCAACATCTGAGCTATAAGTTGTGGCCAGGCTGGGAATCGAGGTCTACTGGTTGCGTATCCAGTGATCAATATTCATGGTAAAACAAATAAGTAACGCATTCTTGAAAAGGCCATAATTGGGCTTGGTAAAGAAGCAGTTTTTAGTAACAAGTGAAAATATGATATATTCTTCATAATTTCTGACAGGTGATAGTGTATAACAGGTATTTTTTGCTGGCATTTTATTTTTGCCCATGATAGCGCCAAAAAAACATCCTTCAAATAGATATCCTGCTTAGTATCTATGTAGATTGAGTGCTTGGATGCACCAGTTTAAAGTAGCACATATACCCTCCAGCAGGGCTGTAAAGCAAAAACTTTAGCACTACAAATTAAAGCCGTGCACAGTATAATTATCAACTTTTAAAAAACAACTATGCTCCTATCTCTCTGTATGTATTTTCGATAGCACAGTAATTTGGCAAAAATGACATCAACTTTGAGGGGAAAACCCACCTATAATTAAAGAAGCTACAAAATCTCTAGCTCATCCAGCATGATATAGTTAATCCCAAAATGACATTTTAACTTCTAAACAACAATTTTACAAATCGTAAATTGCTTAGTAACAATGCATGCATGAGATTACATTGTACTGTAAATTCTCAGAAATTTAGACCTAGGAGTTTGGGCCACTATGATTATTATGTAAAATAATCACTGGGAAATATGGGCCACCCTTGATCTATCACTGGTAGCTGTTTCACAAAGTATGGACAACTATCACTCTGCTTTGTCAGTCTTTTCATAAACATGGGCCACCCTTAACCCATAAAAAAAATGGTATTATCAAAAGGTGTCCCAAATTACTGAGGATTTATGGTATCTGTAGTTATACTCACTGCAGTCTTCCTTTTTCTGGACACAGGATCCGTCTGGGCAGGCATAGGGGTTCGGCCTGCTACACTTATATGGCACATCAGGTGTATCTGCAGACTCTACAGAGACAAACATACCAAGAGGTGAAATTAACAATATCTGTAAATACATGCAAATACACACACACATATATATATATATGTATATATATATATATATATATATATATATATATATATATATATATATATATATATATATATATATATATATATATATATATATATATATATATATATATATATATATTTATATTTATATGTATATATATATATATATATATATATATATATATATATATATATATATATATATATATATATACATATATATATATATATATATATATATATATATATATATATATATATATATATATATATATATATATATATATTTATATATTACCTGCGCAGAGGGGTGATATGTGTGATATATTACCTGTGCAGCGGGGTGATATGTGTGATATATTACCTGTGCAGAGGGGTGATATGTGTGATATATTACCTGTGCAGCGGGGTGATATGTGTGATATCTTACCTGTGCAGAGGGGTGATACGTGTGATATATAACCTGTGCAGAGGGGTGATATGTGTGATATATTACCTGTGCAGAGGGGTGATATGTGTGATATATTACCTGTGCAGAGGGTAGATGTGTGATATCTTACCTGTGCAGAGGGTAGATGTGTGTGATATCTTACCTGTGCAGAGGGGTGATATGTGTGATATATTACCTGTGCAGAGGGTAGATGTGTGTGAAATATTAACTCTGCATAGGTGTGATACATGTGATATCTTACCTGTGCAGAGGAGTGATACATATGATATCTTATCTGTGCAAAGAAGTGATACATGTGATATCTTACCTGTGCAGAGTGAGGGGTGATGTGTGTGATATCTTACCTGTGCAGACTGAGGGGTGATACGTGTGATATCTTACCTGTGCAGAGTGAGGGGTGATACGTGTGATATCTTACCTGTGCAGACTGAGGGGTGATACGTGTGATATCTTACCTGTGCAGACTGAGGGGTGATACGTGTGATATCTTACCTGTGTAGACTGAGGGATGATACATGTGATATCTTACCTGTGCAGAGTGAGGGTAGATGTGTGTGATATCTTACCTGTGCAGACTGAGGGGTGATATGTGTGATATCTTACCTGTGCAGAGGGGTGATATGTGTGATATCTTACCTGTGCAGAAGGGTGATACATGTGATATACTACCTGTGTAGAGGGGTGATTAATGTGTGATATCTTACCTGTGCAGAGGGGTGATACATGTGATATCTTACCTGTGCGGAGGGGTGATACGTGTGATATCTTACCTGTGCAGACTGAGGGGTGATACATGTGATATCTTACCTGTGCAAACTGAGGGGTGATACATGTGATATCTTACCTGTGCAGACTGAGGGGTGATACGTGTGATATCTTACCTGTGCAGACTGAGGGGTGATACATGTGATATCTTACCTGTGCAGACTGAGGGGTGATACGTGTGATATCTTACCTGTGCAGACTGAGGTGTGATATGTGTGATATCTTACCTGTGCGGAGGGGTGATACGTGTGATATCTTACCTGTGCAGAGTGAGGGTAGATGTGTGTGATATCTTACCTGTGCAGACTGAGGGGTGATATATGTGATATCTTACCTGTGCAGACTGAGGGGTGATACGTGTGATATCTTACCTGTGCGGAGGGGTGATATATGTGATATCTTACCTGTGCAGACTGAGGGGTGATACATGTGATATCTTACCTGTGCAGACTGAGGGGTGATACGTGTGATATCTTACCTGTGCAGACTGAGGGGTGATACGTGTGATATCTTACCTGTGCAGACTGAGGGGTGATACGTGTGATATCTTACCTGTGCAGAGTGAGGGTTGGCCCAGGTCTTCATCAGATCCATCAGGGCAGTGGGGCGAGCCATCACACCGCCTCTCAACCGGAATACACACTGGGGACGACACACATAGAAAACCACCTCCGGTAGGAAGCCGACAATCTGGAAAACACATCAAAGAAAAATCAACTCACAGGCCTTCCTCTCTATTTTCAAAATAAATTGCAAGAGAGAACTAAAACCAATAAGAATCTGGCAGTCTGAAAATAAATGGAATTATAGCATACCAACATGGTGTATATCTGGAAATGAAGATGGCAGGAAGTAATTAAAATGGATTTTAGGTTTGTAAATCGTGAATTCAAGTGAGAAATCCTTGCCGTTCGCTCTGCGTCAGGCAAGTCTGTTGAAGAGTTTTTTTCAGATGTCTGTTGAAAGAACCTTGAACTCAGAGCTTGTTGGGCTTATCGTAATTCAAAATTTATGTCGGTGGGGGGAGCTGATGATAAATTTAATCTTGTTGAGAAAATGGTGTACGGCAAGATGTCTGCGTTCAGCCGACGGGCTATTGGACAAGACCTTCGGATATCTCGGTGTACAACATTTTCACAACAAGGATAACTAATAACATTTAGATATGGTGAATATTGAATAATAATATTAAGGTATGGCAAATACCTTACCTGATTTGTTGATGTAGGAAGGAAGGAATGTGATTTTACGTCGCTTTCACCAGCTTAGGTCATACCGCGACGATCAGAGAGAGCAACCCGGAACTGGGAAGAAATTGCCTTCTCTTCACAAATAATTTCAAAAGGTCTTTCAGTTGCAGAAGGACCATAGACAGCCCTCCACAACGCCACACATGACTATATCTTACCTGATTCGTTGATGCCGTGTGACGTAATATTAAGATACGGTGTGTAGGCGAACTTGACCTTCCTGATGATGTTGTGCTGGTTGTCGGGGGCGATCGTCCCCGTCAGCTGCAGAACGAGACCATGTGACGAAGAGAATGTGTTTCGTTGTCGGAAATTCCACATCTCTACGCTCTCCAAGAGACGATCTGAGTGCTTCTTTACTTCCCACACCTTTAATGATCCTTCAAATAGAAAAGACGACATATATTAAGCAGAAATATTTTTCAATTGAATATTATTGCTCATTGATTATATCTTCCATAGCAAGCAATTTCAGATATGGGGACATCGCAGTGATTCGCCTTGGTTGCAGGTGGCGCCACCTATTGGTAATACCCTTCCTGACAATTGTGCTGCAGAAGGGCTGGACATTGGTTTATTCCCCATTGGCCCGGCAAGTAGAATTTGTAAATTATAGCTGAAGGGTAAGTGAAAACTGTATTTTGCCTGCCCCACTGGGCAAGTATGCTGTATATATTTAAGTTTTATTTTTGAGAACGTGTGCAAGTTTTGTGGTCTGGCATCCATTAGTTTGTTGTAGAAAATATGCTTTCACATGCCAGCACCATGTACTACTTGGTTTTAAATGAAATATTATAAAATATAGAATTTTTCAAGGGCAGGTGAAAGTTGGAGAAGGGCAGGTGAAATTTGAATCTCACTTGTCCTACTGGGCAAGTCGCCGTAAAAAGTCGTGCCCTGTGACGTGAAATTGTTGGTTTTTCATTTTTGCCAATGTTAGGGTCTTAAATCTCCCAAAGCCTTGAAAATCATTCATATATTTTTTGCCAATAACACATATGTTGAATGACACTCACACTTAAATATCTAAATTCATTTTTGTAAACATTAAGAGAAGATTGATTAGAATAGAACAAACATACCACTATCTCAAGATATGGGAGAGTGTTCTTTTGTTTAAATGACTAAAAAACTGCTTATACCTTGTACCCCTCCTACAATTGAATTATCTACCTACCCCAGTTATTTCATTCAAATAGTAATAATAACAATAAAAATGATAATAAAATAACTATAATAATAATAATGATAATAATAATAATTATGATAATGATAATAATAATAATGATAATAATAATAATAGTAATAATAATAATAATAATAATAATAATAATAATAATAATAATAATAATAATGATAATATTAATAATAACAATAATAAGAATAAGAATAAGAATACCAATAATAATGAGAATAATATTGACACTGATAATAATAATAACAATAATAATAGTATTAATAATAATAATAATAATAATAATAATAATAATAATAATAATAATAATAATAATCATAATAACAAGGATAATTATAATAATGATAATAATAAAAATAACAATGATAATAACAATAATAATAATAACAATAATAATAATAATAATAAATAATAATAAAAATAATAATAATAATGATCATAATAATAGAAAAATTTAGCATTTATTTTTTGTACTTTATACAAATTGATTTTTCATATGAAAAGGAAGTTCCTTTAATGATATGCTCCGTACTGTAAATATCACACGCGCTATCTAAATGATTTTTAGTAGTTTTTAATGAAGAAATGCATAACTCACCTGTCAACATTCCCCATATCGATGACCCTCAGGTAGATACCCATGGTAGGGCTGGGGGGTTCCAGGTGCCAGGTACAGTTATATGGGGTGCCACCCTGCGCGGCACTGTCATCATGAAGGGTTAATTCGGGGTGACGCGTACCCAACCCAGACACCCCCATAGAAATTATCAAGGCTCCCACATCTCCCTGTGAAGTAAACATAATCAAAACATCATCACATTGTATCTGAGAGAAGTAGACAGGGAGTGGGCACTGGTCATGAATCATCAAATTTCGCTGCCTCTCACTATCTGACCTAGATAGGATGACATCCCCCAGCCAGCCAGTGCATGCTTACTGCACAGATCACATGACCAACACAACCCCAGGCTACAGCACGTAACCCGAGGCGCAGATGCGGTAGAGGCTAGCATGCAGTACCTATGGGGTTGCGGATCAAGGGGATGTATTTCTCTGATTGTATACATGAAATGCAATCATGTGCATCTATAATTGCTGTTATTAAGTTATTACTGCTGAAATAGTTTGTAGAAGTCATTGTACTCAATCTCTTCTTTTTTCTTGCTACAATTCTAGGGGTTTATGGCCCATGGATAAGGATCAATGCATGGATCCTTATCCATGGCTGATGGTTGACCCTTATGCT
>OZ012690.1:10832526-10870026 GCA_963942565.1 Maea johnstoni | reverse complement strand
GTTGACTTTGATTGTGATATTAAACTATGGTATTAAACAAATACTAAACTCGATCAGGGGGATCCAGTGACTGTTAAACCATTGTATTAACCTTTGTTGAAGAATTGTGTTTGGTCATCTAAGTATTAAATTAGAGGAAAAAAACATTCGACATCTTAGATGAATGGAATATGGATTGGTCGCCACAGCCCATTATAAAGCCCTGGACACACATAATCTCGCCTCGGTGTGACGTCACTAGAGACAGGCGAATGAGGCCTCTCGTAGCTGTGTACATTATAGAGGAAGTTGCTCATGCACATGTGCAGAACGCACCTCTTTAGTGGTTCTAGTCATCACCTGAACTAGGAGTTATGCGGAGGCTGTTGAGCGAGATCTGCTGGTTGCGTACCCGGTGAACCACATTCGTGACATCATTTTAACAGCCAAATAAGTTACACAAAAACGATAGATAAAACACTTTGTGTAATAAAAAGGTGCGAAATATGTGATCAGGAATCTATTTCAATTGAGAAATATTAGGTCGCAACAATTGATAGGTTTACCAACTTTTCCAAGGGGATTGGTATGCAAGGTTTTGCTAAAGACACATCTAAAATAGAACAACGCTCTCAAAGAACACTTGTTTGGTTTACCTACCAACTTTTCCAAGGTAATTCATCTCCAAGGTACTGCAAAAGACACTGAAATAGAACAAAGCTCTCAAAGAACACTCCTATTAATTACGCCTACGATCTGAATACTAATATTCTAAAGTCACGTAACTGATTATTTTCTAAATATGAAAAATGTGATCATCCAAATACCACTCCGGTAGAACTGGTTGTCTCTCAGCGCTCATTAAGAATTGCTGTGCTCCAGGACCAAATGCCTGTGCTCGTGGACTTCAAAATTTTTGTATATTGGAAATATATTTCTGGCAAAGGCATTTTCAGGAAAGTGTTTGAAAGAGAACTGTTAAACAGAATTCCGCTTTAATCTCTTCTTCAAATATTTCGTTTATGTGTTAACATGTGTTGATATTGCATGGTGCCCTGTAGTTTAGTCAATATAGGTACGTTATAATATCACATACACTCTTAACTTTAAAAAAATAACAAATTGATACATGGGCTAGTAGATCGCTGATACATTAAGGATAAAGAACTTTATGTACATAGCAATTGTATTTTCTGAGACGTTATTTACATTCACATTCTTTATTTAATGCCATCAAACAGTTGGCACATGTCTTCTAATTCCTGGGTGTGCGGCGTGTAGATATGGAATGGCTCCGGCTCGGACAACTGCCGTTAGCATTTGCAATATATTTTCACTGAGCTTAGAGATATCTACGATGGTGCAGGTGTGAACGGCAGAAAAAGAATTTTGATTTTTTTTGTCGTATTCCAGATACAGCGGATTTTTTTTCTGCCGTTCACACCTGCACCATCGTAGATATTCGTTGAGAAATTGATGTCGAAATATGAATACAGTACAGACATTTTGTTTTCGTTTTATTTGCTCATAATGATTTGTATCCTAGAGTATGTTATTCAGCTTTTCACTCTATATGAGTATCTATTTGCTTTCTGTTTATTTGCTCACAATGATTTGTATCTGTTATTATTTTATGCTTCACTCATACAGTGTAAAAACATACAATACAATACAATTTAATTCCTACACCAGTCGATCGGACGTCTGCCAGTGCCCGGTTGTAGAAACACCCTTGATGACCTGTCAAAAAAATTAGCCGAGTACACCAATGACCCATGTAGCTTGCAATCAAAGCTACATTCACCTGTGAGGTCATCCATGCGTCCATGCCCCGGACACTGGGTGGCAATCTGGCATGCGGTCGTGTAATATGTAGCCCTGGCATTTGCTGCAGGAATTAAATGTCGGCATTGTACGCATTTCTATTTTCATACATTGAATGCTTCACCTGCAATAGCACTATGCTTAATTGGGTCCAATTCCAGGCTTCTTTCAAAAAGGAAAACACAATAATATGCTTAGTCTTGTTTTGTGTTCCTCTTATCTTTTTATATCGGGATACATGTGTTGATTTCAAAAAGAGTGGAGAAGAAACGAGTTTAACAATATTTTGTTCAGTGCGTAATTTTCACTAAATGACTCGCGACTTCTATCAATGCGTTGAGGAAAAGAGATACAGTGCAGGTTTTTAAAAAGGTGCCACATGCTGCGAGTGAAAAAATATAAAAAGTTTTGTCAGAAGTGGGATTCGAACCCACGCCCACATTCGTGGACCAGAAGACTCTGTCACCGCACTGACTGCGTTGTACGGCAAGGATTAGCTATCCTTGAGTCTGGCGCCTTAGACCACTCGGCCATCCTGACAACTGATGCTCATTTCCAGCTCTCATTGCGAAGGACGCCTCAAAGTTGGATGTGCATTATTAATCATGTTCATAGTAGAATAATTGTTTCGCTCAAGGTCGTCCAGCAAAACCAAAAGCAAGTCTGCATACACATTGGACATTTGCTGTTTGACTTCGATGTTGGTATAAAACTATGGTATTAAACAAATACTAAACTCGATCAGGGGGATCTGACTGTTAAACCATTGTATTAACCTTTGATGAAGAATTGTGTTTGGTCATCTAAGTATTAACTTAGAGAAAAAAGCATTCAACATGATGGACATTCGTGGTATTAAGAACTGCGTTAATTTCCCTTACACATCATCTTAGATGAATGGAATATGGATTGGTCGCCACAGCCCATTATGAAGCCCTGGACACACCTAATCTCGCCTCGGTGTGACGTCACTTGGAGACAGACGAATCGTAGTTTTTGTGTACATTATATCGGAGGCACCATTTTGAATGTATGAATCATGCACATGCGCAAAAAAAGGCAAGACTGATCGAACAGTCTCAAACAAACTCTCACAGCCAAATCCTACAGATACATTCACATGAAGAGTGATCGATCAGTCTTGCCTTTTTTGCGCATGTGCATGATTCATACATTCAAAATGGTGCCTCCGAGAATTGTTAACGCCTCCAGATCAAAATGTAAGTTTATTTAATAAAATATGGGATGACAGTGGGGAAGGGTCGCCTGGAACAAATGTCTTTAGTAGTGGGAAGGGATTGCGACCGGTTTTGATAGGCAGATCCGTTTAGATAGGCCAAAAACGTCTGCAGCATTTTTGCTGCAGAAACTGGGCAGATTTTAACACAGGTGGCGTTCTGACTCCACAACAGCAATAGAGATAGTAACATAACCAATAAACGTCCAGAGATAGATAAATAAGCATAGAAAATCGCCACCATAGCTGTTGGAGAGTCAGATATTTCGGTCTACCTGCGCGGTGAACCACATTCGTGACATCATTTTTACAGCCAGATAAGTTACACAAAAACGATAGATAAAACACTTTGTGTTATAAAAAGGTGTAAAAATATGTGATCAGGAATCTATTTCATTTGAGAAATATTAGGTCGCAACAATTGATGGGTTTACAAACTTTTCCAAGGGGATCGTACGATGGACCAAGTGTGAAAGAGAGAATAAATTTGAATTTATTTTCACATCCGTTTATTGGGGAGAGAAAATATATTTGAATTTATTTTCACTCCCGTTTATTGGGGGGAGAAAATATATTTGAATTTATTTTCACTCCCGTTTATTGGGGAGAGAAAATATATTCAAATATATTTTCTCCCCCAATAAACGGGAGTGAAAATAAATTCAAATATATTTTTTCTCCCCCAATAAACGGGAGTGAAAATAAATTCAAATTTATTTTCTCTTTCACACTTGGTCCATCGTAGGATTGGTATCCAAGGTATTGCGAAAGACACATATGGAATAGAACAACGCTCTCAAAGAACACTACTATTATTTACGCCTATGATCTGAATACTAACATTCTTAAGTCACGTAACTGATTATTTTCTAGACCCCCTGCTGGCTAAGACCATGTGTTCAGGGTTTTTGATTTACCCATTCATTGCCAGCGCACCTGATGACCATTCATTTGACCCTTTACCCATGAAGAATGTATTAAATGTTGTAAATTTAACTCATTCATGGCCAGGGCATCGCAAGGCTATTCATTTAACCCTTTATCACCCATAAATAGTTAAGGGTTGTTTTATTAGCCCATTCATGGCCAATGCACCTTAAAACAATTGGCCGAGCACAACAATGACCCATGCAGCTTGCAAATCAAAGCTACATTCAATTGTGAGGTTATCCAGACGTTCATGCCCAGAAAACTAGGCGGCAATCTGGCGTGCGGTCGTGTATTATGCAGCCCTGGCATTTGCTGCAGGAATTAAATGTCGGCACTGTGTGCATTTCTATTTTCATACGTTGAATACATGACCTGCAATAGCACTATGCTTAATTGTGTCCAATTCCAGGCTTCGTTCAAAAAGGAAAACACAATTATATGCTTAGTCTTGTTTTGTGTTCCTCTTATCTTTTATTTTAGATTTCAAAAAGAGTGGAGAAGAAACGAGTTTAACAAATATTTTGTTCAGTGCGTAATTTCACTAAATGACTCGCGACTTCTATCTTAAGACACCTTACCTGACAATTCGTTGAGGAAAAGAGATACAGAGCACGTTTTTTTAAATGTGCCACATGCTGCGAGTGAAAAAATATAAAAAAGGTTTGTCAGAAGTGGGATTCGAACCCACGCCCACATTCGTGGACCAGAATGCTCTGTCGCCGCACTGACTGCGTTGTACGGCAAGGATTAGCTTTCCTTGAGTCTGGCGCCTTAGACCACTCGGCCATCCTGACAACTGATAGCCCTATAGGGTACATTGCGACCACCCTCGCAACTTTTCATATACAATCTAATCCAAGTAAAAATATGAACCTCACCTGCGTTATCCCTTTAAGAACAGTCTATATATATATATATATATATATATATATACATATATATATATATATATATATATATATATATATATATATATATATATATATATATATATATATATATATATATATATATATATATATATATGTGGGCGATTCCGCTGTAACTGAAACGTGCTGGAATGGACATTTTGGAAAGAAAATAACAAATTTCTAATAATTTTGAAAAGTTATCAAATATTTGTCTGTGCAAATACTTCAATGAGGAATATATGGCCCAAATTTCATTATCAAAACTTGAACTTAGATAGGTGGTTTTAGGTTTCGAATTTTGTCGCAGAATGGACACATTTTCGACATAGTTTTTGAACGCTCTCACGCAAACTAAAATCCCTCCTCATTTAAATTGAAATTTCCATTATGAGTGATTTGTAGACTTCATTTGAAGTGTAAGTCATGTGTCAAAAACAAAATTGAAGATTTTATGTCTTTTAGACAGGTACTTTGAACATGATTTTGAAAATAAATTGTGTCGCAGAAAGGACATTGATAATGTTACGGAATGGATTTTTTGTCCAGTGATGGCTAACATGCAAATGAAATGAAATCAGGCAAAATGTATAAATACAAATTGCTTTATGGGTCAGTCCTAAAGAAGAAGAATGCTATCCACATTCTTCTACACAAAGCTAGTAAGAAATATGAGGGGCACACTACTCCAATCCATAAAACCGTATTAGGTCAAGATATTCACCTGATTCAGTATCTGATCTGAACATCCCTTTAACTATCAAGTTTTATTTTAAATAGCAATTATTCATATAACAGCAAAGAAAGCATCAATAACAAGGTTTAATACTTAAAATACCTCACAAATGAAGTATCAATTTCAAGCATTCTGTTGAATACCCTCTACTACAGTGTCCAAGATTGGGAAGTTTTCTATGGAGCCTAGTGGTACTGTATAGAAGCCGAGCGACTATTTGAAGGTTACACTGATTTTACAAGGAAACCCTCAGTCCCCACTTTCACAGGAGCCCAGGATGGGTGTATTGGAACCCTATTTTTTAGCCTTGTACTGCTAAGTTGTACCAGCCTACTAGGCCTAAAATAATTCTTTCATGGAAACCTGTCTGGTCAAGATTTTACTCCCTGGTATTGTTAAAATACCATTTTTCTTTAAAGAAAAATAAACACCATTTTTGATTTTCCTTTAAAGAAAAAAGATTTTTCTTTAAAGAAAAAGATATTTTCCTTCAAAGAAAAATAGTGAATAAAAGCATCAATGACATTTCATAAAAGATGTTCGAAGTGCTCCTGCATTTCAGTGCTGCCATCTTTTGTTGGGCGCAAGATGAAACTTTTGTCAAAACCCAGCTCTTGATTTATATTTCAACGTGGCGTAGGAGTAATACACGTTTATATATTTCTTATCACCCATTTGACCATTTTGTTTTATTTTGCAATTTCCATTCTATTGGATTCCTGTCGTATTTCTACGTGTCATAGCTCGATTTTGGTTGGAAGGGGTGCCATACTATATTAACAAGTGTCATGTACGTGAGTGGCTTTAATTATCCAGTTCTCCTTAATTTATCACCGCATAGGCTGGGCTCACAGGTGGGAAAACTGCAGGTTTGAGTAAGCTAAGAATAACACTGGAGGTACCCAGTCTTAACCCTTGTGCTGGTGGTGGCTAATTTGGCCATACAACATGATGCAAAAAGACGTTAAAAATTACTTAAACCCTGGCACATGGGTACTCATCCGAGAGTGCTCATCAAGAGGTATCCAATGAATACCAACTGCGTACTTGTGCTTTTAGCGAAAGTAGCCTCAGCATTAGAAGGGTTAGAGCTGACTTGACATCGTAAATTCTCGAATCTAGAGAACAGTGCAGTATCAAGCAAGTGAATCCCCCTGAAGTAATTGATAGGCTGTTACCTGTAGTAACAAAAACGTCGATCACCGGATACGCAACCGGCATATCGCATAACAACGTTGGCATGACTCCTAGCCCAGGTGATGACAAAAACCACTAAAAAGGTCCGCGATACATACACACACACATACATATATATATATATATATATATATATATATATATATATATATATATATATATATATATATATATATATATATATATATATATATATATATATATAAAAATATATATATATATATATATATATATATATATATATATATATATATATATATATATATATATATATATAAATATATAAATATATATATATATATATATACATATATATATATATATATATATATATATATAAATATATATATATATAAATATATATATATGTAGTTTTTGAACGCTCTCACGCAAACTAAAATCCCTCTTCAGTAAAATTGAAATTTCCAGTATGAGTGATTTGTATACTTTATTTAAGGTGTTAGGCATGTGTCAAAAACAAAAATGAAGATTTTATGTCTTTTAGACAGGTACTTTGAACATGTTTTTGAAAATAAATTGTGTCGCAGACATTACATTGATAATGTTACGGAATGGATGTTTTGTCCAGTGATGGCTAACATGCAAATGAAATGAAATCAGGCAAAATATATAAATACAAATTGCTTTATCATTTTGTTTTCGGTTTATTTGTTCGTAATGATTTGTATCCTAAAGTATGTTATTTAGCTTTTCTTTGACATTGATAATGTTACGGAATGGATTTTTTGTCCAGTGATGGCTAACATGCAAATGAAATGAAATCAGGCAAAATACACAAATACAAATTACTTTATCAGTCAGTCCCAAAGAAGAAGAATGCTATCCACATTCTTCTACACAAAGCTAGTAAGTAATTGAGCAACTAGAGGTGGTTTGAGGGGCACACTACTCCAATCTATAAAACCGTATTAGGTCAAGACATTCACCTGGTTCAGTATCTGATCTGAACATCCCTTTAACTATCAAGTTCATCTTAAATAGCAATTATTCTCATACAGCAAAGAAAGCATCAATAACAAGGTTTAATACTTAAAATACCTCGCAAATGAAGTATCAATTTGAAGCATTCCGTTGAATACCCTCTACTTCAGTGTCCAAGATTGGGAAGTTCCCTATTAGTCCAGGCAATCTGGCACATTTTTTGGCTAAACCCATCACTAATTGCAAAAGAAACGAAACCTTTTTTATTTGAAAGGAGACTATATGAGGAATGACATATCAAGAATCCCACTCAATCAAAATATTGGAACATGTTGAAATTAAGACCAAAAGTTCAAGGAATTTTGGTAGGTCTATGCAATGTAGAATGAAGCGCATAGCACACTGAATGTTTGATTTGTCGTAAACAAATGGCCACCAAACGGGTTTTAATATATTTTCCTTAATGATAAGACAAACTTAGATTAAAAGTATTTTGTGGATGGAGGGTGTGGGGGGGGGGGGTCCAGTTGGGAGTGTACTCAGATCTCATTTCAATCATTTTACTTCTGGACTGGGAGTGATAGTGAAGACAGCACCTTAAATCTTAAATGTTTTTTAATATCAACAGTAGGACGTTTGTTTACTAAAATTGACATATTTGTTATGAATGATGACTTCCTTTAGCCAGTTGGTGGCAGCACCGTAGTATTTTTCCCTGATCCTGCTGAACCAAGAAATATCTGGGAGACACCAACTAACCAGATGTACATAGCCAGGAATTAACCGGATGTACTTGCTTACCTGGTACTGAACCATCTGTATGAGTTAGTCTACAGAGCCTGTGCATAACCCAAAGCAGCTCCATCTTGAAGACTGTCACTAGACCTTCATTTTGACATATGACAAGGTGGGGGTAACTCCTAAAGTTCTAAGTGGCGTTTACTGCCGGTCACAATAATGCTAGCAATTGTTTAGGTGTTATAAACAATATTTGCGCAATAACAATCAGCCAACATGGTGTATATAAGGAAGATAAGAACGAAGGAAGTAATTGAAATGGGTTTAGGTATGTAACTTGTGAATTCAAGTGAGACATCTGCCTGATGATATATTTTCTCTGGTCTTAAAGTGCAGCATGCAGATCTATGGTGATGCAGACTTTGTTATTGTGTCAGTGGCCCTGCAGTTTGCTGAAACATCCGAAACCATTGTTGTTGGATATGCTTCAGACTTCTGCATCATCATGCAAGCACTGTTCACAATATGCTCTACTTCCATCCAGAGGCAAAGACAAGGCAACAGCAGAGGTACTTGGATTATTCATAGAGCTAAGGCCAAACTGAGAGAACAGGTGTGTCAGCACTTGTTATTTGTCCATACCATACTTGGATGTGACACAACCTCAAGGTTGTTTGGTTTTAGAAAAGCCATTCTGTTAAAACTCATCCAAACAAGCCAGACATTCATTGAACAAGGCTCTAATATCCAACCAAGAGGGGTAGTTATATCTTGCAAAAGGCAATTATGTGCCTATACAAGACAAGTTTGTGCATTGAATAATCTGAAGCACCAGAAGTTCAGTGATCTTATACAGACAAGCAGGAAGGCAATTCAGCCTAAACAGTTGCCACCCATGTGAGCTGCCACAAAGTTCAGCAGCTTCCATGTTTTTCACCAAATTTCATCATGGAAGAACAGAAAACCTGACCCTGAGAACTTGGGTTGCAAATTGTGGACGTAATTGTCCAAATTTGGCAATCCCAAAACTTTCAGGCATCCTATTTTCAATGGTGACCACAAATATTTGGATAACAATCTTGAATATGTGTTTACTTAATCCATTAGCACTCAGGGTTCCTCTAGAAAGTATATGTTCTGCTTCTCTTGTAATCATGGAAATAACTTGGGAAGATAGAGAAAATTGACAAAAACCCTGAAAGGGAGTTGTTGTATGCATTCTGATCAACACCTTTCCTTCAAATGTTTTCCAGAAAATGCTTTTGTAAGTAAAATATTTCCAAAATTGTCATGCCTGTTTTGGCTGCCCTGATTTCAAATGGGTTAATGTGGGGAAATGGGTTAAATCAAAGTCATAGATGTTACAGTGTAGTAAAAACTCTTAATTATATCTTTAAAAATGAGATTCTTAGAAATTTCAGGCAATGAAATCTGGGTGTTCTGTCTGATTTTTGAGGGTTCAGGATTCCAAATGACCTTCAAGCACTGGCCTGGGGTATATTCATTATTATGATTTTAAACATTTTTTTTTACCACAAGTCATTCTTTATTAGGTAACTGATTTCATAATTGTCCAATTCATCATTTTTTTTACCTTTTGTCCAGTAGATGGACGTATGTGGTACAATGGCCCCATGATTGTTGGAGACCCTCAAAAGGGGTATAGTATCATGCAACAAGTTAAAGCTAAAATATAATTTAAGTTAACATTATTTCATATTTTACCTTCATCTTTGGCAAAAATGTCATAGAAGACAACTTATCTTTTGATTACTGAAAAAATGTCAGCATTTTTTCATTGTTTTACTATGTATCATGATTTGACAAATATGCTAATTTTTCAACAATTTTGATTGAAGAATACACATTGTTCCAATACTTTGATTAAGTGGGATTTTCAATATGTTATTACATATACACCAATGCTCTTAATACAGTAGGTTTCGTTTCTTTTGCAATTAGTGGTGGGTAAAACCCTACTTTGCCTGGACTATATGGAGCCTAGTGGTACTGTGTAGTAGCCGAGCGACTATTTGAAGGTGCCCGTCAGTGAGAAGTACGTGTTATACCTTGGATGGAGAAAAGAATGGATATGTAAAGAGAGATCAATTACTATATGCGTTATAGTGAGGTGCTGGACTCATGCCAGGAGTCACTGACTGGCAGCAGCGCGAGGTCACGTGAGAACAAGGACCAATCAGGGCTCTCGTATCGATCACATTACAAAGAAACCTTATCTACACCCCCAGCTGGGGATGCGCAGTGCACCTTTTAGCGGCTATTAGTTGACACTGGATGAGGCTAGCATGTTCAGGTTGACCGGCTGGTTTCGAATCCACTTGTGTTTGGTCCTCTAAGGTTATACTGATTTTACAAGGAAACCCTCAGTCTCCACTTTCACAGTAGCCCAAGATGAGTTTATTGTAACCCTATTTTTTAGCCTTGTACTGCTAAGTTGTACCAGCCTACTAGGCCTAGAATAATTCTTTCATGGAAACCTGTCTGGTCAAGATTTTACTCCCTGGTATTGTTAAATTACCATTTTTCTTTAAAGAAAAATAAACACCATTTTTGATTTTCCTTTAAAGAAAAAAGATTTTTCTTTAAAGAAAAAAAGATTTTCCTTCAAAGAAAAATAGTGAATAAAAGCATCAATGGCATTTCATAAAAGATGTTCGAAACGCTCCTGCATTTCAGTGCTGCCATCTTTTGTTGGGCGCAAGATGAAACTTTTGTCAAAACCCAGCTCTTGATTTATATTTTAACGTGGCGTTGGAGTAATACACGTTTGTATATTTCTTATCACCCATTTGACCATTTTATCTTATTTTGCAATTTCCATTTTATTGGATTCCTGTCTTATTTCTACGTGTCATAGCTCGATTTTGAATGGAAGGGGCGCCATATATTAACAAGTGTCATGTACGTGAGCGGCTTTAATTATCCAATTATCCTTAGTTTATCACCGCATAGGCTAGGCTCACAGGAGGGAAAACTCGAGGTTTGAATATGCTAAGAAATACACTGGAGGTACCCAGACTTAACCCCTCTGCTGCTGGTGGCTAATTTGGCCAATACAACATGATGCAAAAAGACGTTTAAAATTACTTAAACCCTGGCACATGGGTACTCATCCGAGAGTGCTCATCAAGAGGTATCCAATGAATACCAACTGCGTTCTTGTGCTTTTAGCGAAAGTAGCCTCAGCATTAGAAGGGTTAGAGCTGACTTGACAACGTAAATTCTGGAATCTAGAGTAAAGTGCAGTATCAAGCAAGTGAATTCCCCTGAAGTAATTGATAGGCTGTTGCCAGTAGTAACAAAAACGTCGATCACCGGATACACAACCGGCATATCGCATAACATATTTGGCACGACTCCTAACCCAGGTTTTTTTTTTGGGGGGGGGGGGTTGAGAAGTTTTTGTTTATTTTCCTAGGAGTCAACTCTGACCACCGTCTAATACATAATAACTTTGGTCACGATTAATACATCTAGATGGAATAATTATAGAGACATTGGTTAGAGTGCCATCTATGATATGTTAAGGTACATGTATAAAAGAAGTATAGTGTTGCACTACTTCTTTTATTTTAAACAGTGTAACCTATGATATACATGCATTGCACATACTGAACAAGTGGTTTGCAGAAATATGTTGATACATCTGGTTGTATATGAGATACTGTATGAAACCTGTTTTTTTTTTGGGGGGGGGGGTTGAGAAGTTTTTGTTTATTTTCCTAGGAGTCAACTCTGACCACCGTCTAATACATAATAACTTTGGTCACGATTAATACATCTAGATGTTATAATTATGGAGGCATTGGTTAGGGTGCCATCTATGATATGTTAAGGTATATGCATAAAATAAGTATAGTGTTGCACTACTTCTTTTATGTTAAACAGTGTAACCTATGATACATATGCATTGAACATACTGAACAAGTGGTTTGCAGAAATATGTTGATGAATCTGGTTGTATATGAGATACTGTATGAAACCTATTTATTTATTTTTAAATAACTCGGGACAGATACTGGATACACAACCGGCATCTTGCATAACATCTTTGGCATGACCCCTAGCCCAGGACTCCTAGCCCAGATGTTGACAAAAACCACTCAAAAGGTGCGCGCGCAACTTCTTCTATAATGTTAACCCTTTTGCTGCTGGTGACTAATTTGGCCGATATAAAATTATGCAAAAACCCTGAAAAATGAATGAAACCTTGGCAATCGTGGGTACTCATCTGAGAGTACACATCAAGAGCTATCCAATGAATACCAACATAACAGGGTTTAGATGGTTTACAAATATCTTTGCATCCTTATGCTTTGGATGAAAGTAGCCTTGGCATTGGGAGGGTTAAAGGTGATCCGTTATAAGGCAGAATATAGTATTTGTTCTTACTGAGAGATTTTTGTGTAGACACCATGAGAGCAACTTCCTGTATAATGTTAACAAATACGCCTATTGATGTCACACTGAGAAGAGTTTCGGCGAGATCGCTATATAGATTGTTATGATAAAAACACTTAAATTCATTTAAAATCTTGGAAACATTTATTTCAAGAAAAACAGGAAACATTATAGGCCCATCTACTGAGCTGGAGCAAGTTCCTGTGGTCTATGTGATCCTCCCTTCCTCCCGTGTGGTATGATCTAAAAATAGGGTGTGATGAAACTATTGTACGTACAGTTTAAATAATACCCTGCATCCATTTACGCATACTCTACTTTATAAGGGCATAACTCTTGTGTGAGTCATGACAATACAGAATGCCACCATACTATGGGAATCTCCCTTTCACTATGGCGCCCTCTATTGCGAATTAAATGAACTACGCTCGTAATGAGTTCGAAGGGTTTTGTTGAATTAAGCATCAGTTGAAATTTTGTTTCCTTTTGTGTTGTGTGCCATGATATCCTTTGACCCGTTTTAACCTTCAATTATCCGTATTTACAAGTTCAACGGATGTATGAAAGCACTCTGATGTAATGACGTCATTCTAAAAATAGTATACTATGAAGGAATTCCCAAGCCTCGTTATCAAACTGAAAATGCTATGCCGTGTTGTTGCTTGTCAAGGTTTATGTTGCATCATCATCATCCGACTCGGAATCGGGCTCGGAATCGTGTTGCAAGTGGTGGCGCAAGCACAGATTTTGATATATAAATAAAGAAAAACCTTACATTGAAATCTTTGTGGAGAACTGATCTGAGTCTAATCATGTAGCAATATTTTCTGAAACGGTTTTAGTATGTAAAGTGAACAACATACGATGGCTTAGTCTTTAAAATACGAATAGCCTGTACGGGGGAAATACCTTATAAAGCTATTGCATGTGCGATCCATCATACATGGCATGTGACTGATGATTCACTAGTGGGTCATAATATGGACTAAAACAGCTCAGGAAAAGGGATATTTACCGATTGCCATACACACTTCATTAACGGAGAACTGGCGTAGTACAATATCAACGTCAACGGGAGCAGCGAGTGTGCCACATTTCCTACTTGTACCACCTATTTGAATATTGGCAAATGTGAAACCAAAAACCCAGACAGTGATGGCGTCCACGAAAAACATAGCGAAGGAGTACGCCAAGCTGGCGAGAACTATAGATAGTTTTTCTGACGGGCAAGCAATTCTGCAGGACAACGATTATGACAATCTTCAGATTATCACAGTTGCAATCAAACCGAACGATGGACTATACAAAGGGGGAACATTTATCTTTGATGTAAGTTACCATCTACACACACACACGCACACTACGTAGGTGCTATCAGCACACACATACATGCACAGGCGCGGATCCACACCAGTTTGCATCGATGCACGTGCATCGATCAATCTTGGAAGTGCATCGATTCATATCAAAGTGCATCGGTCACCATTTCCTGAATTTTTTGGGAAGCAGTGGTGGCTATCCTACTCTCGGAGGTTGGACTTTTACGCAATGACGTCTGCCTCTGTAGGGCAGGAAGTAAATGACCGTACATGTGTATAATCTAAGGCTCCGGACGACCAGGCTAGCTAGTATTCTCAGGGGAGTCTGGCTAATCACCATCACGCCAGGTGCGGCTGGATGGGGGGAGGGGGGGGGGGGCGGCATCCTCTCCCATTATCAATTGCACTTCCGACTCAGTGATGCATCCCGATTAAGGGTGCACCAGAGACAATGCCAATCTAGTCTCAACAGCAATCTTCACCAGTGACTAAATATCGTCTAATAATTCTTGTTTTGTCAACTATAAATGGTTAAATGGGTTTGAACAATTGTGTGTTTTTTTAGGAAATGTGTATCTTTTCCGAAACCTTGTGTTTAGACCAGAAATTGACACATTTTCTTTATGATCAAGCCCCTGTAGGACAACGAACATACAGACCCTTTTAATGAGATTTTGATGAGCGTTACATACAGAAACTTGATAGTCTCAGATATTTTCTATAACATGTATTGTAAGAAATAAATTAAATATATCTCTTTTCTATCATCGTATGGTCATTGGGTTACTTAGTGAACATAGGGTCATTTGAGATTTTTATATCAAGGCTATCAGTGGGAAAAGTAAAATATTTGCTGTTAAAACGGCTCCCACGGGCTTGCTCACACTCTTTAATGAATAAAAAAAACGGATATGTAGCGAGAGACGAATTACAATATGCGCTGCAGTGAAGGGCTGGACATGCCAGGGGTCTCTGATCTGCATCAGCGTGAGATCACGAGGCATCACGGTCCAATCAGGGCCCTCGTATCATTTGCATTGATTAGAAACCTGAGCGCCAACATGCGCAGAGCACGACTTTTTGGCTATTCTCTGAGGCTAGCCTATTCAGGTTGACCGGCTGGTTTCATATTCACTTGCTTTTATTTATCTAAGATACAATCAGGGGAGGTTGTTGGTCTTTCCTCATTATGGAATTTCTTCAAGGCACAATCGCTTCAAATTAACATGCATTTAGAGTATCTAATTTACCAGATTTGCTTTAAAGTGTGATATTTATAGAAGGCAAAAATCACATGCACTGTAATAACAAATGATAAAGTTATGTAAAATACCCACATGAGGAGAAGTGAGAACAAGGTTACCTACTAAATTCGTGAAATATAGAAAGTTTCAATCAAAGTTTAGATAAATTTACAGTGAAAATAATGTTCCATTAACTGCTCTGAAAATGCAGGAGAATGCATCTCAGAGCACCTTCATATAAAAAATTTCCCCGGGGCCTTAGGCGGCCCCCGGACCCCCCGCCGCAAAGTACTTCGCGCCTCCGGCGCTCGCAGCAGCGGCCTTAGTCGCTGCACCCTCCGGGCCCCCTCATTTTTCCAAATTCTCCAAAGGTACATAGCTCAATTTTCAGGCTGGATCCGCCCCTGATGCATATTACATACATATATTTGTATGTATTAAAAGTAAGCCTCTGTAAAAAAAAGGATACGCACTGGTGTCTGCGAGAAGCCAGCCATATCGCCAGAGGCCTCGTGCGATATAGCTGACTGAACGCAGACACCAGGCTGTATCCCTTTCTAATAAAGAGGGTAACAGATTTGTCATATATCGGGGTACTAACATTGACAATTAATGAAAAGCAATGTTAGTACCCCGTCCGGTCTCGTCCAGTACAACAACAAAATTGACCAATGAGATGCTAGTATCAGATGGGAAATGATGATAAATACATATATACAAACACTTACACACACAGATATGTATATATGTGTGTGTGTATATATATATATATATATATATATATATATAAATATATATATATATATATATATATATATATATATATATATATATATATATATATATATATTGTATTTTGAAATATATCATAATAAGATGGTGAAATAGTCACATTTCTCTCTTCTTATAAATATATCATTATAAAGCTATTTTCTAGGTTTAAGAATAGGTGAGTGTTACCATTAACAGACACTCTTTAAGTACACAACATTAAAACTGACTACGTTTATAATGACGCATTGCTTTAATTTCGAAAGCATAACAGAATCCATCATGTTGCATGCCAAGCTCAAACATTAATTTCCACAATACTAAATAAACTTATGCCTCAAATTCAAAAGTGTGTGCTTTTCTAATACCTTTATATATGTTTTTTTTCAGATAACTCTTCAAGATGATGAAGGACCACCTCGCATAGACTGTAAAACAGAAATCCTTCATCCAAATATTGATTATGAAATGCTGGAATATAATGTTTGCCTGAATTTATTTGATGAGTGGGAAGCTGATTTTGGAGTGGATGACATTATTCAGGGCCTCCTTTTCTTATTCTATGAGCCTAATTGGGATGATCCACTCAACGACTACGTCCCTGTTATTATGAATAACGAGAGGGAGTTATCATACGCTGAGATCATTCAAAAGACATTGTTAGGACTAACTGTTGCCGACCAAGATTGGGCTTTCAATTATGAGGGTGATGACTTAGAGGAACTGAAAGCTAAATATACATGCAGTGTGATTAACACAAGTGATATACCCCAAGCCCCACCGTTACCACAAAACCTTCTTTCAAGCAATGCTATAAACATACCCTCTTCCCCAACGCAACAACCAAACATTGCTTCTGACAGTGCAAACGACATACCCCCTTCCCCAACACAACAACAAAACATTACTTCTGATAGTGTGAACAACATACCCCCAGCCCCACCGCTACCACAAAACATTACTTCTGACAGTGTGAACAACATACCCCTAGCCCCACCCTTACCACGAAACATTACTTCTGACAGTGTGAATAACATAGCCTCAGGCCCACCGCTACCACAAAACATTACTTCTGACAGTGTGAACAACATACCTCCAGCCCCAACGCTACCGCAAAACATTACTTCTGACAGTGTGAACAACATACCATCCGCCCCAACCCTACCACAAAACATTACTTCTGACAGTGTGAACAACATACCTCCAGCCCCAATGCTACCGCAAAACATTACTTCTGACAGTGTGAACAACAAACCCCCAGCCCCACCGCTACCACAAAACATTACTTCTGACAGTGTGAATAACATACCATCCGCCCCAACCCTACCACAAAACATTACTTCTGACAGTGTGAACAACAAACCCCCAGCCCCACCCTTACCACAAAACATTACTTCTGACAGTGTGAATAACATACCATCCGCCCCAACCCTACCAAAAAACATTACTTCTGACAGTGTGAACAACATACCATCTGCCCCAACCCTACCACAAAACATCAACTCCAACAATGCTAACAACATACCCCCAGCTCCACCGCTACCACAAAACATTACCTCCAACAATTCTTATAGGATGACCTCAGTCACTCTGCAACCACCTCAACAAATGGTGCTCTACAATTCTGTTCTTGCACCATCCCTGACGAACTGCCTTCAACATGGAGAATTACCAGTAGAACAGTTAAATGATGAGACCCCAGTGCTCCCAGTGCATGGCAGAGGGGTCACAGTTGGTGCAGCGTCCCAAATGTGTGATTGCTCACATCGCGCTGAAGTTCAGTATTCTGATGACACACATACTGACACCATAGGCCACCGACAGAAACCCAAGGAAAGCATGGTACGATCCCGGTTCTTTATGTACCTTGGGAACATCCTATTGAAGATAAACAAACTTGTTACATGCACTTCCTTTCACAAGAGATAACAGAACTTCACAGATATTGTTATCACTCAGTGGGGAGCATTCAAAACTGGATATTCAGGGATGCTGTGGTACCATGAACTTATGCACGTTTTTGCAGTTCTAATTGTATGCATTTGTATAAGGTATAGTCGATTTTGTCGATGAATGTGTTATATTTTTATTCAACCAAAACAGTCATCATTTTTTATAAAGGAGGTAGATATCAATGATTTAGTAATTCATTATTCTTTGCTTGTGTTATAATGGAACAAAGTGAAACTACCATTTCTCTTGTATATTGTAGCATGTTCTCCATTTTCAATATGATACTCAGTGTGCTGCTATGGAGCAAATGCAGGTCCTAATAGGAAGACCTGCCCTTATTTGTTAAAAATTGTTATAGTTCAGGTAAAAACGGTTACTGAACAAGCTTTTACTAACTAGTTGATCCTAGCTACAAGTTCTTCATTTGTTCTATCAACATGTAGTTGTCTTTAGATGTTTTATTTGTATATTCTACTCCGTTACAGTGCCAAATGAGCCAAATCTATTATATTTGGAGGATTTTGAAATATAGTTCATGGCATGTGTAGTGCCAAATATTTCATATCGCGTGTTAATTTATTTCCTGTAATTTATGATAATCACTTGCTGTCTTCCCTCAAAACATTAACTTTTATAGACATGAAAAACATAGAATACACTCTTAATCACAAAGCATTACAATTATGAGTAAAATGGCATATGATCTAAAAGTACATGCTAGTAACTGTTTATAATAATGGTGCATCACTGTACACACCAGAGTACAGCGTTTTCTACATATGAGATTAAAGACTTTATAACAAGCTGAAATATGCTCAGGTTGAAATATGATGTTTATAATGTAATATTTGAACAAATTAAAGGATATTAAAGGAAAGCAAACTATGGCTTCAAACTGAAAAATGGGTGTTATAAGCCCTTTTCTGCATGGCTGTCATATGTAACATAATATTGCTTCGAATTTTATGGACTACTATTGCAACAATTAAACTATAATAGCTTATTAGTTGTTCATCGTCATGTTGTCATGGCTTCTTTGTTACACACAGACTTATTTTGTCTCTAATTAAGTCATGGCTTCTTTCTCACACACTAAAACCTATTTTGTTTCTAATTATGTCATGGATTTTTGTCACACACTAAAACCTATTTTGCCTCTAATTATGTCATGGCTTCTTTCTCACACACTAAAACCTATTTTGTCTCTAATTATGTCATGGCTTTTTGTCACACACTAAAACCTATTTTGCCTCTAATTATGTCATGGCTTCTTTCTCACACACTAAAACCTATTTTGTCTCTAATCATGTCATGGCTTCTTTCTCAAACACTAAAACCTATTTTGTTTCTAATTATGTCATGGCTTTTTGTCACACACTAAAACCTTTTTTGTCTCTAATTATGTCATGGCTTCTTCCCCACACCCTAAAACCTATTTTGTCTCTAATTACGCCATGGCTTCTTTCTCACACACTAAAACCTATTTTGTCTCTAATTATGTCATGGCTTTTTGTCACACACTAAAACCTATTTTGTCTCTAATTATGTAATGGCTTTTTGTCACACACTAAAACCTATTTTGTCTCTAATTATGTCATGGCTTCTTTCTCACACACTTAAACCTATTTTGTCTCTAATTACGTCATGGCTTCTTTCTCACACACTAAGACCTATTTTGTCTCTAATTATGCCATGGCTTCTTTCTCAAACACTAAAACCTATTTTGTCTCTAATTATGCCATGGCTTCTTTCTCACACACTAAAACCTATTTTGTCTCTAATTAAGTCATGGCTTCTTTCTTACACACTAAAACCTATTTTGTGTCTAATTATGTCATGGCTTCTTTCTCACACACTAAAACCTATTTTGTCTCTAATTATGTCATGGCTTCTTTCTTACACACTAAAACCTATTTTGTGTCTAATTATGTCATGGCTTCTTTCTCACACACTAAAACCTATTTTGTCTCTAATTATGTCATGGCTCCTTTCTCACACACTAAAACCTATTTTGTGTCTAATTATGCCATGGCTTCTTTATCACACACTAAAACCTATTTTGTCTCTAATTATGTCATGGCTTCTCTCTCTCACACTAAGACCTATTTTGTCTCTAATTATGTCATGGCTTCTTTCTCACACACTAAAACCTATTTTGTCTCTAATTATGTCATGGATTTTTGTCACACACTAAAACCTATTCTGTCTCTAATTATGTCATGGCTTCTTTCTCACACACTAAAACCTATTTTGTCTCTAATCATTTCATCTTCACCTCCAACCTCACAGGTTCTCACATATTCCATGGTGGTCAGTTAAAGGATGAATCTTTATTTGAATATCACTGTCGTTGACATCGGCCATTTTTGAGTTTTAGTTGTAGTTCCTAATTGTCAGTTAATTTGGTTAATGGCTTAAATTACGATAGCAAGACACGTATATGATGCCGCACCAGTCAGTCAGCTGCACTTGAATCTTTGGTCCAATATAAGGTACTAGTATGTGGACATCACCCTCCTCCCTTCTGGTATGATCTAAAAGATACAAGTTTTAATTCAAATTTCGAAGAGAGTTCTTGTGAATAGTACAGCAGTCTACGATTAACTGCTCAGAGAGCGGGGGCAGGAAGTGGCTGCCACTCAATGAGTCACAGCTGATAGCAATTGGAGAACATGGCTGCTAGCAGGGGCTTGCCAGTGGCTGGGATGGCTGATGGCAATACACAAAATTCTCCCCTCATGGGATCTCTGAGAGAAAAAGGAGGACAGCATCCTATTCTTGAAGTGTATTACTTTCATATTAGCTAATGTGTATGTGAGGGTTTAGTTCCCCTTTAATACCCTGCAGTTAGTTACGGTAAATCCACCAGCTCGAGTGCGTCATAGCAACACACCAACACAACAGGAAACTCCATCATCAGTTGCATATCCGTTCCTCTTAGCGAACATGAAATTAAAGGGATGCACGAAAGCATGACGGATGTAATGACGTCATTCCAAAACTAGTTCGCAATAAAGGATTTCCCAAGCCTCGTTAACAAAATGGAAATGCTGTGTTTGTAATTGCCGGGGTTTATATTTGCATCGTCATCGGCTTGTTCTTGCTGGAAATACATGTTTTCATGAATAGATATAGAAGAACCTAACACTGAAATCATTGTTGAGATCCAATCAGGTTCTAATTGTGTAACTATATCTTCTGTTTGCATGTATACGTAATGTGAACAACTTTGGAGATCATCATACTTTTAACAAAACACAAAATCTACAAGTAAAAATGGGAAGCAAGATTCATTAATTTGAATTATCTTAAAAACTCGTTTAAAAATCAGATGAATATTGAGATATATATTGGTACTATGAATAACCGGCTCCCAAATGTTCTGGGAAAATGGTCTTCACTGTATAATGTACTCCGAAATTAATGCAATCAATGTCTATAGTGTATATATTACCAATTTTATTCATATATCTACAAATGTCCTATGTATACTGATTTCTATGTCTATGGTGCAATAAAAGTTATAAAAAAAACTTTGGATTTCAGAATGGCCAATCCTTATTAGCTTGCAGAGAGGAAATGCCTAATTAAGCTATTGTGTGATCATACATGGCATGTGACGGATCATTCACTAGTGAGGTCATGGACTGAAACAGCTCACAAAGGGGCTATTATAATTACTGACTGTCATATATACTTCGCAAACGGGGGACTGAATTAACAGAATATCAACATCAACTGGAGAAGTGTGACGCATTTTCTACTTGTACCGTCTATTTGGATATTGCCAACAGTGAAACCAAAAACTCAGCAATGTGGAAGAGGAGACGTTTGGCAAAGAAGTACGCCAAGCTGGCGAGAACTATAGATAGTTTATCTGACGGGCAAGCAATTCTGCAGGACAATGATTGTGACGATGTTCGGACGATCTCAGTTGCTATCAAACCTAACGGTGGACCATACAAAGGGGGGACATTCATGTTTGATGTAAGTTATCATTAACGCACAAACACACACACGCATATATATATATATATATATATATATATATATATATATATATATATATATATATATATATATATATATATATATATATATATATATATATATATATATATATATATATATATATATATATATGTTGTGGCGGATTGACCATAGGTCTATGATTTGTGATCGTGATCCGCCACTTTCAGAGATCTCGATGAGGGGGCCTGCATGCTTGACTAGGTCGAGCCGGTCCTGTATTCCCCGACTTTGGTTAAGTGTTTGAAAGTTAAAGTATTACATTGTTACTATTACACGCCGTAATGTATCATCTAACAATCTCGTGAAACACTTAGGTTTCACTAACGAATGTCGTAAGTGTAGATTGGAAGCATCTCTGTGACGTTGTTGACAAGCAGACGATCAGCATGTGTATATATATATCTATATATATATATATCTATATATATATAGAGAGAGATATATAGATATATATAGATATATATATATGTATATATATATATATATATATACATATATATATATATATATATATATATATATATATATATATATATATATATATATATATATATATATATATATATATATGCTTTAATTTAGACAGTATTATAAAATCCACCTAGTGGCATGTTCAAATCAAACAGTAATTAATTCCTAATTAACTTTTGCCTGTGATTAATCATTGTTTTTATAATATTTATACATTTGGTTATTTTCAGATAACTCTCTTTGATGGCGATGCCCCACCTCGAGTAAGCTGTAAAACAGAAATCCTTCATCCAAATATTCGTTATGAAGAGCAGGGGCATGCTGTTTGCCTAAATATATTTGATGAGTGGGAAGCTCATTTTGGATGGGATGACATTATTCAGGCCCTCCTTTTCTTATTCTATGAGCCTAATTGGGATGATCCACTTAATGAATACTTCTTTATTATAATGAATAATAAGAACGAGTTATCATATGCTGAGATCATTCAAAAGACATTGTTAGGACTAGATGTTGCCGGCAAAGATTGGCCTTTCAATTATGAGGGTGATGACTTAGAGGAACTGAAAGCAAAATATACTGGCAGTGTGATTAACACAAGTAAAATACCCCCAGCCCCACCGCTACCACAATACCTTCTTTCAAGCAATGCTAACAACATCCCCTCATCCCCAACACAACAACAAAACATTACCTCTAACAGCTCTAATGACATACCCCCTTCCCCAATGCAACAACAAAAGATTACTTCTGACAGTGTGAACAACATAGCCCCCGCCCCACCACAACAAAATATTACTTCCAACCATGAGAACAACATACCCCCAGCCCCACCACTACCACATAATATTTCTTCCAACAATGTGCACAACATGCAATCAGACCCATCACTTTCACAAAGTATTACTTTCAACAATGTGAACAACATACCCCCAGCCCCACCGCTACCACAAATCGTTACTTCTGACATTGTGCATAGGATAACCCCAGTCTCACTGGACCCTCCCCAACAAATAATACTCCACAATGCCATTCCTGGACCATCCCTGACAAATTGCCTTCGACATGGAGAATTACCAATAGCCCAGTCGAATGATGAGATTCCAGTGCTCCCAGTGCATGACAGAGGGGTCACAGTTGGTGCAGCGAGCCAAATGTGTGACTGTTCACACGGTGCAGCAGTTCAGTATTCTGATGACACACATACTGACACCATGGGACACGGACAGAAACCCAAGCACAGAACCATGCGATCCAGGTTTGTTAAGTACCTTGGGAACATCTTCTTGAAGATTAAACGACACACTTCTTCTCACAAGAGATAACAGAACTTGGGAGATATTGTTATCACTCAGAGGTGAACATTCAGTACTGGATATTCAGGGATGCGGTGTCACCATGAACTTATTCACATTTTTACAGTTCTAACTGTATGCAGTTATATAAGGTATAGTTGGGTTTGTCAATGAATGTGTTATATTTTCAATCAACAGTCATCATTTTTAGAGCTTAAAGAACTTCGCATATATTGTTATCACTAAGAGGGGAGCATTCAATACGGGATATTCAGGGATGTATGTAATTGTGTACTGATAACAAATGCAGGTCTCAATAAGAAGACCTCTCCTCATTTGATAAACTTTGTTGCAGTTCAGTTTAAAATGGTTACTGAACAAGCTTTTACTTGCCTAGTGTAGCCTAGCTACAAGTCCTTGTGTTCTACCAATATACAGTTGTCTGTACATGTTTTATTTGTATACTGGAAATCACTTAATTATAGCGGGAACAATAAGATAGCGATAATAGCGCTCTGCCCATATGCGCTATTATAAAATCCCCGTCTTTATTAAATTCTTAATTGAACTTCCTGCTGCTGTTCCCGTTCACCGCTATACTTAGATCACGCTATCAAGGGCAGTACCGTAACTGCACTATATAATGATCACGCCATATTTAAGTGATTTACAGTTGTTTACTCTGCTATAGTGCCAAATGAGCCACATATATTATATTTGGAAGATTTTGAAATATTGTTCATGGCATGTGTAGTGCCTAATATTTCATATTACATGTTAATTTATTTCTCTTCTCTCAAAAAATTAACTTTTATAAACATGAAAAAACATTTAATACACTCTGAATCACAAAGCACCACAATTATGAGTAAAATGACACATGAAATGAAAGTATACAATAGTAAGTGTTCCTGATACTAGTACATCAATGCATACAGAATACAGCCTCTTCTACGTATTTATGAGATTAAAGACTTTATGATAAGCAAATCCAGTTGAAATGTTATGTTTGTAATGTAATGTTTGAACAAATTAAAGGACATTTTGAAAAACTGACTCGATTTTTGTCTTACAAATTGAGAAACGGGTGTTATTAACCATTTCCTGTATGGTTGTTAGATGTAACATGATATTGCTTCGAATTTGATGGACAAGTAGTGTAACCATTATAGACAAACAACTGGTTAGCTGGAAATCCATTGTAGGAATGACAACTCAAGTTTAATCAGAGGATTTACAATACAGAAATAATTTGAGCAACTGGTTTGGTAAAGTTGATTCTGTTAATAGATGGCAGCACATGTGTCTGCAATTAATAGAGTTCAATCACACATGTTACATTTCCCTTTCTATAGTGGAAAAAGTCATATGCCATTCGGGGGGCTCTATCCTCCCACTTGAATAGCTAGTCTCTATACATATAGGTATCATCATCTTCATCCTCATGCATATTACTCCTATTCTTTATGTATCATACACACTTTTTTGCCACACCCATTTGATCTGCATACATTAGCATACTGATGCGGCTTTCCACATTTAGTACATGCTTTTTCCATAGGCTTGATATTTCTTAGGCTCGCGGTGTTGATCACAGTACTTACAAGACCTCTTAAAAACTTTCTTGGGCCTAAAATTAGTTTTGTTATTAATCTATCTACCTCTTCCTTTGTTGTTCATGGTCACCCTTGAAATCTCACTTGCCCCATCTCCCATTTTCTTTAAATGGGCCCTACTCAGAGACTAAAAACAATTTTTCTCTTATGATGTTGTCATAGCTTCTTCCTCACACACTAAACATATTTTGTCTCTAATCATGTTGTCGTTTTTACCTCCAACCTCCCATGTTCTTGGTGTTGTCCTCATATCTGTATTCCAGTGGTCAACTGGTTCCTCTTCCAGAAGACTTGTACTTGTCGAATACAGATTCAACACATTTCTTGTCATTAAACGTTAAGGGTCTTAGAGATAAGAATAAACGATTGGATATCTCTATTAAAATTTTAAATGAAAAAGCTAATATCTTTTGCTGTCAAAAAACTCATCTAGCAGAAATGGATCTGGTCAAGATAAAATCTGAATGGAATGCAAAGATCGTTATTGCCGGTGATTAAACTAATGCAGGGGAATGAATGGATGAATGAGTGTTTAAAGGCACATTGACACACAAAGGTCATTTAGTTCCATAGAATATTATCAGCTGGTGCAGGGGGGTAATGGTAATCATAGATAATAACTTGGATTCTTTGAATGTAAATTGCGTTTATAATGTAATTAATGTTTCAAATAGTAGATGTTATAATTGATATTGAATTAACAGAATTAGCAAGATTCCTGTTGATTAATATATATGCACTAAATAAAGATGATCCAATTTTTGCCATATCAAACTATTGTTTTGCAATCCTGGGTAACATCGTGGCTGGAATACCTGTTGTCTGTGCTCCAGGACATCAATATCTGGACTAGAGCTGCACTCACCACTCACAAACTCGAGTGGCTCAAGCACTGGGGCAGTCTAGCCGAGCTCGAGCTGGAATGGTCAACTTGTGAACTTGTCTATGTTGGGAACCAAACCTAACACAGAACACCAAACACACACTTTCTTATCACTGCTTATTGATGTCATGTCTTGTTCACAATCCCTAATGTATACAGGCAGTGTTGAGCGTTAAACTGACCTTTATACCGCTATGTAGAAAGCATTATGTAGATATAGATATGTATTCTTCTAAGCAAGCACATTCTAAAATGAAATTACCATGTAAATGTTAGCAAATCTCCATTAGTAAATATTTCTTTCTTGATTGGAAGTGAGTGCATCTCTAATCTGGACCCTATAACGTTGGGGATATTGATCTTAGAAATATAGTTAGTGGAACATTACCCAGCGGGCACTGTACGTACAATGTACGTACATTGTACGTACAGTTTAGGTTCGCACTCATGGACGTACAATGTACGTACATTGTATGTACGGTATAGGTTCGCACCCTGTACCAAAACGGAACATTCCAATTACGTACGGTTTAGGTTCAGATAGATTTTCCCCTAACTATCAGAAATCAATGTGCGTATGGTTCTGGTTTTTTACCTGAATGTAATACGGGTCCGTACGTACAATGTACGTACATGTCTGTACGTATATTGTACGTAAACGAACTAATTACGGTTAATACAGTAAATTACCTTTTTTTGAGAAAAGCGGGTAGATAGTAATGGCAATCTCCATTTCAAATTGTATGAGAATTCTATAAAATTTATTCCCTAAGTGTCTACAATACCAATAACCATGTTTGAGCAAGAGAATTGATAAAAAAGCCTAGAAACTGAATGTAGGTCACATGGCATGATTTAGTGCAGAATCAAATGGTATAAGTTAACTTCAGATTCAGACATGGTATATATTTGAACAGAATACTCCTTCAAGGGGAACACTGATCAAGGAATTCCTACTTATTTGTACTTATTACAAATGATGATAGGGAAATCCTATGTGAGATTCACTAGAATTTCCTTATATGTAATGTAAAAACTCCTACTTTAATTCAGTTTTGGTATTGGACTGTACGTACATTGTACGTACGGCTATGTACGTACATTGTACGTACGAACCCGTACGTCCAAAAAACTTTCATTCCGAATGTTATCCGTACCCAGAATGTTATCCTTACCAAATCCGTATGTACGGGCTTGTACGTACAATGTACGTACATTGTACGTACATTTGCCCGCTGGGTAAGGATTGACTGGAAATCAGCTTTTTTGCCACCTAGCTACCATAAATGCTGTACTAGATATTGATCCTTCCGAAGACAGCTGTGGTGTATGTGATATACCCATTGAGTTACGAGGGGATGCTGAGTATTTCCATGGGTATCATATGATTGACCTAGCATGTTCAATTCATGACACCATACTTTCATAGCATTCTAGGTCTAAAAATCAATTCCTAAACTTACCTACCTTACCTTACCTGTTGGATCTTTCTAGATGTGATACCCATTTCCTTAGTGATAGCTGGAAGCGCATATATAAATGTAATGTATAAAGAAATCTTAATTCGAATGTTACTTGCACTAGTAGAAGTTGCTGTTATTTCAATATAACTAAAACATGTCCTTAATGTGTATAACAATATGAAGAGAAGACTCAAATGCCATTCATTGTGGATAGATGGATGACATATTTTGTCGCAAGCATAAATAACCCCCTCATGTAGCAAAAGTATGAACTAAACAACATAATAGCACCATTATATGTCATGGTATTCTTTATTGATCATGTCATAACAAAAATGAATAAACACATACAAACAATAGGTATATTGAGATTGAAACATAGGAAAGTAATTAACAAAATCTTAATAAAATAATTCATAGATAAAATACAAAAACTGTTAAAAGATATAAAATGAGGAGACTGAATTGACGTATTGAAACCACAATGCAAATATCACAGGTACTTAGTACCGCAGCAAAAAAAATAATCAAAATATCTTGAAAGGCTACAGATCTAAATCTATGTAACAGAGTTAAACATATAAACAAAAATATAAAAACGCAACTTCATAAGAGAAAAAAAACCTATTAAGGACGATTGGCTGGTTCAGTTACAGTCTTTAATTTATCTGCATTACAGTGATTTTTATCACACAAGGGCTGGGACCCATACATGTATATGTCATTCATGCACAGATATTCAGTACAGACATTTCATTCCTACACCAGTCGACCAGACGTCTGCCAATGCCTGGTTGTACAAAAACCCATGGTTAATATATTACAAGAAATAAGCCACATACATTGATGACCCACGTAGCCTGTGAAGCAAAGCTACTTTCAGTTGTGAGGTCATCCATCCATTCATGACCAGGTAACTTGGTGGCAATCGGTCATGCGGTCGTGTATTATGCCTGGCTGCCCATGCATTTAGTGCAGGAATTAAATGTCGGCACTGTATGCAATAGTTCCCGTGATAATGGATGACTAAAATCATTGATATCTATCTCCTTTCTAACAATGATGACTTTTTTTATGAATGAAAATATAACACATTCATTGACAAAAACGACTATACCTTATACAACTGCATACAGTTAGTACTGTGAAAATGTGAAAAAGTTTATGGTTACACAGCATCCCTGGACATCTAGTACTGAATGTTCACCTCTGACTGATAACAATATCTGCCAAGTTCTGTTATCTCCGGTGAAAAGAAGTTCGAGTTACACGTCGTTTCATCTTCAAAAAGATGTTTCCAAAGTACTTAACAAACCTGGATCGCATGGTTCTGTGCTTGGGTTTCTGTCTGTGGCAGTGTTTGCAGTCACACATTTGGAATACTGCGCCATTTCTGACACATGACACCAACTCTGGGGTCTCATCAGCTAACTGTTCTAATGGTAATTCTCCATGTTGAAGGCTATTTGTCAGGGATGGTCCAGGAAAGGAATTGTGGAGTATAATTTGTTGGGGAGCTTCCAGTGTGACGGGGATTATCCTATTTACACTGTCAGAAGTAACGTTTGGTGGTACCTGTGGGGCTGGGGGTATGTTGTTCACATTGTTGGAGGTAATATTTTGTGGTAGTGAGGGGACTGATGGTATGTTGTTCATATTGTTGGAAGAAATAATCCGTGGTAGCGTTTGGGCTGGGGGTATGTCGTTAGAACTGTTAGAGGTGATGTTTTGTTGTTGCGTTGGGGAAGAGGGTATGTTGCTTGCAGTGCGTAAAAGAAGGTTTTGTTGTAGCGGTGGGGCTTGGGGTAATTCACTTGTGTTAATCATATCGCCAGTATATTTAGCTTTCAGTACCTCTAAGTCATCACCCTCATAATTGAAAGCCCAATCTAGTTCATCGACATCTAGTCCTAATAGTGTCTTTTGAATGATCTCTGTATAGGATAATCCCACCTCATCATATAACACAGCAGGGTATCTGGTAAATGGATCATCCCAATTAGGCTCATAGAATAAGAAAAGGAGGCCCTGAATAATGTCATCCACTCCAAAATCAGCTTCCCACTCATCAAGCAAGGTCAGGCAAACATCAAATCCATCCTGATTATAACCAATATTTGGATGAAGAATTGGTGTTCGACAGTCTACGTAAGGTCGTCTTCCATCCTTATGAGGATATATCTGAAAATAACCATATGTAGAGATATTAGAAATGCAAACGCACACTTTTAGATTTAAGGTTAATATTCAATTTGAATGAACTTCTTTTCAGTGTTATTAGGGTTAGGTTTTAGGATAAGGGTTAGCTTACGGTAATATCGGCTCAAAACATGCCCGAATAGAAAAGTTGCCTTATAATGGGAGAGATAGGGAATGATATATCACAAATCAAAATTACAGAGTTACATGTGTGTGTGATGAAGAAAACTTACATCGAAGATGAATGTTCCCCCTTTGTATGGTCCACCGTTGGGTTTGATGGCGACTGTGATCGCTTTAAGATCGTCACTATCATTGTCCTGCAGAATTGCCTGCCCGTCAGAAAAACTATCTATAGTTCTCGCCAGCTTGGCGTACTCCTTTGGTAGGTTTTTCTTCGATGTCATCCCTGGGTTTTTGGTCTCACATTAGCCAATATCCACATGGGTGTTACAAGTAGACTATGTGGCACACTTCTCCCGAGGTCTTTGATATTCTGCTAACTCAGCTACAGTCCTCTGTTTATGTAGTACGTATGGCAATCACTTTTATCATACCTCACTTGAAGATCGTAAGCCGTGATTGGCTGACTTAACAGTGAACAATCATCATGTTGCCTGATGCCATCAGTGAGGGCTTCATGTTGCCCGTTGCCACTAGTGACACCTAGCGGGGAATGTGTGAATCACCAGTCATCTGTGACCTTGCTTTGTTTAAATTACAAATGGGGTTTGTTCAGTATGATAAAACAAATATGACATGCCAGTGGGGGTAACATGATGGAATGTCTCCCCTCGGGAGGATGGTTTTCCCTCGGGCTCCGCCCTCGGGAAAACCATCCTCCCTCGGGGAAACATTCCATCATGTTACCCCCACTGGCATGGCATATTTGTATAATAGCTGTTTCAGTCCATTACCTCACTAGTGAATCATCCGTCACACTCAATTAAAGACCGCACAATAACTATTGAAAATAAGGCATTTCCTCTCTCTAGGTTCAGCTATTATGAGTTGTTCATTTTACATATGGAAACCGTTTCGGAAAATATAGCTACATGATTAAACTCAATTCAGTTCTAAACAGAATATTCTTTATGGATACAGTATATGAAAACCTGTGTTTGCACAAGCACGTGCAGCAGGTGATGGTGCAAACATTAACCCAGGCAAGTAGCAACAAAGCATTTTTAGTTTGATAACAAGGCTTGGGAATCCCTTCATTGCGAACTATAATTAGAATGACGTCATTATATCAGTGATAATTTTGTGTGTCCATTTAACTAGATCTAGTGAATATCGACACCTATGAAGGTTGTGTTGGAAGGGAAAGCATCACAAAGGGGAATGTATTTGTAACTAACGAATCATTTGACAAAAGTCTGTATCTCTACAGAAGAGTTGTTATTCTATTTCTCAATAGATGGCGCTAGAGTGAAAGGGTTTTCCCACAGTGTTGGTGTTCTTGTTGCGTTGACCACAAATGTCGATCGTTTTATTCATCTAAGCAATGACACACACAAGCAGGAGGTGATAAATAACTACAGGGTATTAATTGGACTTACAACTGTTTTGTCATACCCTATTTTTTACAACAGGAAATCATGTTCATTGATGCAAATTAGTAGAGTTCTTTTGTGCCAAAGCAGAATACATAAACTGGTCACAAATTTAATTTAGGCTGTTACGAATTTAATTAAGATTGTTGCCTCATCCAGAAGAAAATATTCATACAGTCTTGCACAATGCTTGTATCTGTAAATATTCAAGACGTCCAGGACATGTCACCGCATTGTCCCAGACACATCCCAGGCATGTCTTGGATGTACCAACTAAATCGGGGACATTTCATAGGACTAATCATGATGTCTGCGATTTGTCCTGATTGTCCTAACATTGTCAAGGATGTGTCCAAGACACATCCAAGACAGTTTTGCTTGCGACCAACACTTTGCCAAGATGTCCTAACATTGTCTCAATGAAATCTGTTCCTGTCGTGTCCCCGACATGTCCCAGACACCACCAAGATTTGCATATTTGTCTTGGGTTACCACCTAGGACTTTGTTGACATCATAACTTTCGTGATGTTCTGGATGTCCTACCTACGTCTTGGTCAAAAGTCCTAGCTTGTCTTGTCTGTGTGACGCCCTACATCCTTAACTGGCTGGAACAATAAAGCTAACTAATATAATACAATAGAGGCAATGTATGACTAGAATTCTTGAGAAAGTCAAATAAAACATGAAGCATAGTTAAAAAGAATGTCCACTTTGTAGAATGCATCTAAAAGGTATTACAATAAAGGAAAATATTATAATAAAATACTTACTATTTTCCAATTTTCCCTTGCCTCAAAATATCTTTAAAGATTTGAAAAATAAATTTGGAATAAATCATCTGTCCTTTAAAAATATACAACACTTTCACTTTTGACAGAGAGGAGGTCAGGAACAATGTTAATACTGAACTGGGCAAGTACAAGTCTTACAGTCAGGCTAGAAAGAACATTGTCTTTGAACGCTATAAATTCTGGCAGAGAAATCAGTTTGAAGAGGAACCAGTTGACCATTGGAACACAGATTTGAAGACAAAGGCAAGTAATTGTGAGTTTGGAGGTGAAGGTTATAACATGTTTTAGTGTTTTATTGTGTAAGAAATACGCTTAAGAAAAGAACGATCAGGGAAGTAGACCTCACCATAAGAAGAGCTATTGACTTCTGCCATGCAGCCGAGGCAAGTAATAATAAAACCCGTTTTTCAGTTTCCAAAAAAAATCAAGTCACAGATTTCTTTTTACTAAATATCCTTTAATTTGTACAACCGTTACATTATCAACCTCACATTTCAACCTATTACGCTTATTATCAAGTCTTTAATCTCATGAAAATGTAGATCATAACCCAGTTACAGTGAAAATAGACCTAGGGGCTGTCTTGCGTACTACCCTTAAAGTAAACCCGAAAAGCCATCCCAGATGGGACAAATTGAGTAAAGAAGACATGTTCAATAGGTACACAATCCCTGTGAGAGAAATGCTCAAAAGACTTTTGACTAAAATTAATATGGCTGTTCCCTCAGCAGAAGAGACTGATACCATTTTATGCAGCTTAGTTAAAATTCTGAAGAAAGGTGAAAGAAATATCCCAGTGTCTAAATTTAAACGCAATTTAAAACCATATTGGTGCCAGACTCTTAATGCACTAAAAAAGAAAAAGGTCCAAGTTTACAAAGCATGGTGTTTGTCTGGTAAACCTAGGGAGGGCCCCCTCTACCGATCACACAGGGAGGCTGAAAGTGCTTTCAGGAAAAAAACTAAAGCAGATCAGCCGCGAGTATGACGATGAAAAAATCCTCAAAGCCTCCAACATTGCAGAAATAGATAAGAACGAATTTTGGAGAATTCTCAAAAGAGAAAAATCAGGAGGGAAGAGTACCTTTACCGCCATTATGAACGCACAAGATAAAACTGTTTACAAAATAGATCAGGTACTAGATGTCTGGGCTGACCATTTCGACAATCTATCAACCCCAAAATTTGACAAAAGTTATGATAAAAGACACTTCGAGGAAGTAAACCAAAAAGTCAAAGACTATTTAAATGAAGAAACTCTAGACGAATTCACAAGGGAATTTTTTAGCTATAAGGAGATTGAAACCTGTATAAAAAGTCTGAACCCAGGTAAATCCCCAGGCCCCGATGGCATTACAAAGGAACACCTGATTAATGCAAGCGACCTGATAGTGAAGGTGTTAGTACATGTTTTTAAATGGATACTTACTTTAGAGTACGTACCAGAGAATTTTAGAGAAGGGGTACAATTCCCCCTCCATAAGGGAAAAAATACCTCTATACTGGAAACCAATAACTTTAGGGGAATTACCCTATTAAATACGTTCAACAAAATTTTTGAAATGTTAATTTGGAATAGGTTAAAAGACTGGTGGTCACAGAATGAAGTAGTTTCAAAACTACAAGGAGCTTGAAGGACAGGTATATCCTGTGTACACACCACAATGCTTATGCAAGAGACCATTGCCGAAAAGCTGGAGACACATAGAAAAGTATTCGTACTATATCTAGATGTCTCTAAAGCTTTTGACGGAATATGGATCAATGGCCTCTTCCATAGACTTAATTTTATGGGGATTAGGGGTCGGACGTGGAGGTTGCTTTATAAATGTTATGTAAATTTTACAGCCAAAGTGAGGATACATGATAACTTCTCCAGAAGCTATAAAATGGAATGCGGGATTCATCAGGGGGGATATCTCTCCCTGATAGAATATATTTCCTTTATTGACTCACTATTAGTATCACTTGAAAGCTCAAATTTATGCTGTACTTTTGGGGGAATCAGTACCACCCCCTCGGCTATGCAGATGACATGGCTACAGCCACAGGGTCAAAAAATGCAATGGACAGAGTTTTGAATATAGTACATCTGCATAGCCGAAGGTGGAGCTACGATTTCAACGCAAAGAAAAGCGCTGTCATTGTCTACGGGGAAGGGGAAAACAAGCTTAATTCCAAAAATAGGGAGTACCGGTTAGGAAGCGAGAAGGTTCAAGAAAAGAATAGTTATGAACACCTAGGGTTAATGACTTTTAACAATTTTGTAAATACTCAGAGAACGAAAGATAAGGTAGGAAAGGGAAGAAGAGCATTATCGGCTGCTTCAGGAATTGGTATTAAAAACGGAGGCGTGTCTATGAAGGCATGTAACATATTATTCTGGTCCATGATCGTACCCATAATAACATTCGCATCAGAGCTCTGGATATTGAAAGATACGGATATTGAAGTTTTAGAGGATTTCCAAAAATACGCCGGAAAGCGGCTCCCAAGACTGCACCCTAGAGCACCTAGTATGATGAGTTACGTCACACTTGGCAATATCCCCCCGGACAATATCCCCCAAGGACAATATCCCCCCGGACAATATCCCCCCGGACAATAACCCCCAAGGACAATATCCCCCCAGACAATATACCCCCGTTCCAATATCCCCCCGGACAATATCCCCCCGGATGAAATCTCTAGTAAAACATGTTTTAGTAAAAAAAAATGTTCAATTTCAGTGTTTTAAATTATCCCAAAACATGTGTTGGTAAAAAAACATTTTTTTTTAATTTCAGTGTTTTAAATCATCCTTAATCGTGTGCCGGTGAAAAAAAAATTGAATAAAAAAAAAAGATTGCAGTGTTTTAAATCATTCTAAATTTTTTTTTCAAAAATTCAAAAAAGAATTAGTGTTTTAAATTATCCTAAATCATGTGCCGGTAAAAAAAAAAAAATTAAAAAAAAATTGCAGTGTTTCAAATTATTCTAAAATTTTTTTCAAAAATTCAAAAAAAAATTAATAAAAAAAAAATCTTTTTTTTAATGTGTTTTAAATCATTTGAATTTTTGAAAAAAAGAAATTAGAATAATTTGAAACACTGCAATTTTTTTTTTTAATTTAATTTTTTTTTACCGGCACATGATTTAGGATAATTTAAAATACTAATTTTTTTTTGAATTTTTGAAAAAAAAAATAAGAATAATTTGCAATTTTTTTTTAAATTTTATTTGAAATTCTTTTTTTAAATTTAATTTTTTTTTCACCGACACACGATTTAGGATAATTTAAAACACTGGAATTAAAAAAAAAAAAAGAAATTTTACCAATACATGTTTTGGGATAATTTAAAACACTGGAAATAAAAAACTTTTTTTTTACTAAAACATGTTTTACTAGAGATATCATCCGGGGGGATATTGTCCGGGGGGATATTGGAATGGGGGGATATTGACCGGGGGGATTTTGTCCTGGGGGGATATTGTCCTGATACCCTGTACGTACAATGTACGTACATTGTACGTACAGTGCCCGCTGGGACGATATCCTACGAATAGCTGTTATATATGAAATATTAGACTGTATAATACGTATGGTCAACGGAACCCACTATTTCTCAAAAGAAACCTGGAAACGAATGGTGTGGTCCAAAGCATGGGTGATAGAAGATAGAGACTGGAACTATAGAACCAGATATTTTAACTGTACCAAACTCTATACAGAAATAAGTGTTCACCCAAACTACAGCACATGGTGGCGTGTATCAGACAAATACCCCGCTATTATCCGACAATGTGAAAATATGGTCAAAATGATATGTGGAGCAAGTAAGCTCAAAGTAGATGACTTTAAGTTTAGAAATGGTAATATGATCTGTTCCAATTGTGATGACTATGCTAGAGAAGACTGTAAACACATTATTTTCCAATGCCATGGGACAGAGCAAATTAGATTAAGTATGCAAGAAGCAATAATTGATAAAATAGGGAGAGTGCCCTATGATGAAATTGTAAATAGAAATGATTATTTTGCCATAATGTTGGGAAAAATCCCAGACGATATACCAGAGACAACCATGATGGGGTTCTGGACAGTCGTATGCATCTATGTGAGTAAAATATACTGGACAACTTTGAGAAATAGAATGGGCGTAGGCTAGACGTATAATCGCTAGATTTCTACCAACCCCAAAAATTTCCATTTGGGGTCTCGAGTTATATCTAGTGCGCCCTTGAAATGTTTAAAATTTGTACTTAAGGTATTCCTGAGCCTTGCTAAAGCCTCTAGACAAGTTTTTACATTTCCGTTTTTCTCTACTTTCACCTTACAGTGATGTGCTTTCTATGACACCAGTATGTTTAACGACACATTAATCTTGCTTTTTCGAAAGAATGGTCCCATATTATTCAAATTCAGCTTTGGCTATGCTACTCTTTAGTTCCCATTTAATGGGACACTTATTTTACAATGAATTTATTAACTTATTACCAACAAATTAACAGTCTCCTTATATTTTTCCTTTAGTTTCTTTATACTGTTTTGTATCTAGTTATCTATACCCTTACATATGCCATATATGCTTTTGTAATTTGTATAACGAGTCAATAAACATATATATATATTGCAATGGCGTACTAATATCATGAACACATTCTATTCTGTACTTTTATAGTATATGTCATTTTACTCATAATTGTGATGCCTTGGGATTCCGATGAGCCTGCGATTACAAGATTACTAGGGTGTACATATCACATTTACGTGAAGTATTCAAGATATAAACACATTTGTCAATGGTTCACATTAAGAGGTTTTTAATGCTTGAAGGTTTTGAACAGCATATTATATTTGTTATGTCCATAAAGAATAATTTGAGGGAAGACGTTGAGTGAGAACCATTATTTATAGGAAATGAATTAACATGCAATATGAAATAATTGGCCCTACATATGGCATGAACTATATTTTAAAATCTTCCATACATGATAGATTTCACGCATTTGG
>OZ012690.1:10745026-10827526 GCA_963942565.1 Maea johnstoni | reverse complement strand
ATATATATATATATATATATATATATATATATATATATATATATATATATATATATATATATATATATATATATATATATATATATATATATATATATGTATATATATATATATATATATATATATATATATATATATATATATATATATATATATATATATATATATATATATATAAATTTATATATAAATAGGTTGAAGGAGAATTAATTAGAACACTACCAACTACTCACCATATTTTGCAAAATCATTCTTTATTTTAGAAGTTAATGTAAACAACGTCATATATCCAGACGACAATTTCCATTCATGCATGCAGCAACCCAGAATTCCATGGCTAATCATATGTGATCTTTCAATGAATGCAGCATTTTGCAAAAATTGAATGAGGAATGTAAATTAGAGAGTTTTCGATTGACAGTTATAACTCTGTTATAACCGTATCTTTTAGTATTTCAAATAGGTATAGTTTTGAAAAGATAATAATTCCTTGGCTTCCTTGGTTTAACTCGGCTATGCTCAGTGGCGAGAGGCAGCTTGGTGAAATCGTTCAAAATTTTTTAAAAACTATACAAAGAACCATTAATCGGAACATATAGACAACTCTCTTTCAGATATTTTGTAGAATTAACTTCAATTCCCTAGTAAGTGTCTAAAATATTATTGATCCTCACGGCAACGTGTAGAAAAACCTTAAGGGTGAATGTGTTATAGTATTTCCTGGGAGAACAAATGTGCTTGTCTGAAAGGGACGAGGGATCCACAGTGGGCCTAGCGGTTACAATGCATGACTCGAATATATTTCATTTTTAAAAATAGCTATTAAATCAGTAAGAAATTACAGGTGGAAGTGGGGCTGTTCTGACCTGGTAAATAGTAACCTGGGTTGACTGCCAACAATGCAGAAATATCAGGTTTGTCTCAAACAATTTTTCATCCTTTTTACACCCAAAAGTTAATCTCAGAGCACCTAACTTTCAAACTTTCTGAACAAGTCGAAGTCAATAAAACTCTAATATATTATGAATGCTACATGTCTTTTTTATTAACAAATTCTCATGAATGTCTAAAAATGAAATGTGATGAAAACAGCCGGAAATGTATCTCAGAGCATCAAATTCCCGAAATACTTTTTCATCTCAAATAACTCCTTTTGGCCTCAGATATGGCTGAGAATGCATTTTAGACCATGGATCTAGAATTTTCTGACTTTTCAAAAAAGCCATGTAAAGACTTGGACACCCTACCCCCTTAACTATGCTCATTTGGACACTTTCTTTCGAAAAATGGGCTCCTGGCTGGAATAATACAACTGACTAATTTAATACATTAGAGGCGATATATGACTAGAATTCTTCAAAAACGTCAGATAAAACATGAAGCACAGTTAAAAAGAATATTCACTTTGTAGAATGCATCTAAACGGTATTACAATAAAGGAATAAATAAAAAGAATAAATGACCTGTCTCAAGAAAGTTGAGAAAATTAATAATCTGTCCCTGAAAAATTGGAAAATATAACATGTCTTTGAAAGTTGAAAACACTTTCACTTTTGACAGATAGGTGTGCAGGAACAGTGTTAATACTGTATTGGGCAAGCACTTACAGTAGGTTAGAAAGAACAATGTCTTTGAACGCTATAATTTCTGGCAGAGAATTCATTTGGAAGACGAACCAGTTGACCAATGTAACACAGATTTGAAGACAAAGGCAGGTAATTGTGAGTTTGGAGGGGAAAGTTATAACATGTTTAGAGTGTTTCTATTGTGTGAGAAATAAAACCTCAAGGAAAGAATGATCAGGGATGTAGACCTCATCATAGAAAGGGCTATTGACTTAACCCATGCAGCCGAGGCAAGTAAAGGTAAAAAAAGGTAAAGGTAAAGGTATTTGGTTTATAGTCTTGTATCCACCGAAATGTTCACGGAGGCTAGTAAGGCCCGTACAAAGTCAATGGCATCATATTATCATGTTATATATGACAACCATAGAGAATAAAGCTAATAACACCTGTTTCTCAGTTTGTAAGACAAAAATCAAGTCATTGTTCTTTCAAAATTTTCTTTAATTTGTACACACGTTACATTACAAACATCATATTTCAACCTGATACGCTTAATATCAAGTTTTTCATCTCATAAAAGTGTAGTAAAGTCAGTTGTCTGATGTATGCATTGGCGCAGTAGTATCAAGACTTTCTATTTACTACTTTTATATCATATGCCATTTTACTCATCATTGTGTTGCTTTGTGATTTAGATGAGCTTGCGATTACAAGATCATTGGGGTGTATCTATCACATTAACGTGAAGTATTCAAGATATAAACACAATCAACAAATGGTTCACATTATACAAATATGACATCCCGGTGGGGATACCCTGATGGAATGTCTCCCGAGGGAGGATGGTCTCCTTCCAGGAGCTGGGGGCCCTACTACTGCTGTGCTTAGCATCGCAGAATAGCAGAATAGCTCAATTTATGCTATTTAAAAAATGTTATTTTGTGGGAAGTTGAAAAAGATATCCTCTAAATGTACTTCAGCAAGCATAACTGTGTAAAGGAAGTAAAAATAATTTGAGTGTGACGTTTTATCTTTTATCTTAAATGTCTGATCTATTACAGTTGACTCCTACGTCTCCAGAGCTCTTTCAACATAATCCACTATCAATGTTATGAAACAACTTTGATGAAATCTTGTAGACAAAAGCATAGATAGGAAAATATTTGATGGGGAAATGCCAATCAGGACATTCTTAACAACTTTCCTTCAAATATTTGATTAAACAATTCTCAATTCCAAAGTTATCGTCAAAAGTATCTTAAATCCAGTCGACTATTTCTGTATGAACTCTTAAGCATTAAGGGATCAATGAAATTTTGAGGAAGTGGTAGCAGCCAAGGTAGAAACAGTTAATTCTCATTTTGGTTATTGAGAAAATGACCAAATATTTGGTAGGGAAAAGCAGTATGATGTGTAGAATACTTGGGTGCTAGAGAAATACCTGCTCTCTCAAATACAACTAGCAGTGGGACAGCAGGCATGATAGCACATTAGGGGATTTTTTGTACCAGAAGGCCAGGGACCACATGGGCACGGTGCCTTATGTGAAGCATCCCTATTAAAACATGTACAACAATTCGCTGACCCTATCGATAATCAAATGACTGCGGCCTTACAGCTAACCAAAGTATCCTGGACCCATCCTATAGACCCCCAATTGAGAACATGTACGCTTAAATATCAATTAAATAAGATTGAACCTTTACCCTCCAAGCCTTACCATTCTTCACCCTTAGGTATACTGCGCAGCAGTTCCTTTCCCAGCATAGAATATAATTTAATCAAGAATTCCATGTTACGCTAGTGCCTGTAGCGGTCCGCCATGTTTTTGCGATGCGTGCCGTGGGACATAACGGCCGTTCAGTGGACATGCAAGTCTTCCTATCGGGACATGCATTAGTCAGTACACAATTATAGACATCCCTCAATATCTAGTAGTGAATGCTCCCGTCTGAGTGATAACAACATCTGCCAAGTTCTGTTATCTCCGGTGAAAAGAAGTGCGGGTTACACGTCGTTTCATCTTCAAAAAGATGTTTCCAAGGTACTTAGCAAACCTGGATCGCATGGTTCTGTGCTTGGGTTTCTGTCTGTGGCCTATGGTGTCAGTAGGTGTGTCATCAGAATACTGAACTGCTGCACCGTGTGAACAGTCACACATTTGGGTCGCTGCACCTGTGACCCCTCTGCCATGCACTGGGAGCACTGGGGTCTCATCATTCAACTGGGCTATTGGTAATTCTCCATGTTGAAGGCAGTTTGTCAGGGATGGTCCAGGAACGGAGTTGTGGAGTAGTATTTGTTGGGTAGGGTCCAGTGTGACTGGGGTTATCCTATTTACACTGTCAGAAGTAATGTTTTGTGGTACCGCTTGGGCTGGGGGTATGTTGTTCATATTGTTGAAAGTAAGTGCAGGAACGGAATTGTGGAGTACTATTTCTTGAGGTGGTTCTGGTGTGAATGGGGTTATCGTACTGCATGCATTGTTGAGAGTAACGCTTTGTGGTAGCAGTGGAGCTTGGGGTACATCGTTAGCATTGCTAGAAGTTATATTTTGTTGTGGTGGACAGGCTTGGGGTATTTCATTTGTGTTTACATTGCCATCATATTTGGCTCTCAGTTCCTCCAAGTCATCACCCACATAATTGAAAGGCCAATCTTGGTTGGCAACAGCTAGTCCTAACAAACTCTTTTGAATACTCTCAGTGTATGATAATTCCCCCTCATTATTTAATATATAAGGGTATATGGTAAATGGATCCTCCCAATTAGGCTCATAGAATAAGAAAAGGAGCCCCTGAATAATGTCATCCACTCCAAAGTCTGCTTGCCACTCTTGAAATAAGTTCAGGCAAACATCATATCCATCCTGTTTATTATCAATATTTGGATGAAGAACTTTTGTTTTACAGTCAACCTCAGGTGGCCCTTCACCCTCTTGATGAATTATCTGAAAATAACCATGCATATTGATATAAGAAAACCAAACACACTCTTTTAGATTGGAGGCAAAAGTTTATTTTAAAAGTTTAGTTTATTGTAAAATTTAATATTTAGACTGAGCATGTCACTTCTGTAGTGCTGTCAAACTTAAAGCAATGTATCTTTATATAAGTGTTGTTTACTTAAAGATTTTCCTGAACAATGTTAATTCGTGCATTTTATCATTTTAATACCCACTTATTCTTTCACCTAGCAAGTAGCTTGTGAGAGGAGAATTTGTGACTATATCACCATTTCACATCTTATGGACAATATATTTCCTTAATGCAACTCCTTCTGCATGCATGTATCTACATATCATCATATGTAACAATGTGTATATATATATATATATATATATATATATATATATATATATATATATATATATATATATATATATATATATACATATATATATACATATATATATACATATATATATATACATATATAAATATATACATATATATATATATATATATATATATACATATATAGATATATATATATATATATATATATATATAGATATATATACATATATATATATATATATATATATATATATATATATATATATATATATATATATATATATATATATATATATAAATATATATATATATATATATATATATATATATATATATATATATAAATATATATATATATATAAATATATATATATATATATATATATATATATATATATATATATATATATATATATATATATATATATATATATATTACATATCTATGCTTGTGTGTTAGTGTAAGTATGCATGTACATAAGTGTGTATGAATGTATGTATGTACGTACTATGTGAAATGACGTATGCACCTATGTGGGAGTTCTGATGGAACGTACATATGTATCTATATATGCATATGTGTCTGCGGATGGTAACTTACATCAAACATGAATGCCCCCCCTTTGTATGGTCCACCGTGGGGTTTGATAGCAACTGTGATCGTTTGAAGATCATCACTGTCATTGTTCATCAGATATGCTTGCCCGCCAGAAAAACTGTCTATAGTTCTAGCCAGTTGGGCGTACTCCTTTGCTCTAAGTTTCTTTGATGCCATCTCTGAGTTTTTGGTTTCACAATAGCCAATATCAAAATAGATGGTACAAGTAGAAAACGTGGCACTTTCCCTTTGACGTTGATATTCTCTTAGTCCTCTGTATATGGATTATGTATGACAATCAGTAAAAGCCCCTTTTGTGAGCAGTTTCAGTCTATTACCTCATTAGTGAATCATCCGCCCCACGCCATGTATGATCACGCCATGTATGATCGCACAATAGCTTATTTAATAATTTCCTCTCCGCAAGCTATTAAGCTATCACAAGTATTTTACTTTACATATCCAAACCGTTTCAGAAAATATTGCTACAAAATTAGACTCAGATCATTTTTCAACAATGATTTGAATGTTAGGTTCTTCTTTATTCATAAACCAAGTTGTGTTATTGCACAGGCAGTTGCAACACAAACAGGCTGATGATGAAAATATAAACCCAGACAAATTAACAACACCCTACGCCAATAAATACCAAAGAGTATTTATCCTGTTGATGATTGTGCTATAATGTGATTTACAATAGGCTGAACACACACAACCTAGTTAGCAGGGGCAGGCTGGCCCACGTTAACATCCTGTTTTGGAAGGCATCCCAGCGGGCACTGGACGTACAATGTACGTACTGTTTCGATAGCAGCCGATATCGGGAATTAGGTCGGATTAACAATACAGATCAATTAGCTCAAATAACATACTCCATGTTTATTTCAGGACACACAGACAGACAGGTATACACTGGGGGCCTTTATAGCCAGACACGTAAACTATCTCACTGATGCCCTCTATTAGCAATATAGTAAACTAAAATATACTTAATTGACATCCTCTTTCTTTTAGACTTTAACAGTGAAAACACTTAACCCAAACAAATCATTATTTTAAAGAAAAAATTAATTGTCCATCCGTAACTGTCCACAACACATGATAATTTTGTTATGACATAAACTGAGCAACTTGTCAAAAGTAATAAGTTTGTCCTTAAACTGTCACAGTCTTTTCCTTGACATTGATCGTGTAAAACACTACTTCGGCACAGTCCTTTAGGTACTGCGGAGGTTGCTGGCACTAGCTGGCTCGGATTGCAGCTGCTCATTGGCTTGAGGTGGTTCATATGTGCCTCAGGAAGTGGGGTGATTGGTTGTTCCGGTTTCTCATCTGCTCTGTTTTCTGGGACACACTTTAGGCTTCTTGGAGTGCCTATTACCAACCCAGATATAGCAGACGTTTTACAGAATTCCACCTGAGTTGGTCTCATTTGAAAGCGATTTCTGCGGTAGACACCGCCATTTTCTCCTTCAATCAGATAGGTGCACTCACTCAGCACCTTTCTCACCTTTCCCAGGATCCACTGAGCTTTCTCTTTGTGCTCAAAATACCCTTCATCTTATTTTGGCAGATCCTTTGCTCCTTTATCATGACATTTCGTCACCTCCTTGTGATTTTGTCTCTTTTCTAATACCACACTTTTGTGTTGGCGTTTGAAGCAAGGTAACACTGAGCGAGTTTCACAGCCAAACAACATTTGCGCAGGACTGAGGCCAATGTCCTCTCGCGGGGTGTTACGCAGCTCCAGCAATGCAATATTCTGGTCTGTACCATCCCTGGTGGCATTCTTCAGCAGGTATTTTGCAATTTCAACTGCCGCTTCAGCTTTGCCATTTGCATTGTGATGCCCAGGGGATGACTGAATGTGTATTTTTCCCCACTTATTTGAAAAATAAATAATTTGTCCTTGAGAATTTTGAAAAAGAATAGTCTGTCTTTGAAAAATGAACAACACTTTCACTTTTGAAGAAGAGGACGACAGGAATAATGTGGTCACTCCCACAACGGATTTCAAGCTGACTAGTCGTTTGTCTAAAATTGTTACATTACTTGTCCACCAAATTCGAAGCAATATCATGTTACATATGACAACAATACAGGAAATGGCTAATAACACTCGTTTTTCAGTTTGTAAGACAAAAATCAAGTCAGTTTTTTTCAAAATATATCCTTTAATATGTTTAAACATTACATTACAAACATCATATAACTGGGTATGCTCATTATAAAGTCTTTAATCTCATAAATATGTAGAAAAGGCGGTACTCTGATATATGCAGTGATGTTCTAGTTTTATGAACACTTACTAGTGTGTACTTATATATCGTATGCCATTTTACTCATAATCGAGATGCTTTGTGATTTAGAGTGTATTACTGGAGTATATGTTCTTTCATGTCTATAAAAGTTAATGTTTTGAGGGAACACAGCGTGCGAGTATTATTTACAGGAAACGAATTAACATGCAACATGAAATATTTGGCACTACACGTGCCATGAACCATATTTCAAAATCCTCTAAATATAATAGAAATGGCTCATTTGGCACTGTAACGGAGTAAACTATACAAATGAAACATGAAGAGACAACTACATATTGGTAGAACATAGGAAGGACTTGTAGCTAGGCTCTACTAGGCAAGTGAAGCTTGTTCAGTAACCGATTTTAACTGAACTACAATAAAGTTTATCAAATGGGGACAGGTCTTCGTATTAAGACCTGCATTCTCTATCAGTACACAATTATATACATCCCTGAATATTAAGTATCAAATGCTCCCTTATTAGTGATAACAATATCTGCGAAGTTCGTCAAGCCCCACAGCAGCACATTGAGTATTATATTACTGTAAATTCGGAAAAGATTGCGTTAATTAGTTTAATATTTGCATTTTATAGCGTTTAGCCTCGGACGCAAACTTAAGATTCGCAATGATTAGTGTTGCCACTTTAAGTGTAAAGCTGGCACTCCATGTTGTGGCCAATTCGCAAAGTTAAAAACCGCAAACATCGATTCTCTTTAAATTCATGAAATTTACTCTACACAATCTTTTGTGAATCTACAGTATCAGTGACAAATATTGAGACCTGCATTTGTTATCAATGTACAAATTAATATATACATCCCTAAATATCCAGTTTTGAAGGCTCCCCTCTTAGTGATAACAATTTCTGCGAAGTTCTTTAAGCTCCATAGCAGCACATTGAGTATCATATTAAAAGTAGAGAACATGCTGCAATATACAAGAGAAAAGAGAGTTTCACTTTTTTCCATTATAACACAGGCAAAGAATAATGAAATACTAAAGCATTGATATCTATCTCCTTTTATAAAAATGATGACTGTTTTCATTGAATGAAAATATGACACATAATGACTGTTTTTATTGAACGAAAATAAAAATATAACACATCCATTGACTAACAGTCTACCTTATACAACTGCATAGAGTTAGAACTGTAAAAACGTGCATAAGTTCATGGTGACACAGCATCCCTAATTATCCAGTACGGAATGCTCCCCTCTGAGTGACAACAATATCTGCAAAGTTATCTCTGGTAAAAAGAAGTGCATGTTACAAGTTTGTTTATCTTCAATAAGATGTTACCAAGGTACTTGACAAACCTGGATCGTACCATGCTTTCCTGGGGTTTCAGTCTGTGGCCTATGGTGTAAGTAGTTGTGTCATCAGAATACTGATCTTCAGCGCGATGTGAGCAGTCACACATTTGGGTCGCTGCACCTGTAACCCCTCTGCCATGCACTGGGAGCACTGGGGTCTCATCATCTAACTGTTCTATTGGTAATTCTCCATGTTGAAGGCAATTTGTCAGGGATGGTGCAGGAACGGAATTGTGAATTATTATTTGTGGAGGTGGTTGCAGAGTGAATGGGGTTATCCTGTTTGCATTATTGGGAGTTATGTTTTGTGGTAGCGGTGGGGCTGGGGGTATGTTGTGAGCATTATTGGAAATGATGTTTTGTGGTAGCGGTGGGGCTGGGGGTATGTTGACAGCATTGTTGAAAGTGACGTTTTGAGGTAGCGGTGGGGCTGGGGGTATGTTGTCAGCATTATTGGAAGTGACGTTTTGAGGTAGCGGTGGGGCTGGGGGTATGTTGACAGCATTGTTGGAAGTGACGTTTTGTGGTAGCGGTGGGGCTGGGGGTATGTTGACAGCATTGTTGGAAGTAATGTTTTGAGGTAGTGGTGGGGCTGGGGGTATGTTGACAGCATTGTTGGAAGTGACGTTTTGTGGTAGCGGTGGGGCTGGGGGTATGTTGTTCACATTGTTAGAAGTTATATTTTGTGGTAGCGGTGGGGCTGGGGGTATTTCATTTGTAATTATCACATTGCCGCCATATTTAGCTTTCAGTTCCTCTAAGTCATCACCCTCATAATTGAAAGTCCAATCTTCATTGGCAACAGTTAGTCCTAATAATGTCTTCTGAATGATCTCCGTATAGGATACTTGCCCCTCATTATCTAATTGATAGCTGGTAAGCGGATCCTCCCAATTAGGCTCATAGAATAAGAAAAGGAGGCCCTGAATAACGTCATCCACTCCAAAATCAGCTTGCCACTCTTCAAATAAGTTCAGGCAAACATCATATCCCTCCTCTTTATAGTCTATATTTGGATGAAGAAGTTTTGTTTTACAGTCTATGCGAGGTGGACTGTATTCATCTTGAAGAGTTATCTGGAAATAACCATATGTAGATATATTAGAAAAGCAACTAGTAAAAACTGGTAAAAGTTTATTTAAAATTATGGAAATCGATATTTGAACCGAGCATGCCACATAATGGATTTTGTAATGCTTTCAAAATTGAAGTAATGTGTCTTTATAAATATGGTCAGTTTTAGTGTTGAGTACTTAACAGGTTTATTTGGATTTTATAATGGTAACACTAGCAAAAAGCTTCTTTTGTGAGAAGAGAAAATGTGACTATTTCAACATCTTATTTTGATATATCTCAAATTACAAGATATTGTGCATGCATATAAATATACATCATTAGATATAACAATGATCCTCCTAACACATGTATGGTTGTATGTACACACAAATATATATATAAATATATATGTATATATATATATATATATATATATATATATATATATATATATATATATATATATATATATATATATATATATATATATATATATATATATATATATATATATATATATATATATATATATATATATATATATATATATATGTATATATATATATATATATATATATATATATATATATATATATATATATATATATATATATATACATATAGATATATAGATATATAGATATATAGATATATATATATATATATATATATATATATATATATATATATATATGTTAGTGTTTGTCTATATGTATTTATCAATCTAATCTAATACTAGCAGCTCATTGAAATGAGAGAACCTTGCTGTTCGCTCTGCGTCAGGTGAGTCTGAGTTTTCTCAGTATGCGTTGTTTGTTGCAAGAACCTTGAACTTATCATAATTCAAAATGCGGGGGGGGGGGGCAGCTGATGATGATGGCAGGAAGTAATTAAGATAGATTAAGGTTTGGAAATCGCTAATTCAATTCAATTGAGAAATCCTTGCGGTTCCCAGCATGTCCGCTGAATGAACTTGTAATTCAAAATTCATGTTGGGTAGGGGGGAGCTGATGATAAATGTGTTACCCCGGCTCTTTAAAAGAAAGGGATACGTTCAGCCAGCCATATTGCACGCAGCCTCCCTCCGACCTTGAGCGATATGGCTGACTTCTCGCAGACAGCAGGCCGTATCCTTTTTTTACAAAGAGGCTAACTAATAATATGTACAAACTTGTTAATTGGATGAAGAAAAGACTGGGTATGCAGCGAGAGACCAATTACTATATGCGCGTGTGTTTGGTCATCTAAGGTACAAATATATTTATGTTTATATGCATGTATGTGTGTACTGACTTGAATTAAGATAGCATCTAAGGTACTGATGGCACTTACATGCATACTTAGGGTATGTTAGGGTGTGTGTGTTTGTACATGTAGATGTAGTTCAATAATATTGAACCTTACGTATGCATCTGATGTTTTTACTGCCGACGTCTATTTCATGCATGTACAGAAACGGGAAAATATGTAGAGTTTATGTCTGAACTAATGTAGATGGTAACTTACATCAAAGATAAATGTTCCCCCTTTGTATGGTCCATCGTTCGGTTTGATTGCAACTGTGATAATCTGAAGATTGTCATAATCGTTGTCCTGCAGAATTGCCTGCCCGTCAGAAAAACTATCTATAGTTCTCGCCAGCTTGGCGTACTCCTTTGCTATGTTGTTCTTGGACGTCATCCTTGGGGTTTTGGTTTCACATTAGCCAATATTCAAATAGATGGTACAAGTAGGAAATGTGGCACACTTCTCCGTCCCGTTGTCGTTGATATTCTGTTAAGCCAGTTCTCCTTGGGAGTGTGTATGGCAGTCATTAAAAGTCCCTTTTGCTGCTCAAGCTATTTCAGTCCATTACCTCACAAGTGAATCATACGCCACGCGGTATGTATGATCTAACATGTTAATAGCTTTATATGGTATTTCCCCTCTACAGGGTATTCGGGACTAAGCCATCCTAAGTTGTTCACTTTACATATGCAAACCGTTTGAGAAAATATAGCTATAGGATTTGACTTCAATCAGTTCTCAACAATGATTTCAATGTCAGGCTCTTCTTTATTTATATATCAAAATCTGTGCTTGCACAATTACTTGCAACAAGAACATGCTGCTGATGATGCAAACATAAACCTTGACAAGCAACAACACGGCACAGCATTTTCAGTTTGATAACGAGGCTTGGGAATTCCTTCATAGCGTACTATTTTTAGAATGACGTCATTACATCAGAGTGCTTTATAAACGCGTCCGTTGAACTTGTAGATGTGGATATTTGACGGTTAAAGTACGCCAAATGGAAGATATGGCAACACCATCCAAAAGGAAACACATTTATAACTGATGGCACTGATGCTTTATTTAACAAAACCCTTCGAACTCACAAGTAGCGTATAGTTGATATATTTCTCAATAGATGGCGCTTTAGTAAAAGGGAGTTTCCCATCATAGTAGTGACTCACATCATCACCCCGGCTTGTAGACGTTAATAGGTGCAGGTCATTATTTCGACAGCCCGTACAATAGTTTCATCATACCCTATTTTTAGACCATTCCACATAGAAAGAGCATAATGACCTTATATGGATAAAAGATTGAATCCCGTGACATTTGATTAGCTGCTTGTTGGGCTGGTGCTTGTGTTGTGAACTTCCTTCCTGGTTGGTACAACATCTACATCTACATTTCGAGATAAGTGGATATTGACAAGAAGGATTTTCAGCAAAGAGTCTAAAATGGCCGATGCCAACGACAGTGATGTTCAAAAAGAGATTCATCCTTTAACTGACTATCCCAACAAAGCATGGGATAGATTAAAGGTAGGTGTGTGGTTCAGAAAGAATTATATCATTGTAAATTACATCTATTTCGTTGCTGAAGCTTCATAATTTTAAAAATTGCCTTTCTACCATTCTGCTAAAAGATTGGATTGAATAGATGTTGAAATGATGTGATGTTGACTCCACAAGAGACATCTACATACAAGTTCCCTGGCTCAAGCTTAGATGAAGAGAACATGGATTGGTCGCCGTGGGGTGATATGAAATACATTACATAGAATCATTCAAGTTGTAAATTCATCCTTTGAATATAACTACTTAGCGGTCAGGGTGTGGTGGCGTCTTTTGGAAACCCAAACCCCAAAAAAGCACCACTCAGGACACCCAATTCTTTTGAGCAGAATTTCTTAAATGTCAATCTTAGGTATGAAATCATTCAAGTTGTAAATTGACTAAATTCATCCTTAAAATTCTTTGATAAGTATCTTTGATTCACAGGTGAAGCAGCTAGTGAAGAAAGTGGATCCTCTGCCCCATTCAACTCCCATCTCAGAGGATAAGGTGCGTTTTGTGTGCGTTTCCGATACCCACGGGCGCACCAACAAGATGACGCCCGAATCCATGCCCCCTGGGGATGTCCTACTTCACGGGGGCGACTTCTCCGATGTTGGACAACCGAAACAGATCTACAAATTCAACGAATGGCTTGGTAAGAATATAGAATTTTGTTTATCTTCACTTTTTCTGCCATATTACTACAAAGTCCTACTGCACGCGGGCGACTTCTCCGATGTGGGACAGCCGAAGCAAATCTACAAATTCAATGAATGGCTCGGTAAGGTTTCAGAATTTAGAATTTTATTAATACAGTATTCACTTCTTTTGCAATATTTTGCGACAAAGCCTTTCAAGAGTCTGACAGTTGTAAGTAGTGGAGATCTACAAATTCAAGGAATGGCTCGGTTGGGTGTATACAATTTTGAAATTTGTTTATCTTCAATTTTTCTGCCACTTTGAGACACAATCTTGTGTCGCCGGTTGTTAGTAGTGGAGTGTACGACAAAAATCACTGTCTTACACCAATTAGATCACTGGTATCTTTCTCACATGCCCTAGTCTGGATTCAAAGTGGTGCTGAGACAGCAAACTGTCAGTGATAATGCCTTAGACCACTAAGCCATACTATTGACATGTCAAAAAATAAATTAGAAAAATTCTAAATAGAAATAAGTTCTTGCTAAATCTTAGGTATACCCTGAGATACACCTATGGAGGCCAAAATGAATGTTGAATATCATGGACCCTAAACAACTTTGATGCCAAACCTGCTCATTTTATCTGTGAAGTTGTGAACATGTTTTTTTTTTCTTGGGAGCTAGATTTATTCATTATTATATTATATTTCTATTTACTAGTATTATGATTCTATTTTTTACAGGAAGTCTTCCCTATAAGCACAAGATAGTCATCGCAGGTAACCATGACTTGACTTTCGATACAGAGTTTTTACGAGGAGATAAAAAAGACGAACTTCGCTGCTGGGGATTGAACGCGCAAAATGTAGAAGACTTTCTTTTGGTAATTAATACATGACTATTCTTATTTAACATGAGGTATCTTTAGCTCAACCCCTTTGCATCGTAAGTTGACACATGATCTGATAACTTTGAACATTACTTATCATATCTTGGATAAATAAAAAACAAGTGGATATGAAACCAGCCAGTCAACCTTAACAGGCTGGCCTCAACGAATAGCACAAAAGTCTCCACATGTTGGCGCGCAAGGTGCTCTGTAATGTAAACAAAACAAAAGTCCCCATTGGTCTATGTCTCCCAGTGATGTCACACTAGGTCCAGATTCGAGACCCCTGGGTTAGCCAGGTCTTCACTATAGCGCATATAGTAATTGGTCTCTCGCTACATATCCATTTTTTTATTCATCTAAGGTCATTTTGAGAATATTTATTTGAAGAGGGATTGTTCAATCCATCATGAACAATTACTTTCTATCAAATTAATCTCAAGGTATCAATTAAGATATTTTCATTTTTGTCAGACCATGTGTGGTGTGCTTCATGTTTGAAAGGGTTGATTCATTTTAGAGACTTTGATTGCTATTTTTCACATTGTTGCAACACATTTTGAAGAGGATACCAAATATAAGACATAATTTAGTATCACCACAAGGGTATGAATAAGTTAGAGTTTATTTATTGTCCCGTAAATTCTCAAAAATCTAGACCACCCTAAAAATTTAGGCCGCTATAATTATTGTGCAAAATAATTTAAGGGAAATCTGGGCCACCTAAGATCTATCACTGATCGTCATTAAGAGAAAAATTAAGGGAAATCTGTGTGACTATTACTCTGCTTTGTCTATATTTTCAAAAAACATGGGCCACCCTCAACCCATAAAAATAATTATTAAAAAGTATCCCAAATTACTGAGAATTTACGGTAACTCTCTGAAGGGATGATATCCCATTAATGGTGAGAGTTCCTTTATGCAACAACTTACAAGCATTGTCTGGATGATGTAAAATCTTTGACAATGAATTAGAAACTGAAAGCCGGAATTCAGTAAAAAAAAAATGGATTATCATATTTGATTGGGTATTGATTGACATCCTCCAGCAAATATTTTCTTAAAGATGTTTTCCTAGGCCATATCACAATAAAGAAATGATATTCAATTTTGTGATTACCAAAAGGTTTTCATTAAATAAAGATGAGACTAAAAAGAAGTTAGTCCAATAATTCTATTGAGATTTCATTAAACAAAAAAGAAATGACGGAGTTCAGTCTTGAATATATCTTGGATTAAGAAAAGAATGGATATGTAACGAGAGACCAATTACTATATGCCCTATAGTTACATGCTAGCCTCATGCCAGGACTAGCAGATAAGGCAGCAGCACGAGGTCACGTGGGAACAAGGACCAATCAGGGCTCCCGCATCGATTACATTACAGAGAAACCTTATCTCCACCACCTGCTGGGGGTGCCCAGAGCACCTATTAGCGACTATTAATTGACACTGGTTGAGGCTAGCATGTTCAGGTTGACCGGCTGGTTTCCATTCCATGTGTTGGTCTTCTAAGAATATATGTCAGAACTAAAATAGCCTTTTATGGATGGTCAACTTTTTGAACATAATTTCCTTTGTCTCTTGTTTTAGTCACCAAAGAGAAACATTTTCTAAATAAACCTATACATATTTCCACCAAGCGTATTAATAGAAGGATACTAAATATGTTGTCCTCTATTTTATTCTCTCATAGTGTCTACATAAACATCTCTCAGTAAGAACAAATACTTTTCCCCCTGTAAACACTACCAATGCTAAGGCTACTTTCGTCCAAAGCACACAGATGCAAAGGTTTTTACAAAAAACATCTAAACCTGTCATGTTGGTATTCATTGGATAGCTCTCGCTGAGTACTCTCAGATGAGTACCCGTTTGCCAGGGTTTTAGTCATTTTCTAAGGATTTTCGCATCATTTTGTATTGGCCAAATTAGCCACCAGCAGCGTAAGGGTTAAGAAGGATACTTTATATGTTGTTCTCTATTCTATTCTCTCATAATGTCTACATAAAAATCTCTCAGTAAGAACTTAAATACAATTCTGCCTGTTGATAAATGAATAGATAACTCTTTTGAATGCTCAAGCTATGGTAACTTTAAGTTGTATGGTGTTTTGAATTGGACTGTCAGATCTCTTTTCCCTACATAACTTCATTAATTTCATCTATTTCTCAGGAACATAATTGTACTGATATGAAGGATGTACTGACAAATTGTACCTATTTAGAGGACAGCGCAACAGAAATATATGGAATAAAGATATATGGATCTCCTTGGTAAGAAACTACAGCCATTTCCATTTGACTTCAATTTTATGTGTATAGTTACACTTAGTTGTTGCAGCTTGCTGCTTTGCATGTTTGAATTTTGCTTATTAGCTATCTAAAAAAATGTTTTTATCATGTAGAATGTACAAAGAAAATATTTCTTTGAAAAATCACAAAAGAGACCACATAGAATCTGTTGAAAGGATGTGTCATTTTTACCCAGATTATTAGTTCCATTATAACTTCAGACTTCAAGAATCAAGATTTGTGTTCTATCATTTGTGTTTTCTTTATTGAATTCATAATTGATGAATACACTAAACCTTTTACTTTTACTCTAGAAATCTGACGTCTTACAAGACAAGCCTGAAATGAAACAATTTTCAAAATAGTAAAATACAGGTCTCTTCTATGAAAACTTTCTGGCCATATAATGGTAGAGCAAAGAAAGAAAATGTAACTAAAATTCCATTCCTGGTCATAACAAAAGAACTTATATTATACATTATATATATATATATATATATATACATATATATATATATATATATATATATATATATATATATATATATATATATATATATATATATATATATATATATATATATATATGTATGTGTGTGTGTGTAGAGATGTCTTTCACATACTAATCATGTTTATCAATTTCTGTCTTGAAGGAGTCCTTATTTTGGTGGTTGGGGTTTCAATGCAGAGAGAGGGGAGGAGTGTTTAGCCTTATGGAACAAAATACCTGCTGAAACAGACATACTCATGACACATGGGCCTCCCATAGGTAAGGGACTCTTTACTGGATAACAGTAAACTGGATCTTAAATAAAGATGCTGGAAAATTGTAATTAACTTTTAGATTCATACTTATATATATATATATATATATATATATATATATATATATATATATATATATATATATATATATATATATATATATATATATATATATATATATATATATATATATATATATATATATATATATATATGTATATATATATATATATATATATATATATATATATATATATATATGTATGTATATATATATATATATATATATATATATATATATATATATATATATATATATATATATATATATATATATATATATATATATATATATATATATATATATATATATATATATATATATATATATATATAGTCCAGTAGCCAGATCAAGAAAAGGGCTCTATTTTAGAAGTTAGGTTAACCCGAGAGCTAGAAAATTTCTGTTGGTATCATGTTTTAGGCCCACACTTGGGGCATACCGCCAGGGTGGATGTAGACTTCAGAAGTGGTGCACATCTTTTTTATGGGGTCATGTCTTAGACACCCCAATATGTGTAAAAAGGCCCCAAAATGGTCAAAATAATAGGTATAGGGGTAGGAAAGGCACCCTAAAACACTCATAACTCAGCTTGAACCAACCATAGGGATGAGTGTTTGGTATCAAAAAGTTGGTATGAAAGAGAAGTATCTTTTGAAATAGTAAATACATAACCAACTCTATCCTATGATGTAATAAAGGTCATTCAAGGTCAAAATGGCTGCCAAATCAAGAATCTGGGATTTTCCGATATTCTATAGTTTCCGTTTATAAACTTCTCAGTTTTTTTGACGGTATGTATTTCTTTTTTGTTGCCCCTTTTTCTGAAGGAATGTCTTTTAATGGAATTGTTGAACATTTTAGAAAGTTCATTGACTAGAGTTTTAAGTCCAATTTTGAGCTGTAAGGTACAAAGTAGGGTACCAAGCCCACCTGGAGACCCCAAAAAGTGCCTAAAATGGTAAAAATTTGAAAATCAAAATGACTTTATCTTAAGTTTTATAAGTAGGAAGGGAGCAGATAATGTACCAAAACATCAGGTTTAATTTTCTCCTCAATCTGGAAGATTATGGAAAAATAATATTGAAATTAAAGGGTTGTTGAAGGTCAAATAAAGGTCAAAATGTCATTATTTCTCTAAAAAATTCATATTTTGATCAAGAAATTTTGATGAAGTAATTGTGTTTTGTCACTTTTTAATTTCCAAACCAAGTTACCACAATGATTGACGGATAAATAATCTCAAATTTGGTCCAACAATTCGTTTTTTACCATTTACCGGTGAAAATGAAGTAGTTTTAAGTCAATATGGAGGTGTGGAAGGTGGCATTTGGCTATTCCATGCTTATAATAAGTGTTTACGAACAGGTTATGAGAAGGTGCTAGTATGGGACCACTGTTTAGGTCATAAAAGTTGTGAGCATCAAACATTATAGGCATTGTTTGGTATCAATTTGTTTGTTGTAAGACAGTCTTTCCATTCCATGCAACCAACCAAGGGTAGGGTCTATTGTTGCGATACTAGAGGTCATTCAAGGTCAAACTAACCCCAATTTCATAATTTGAGGCATTTTGTCTTTGAATTTTCCATTAAGCAGCTTATCATATTCTCCTAGAATACTTATTTTATCCTGGAAATATTTTTAGGTGAGATATAGTTTTTAAAAAGGATTCTGAGACACTTTTAGGTCATTTCAAGAGAAAGTCTGGACCAATTTGGAATATTTAGGGACCAAAATTACAAAATGCCTGGTTACGGGTGCACTCACATATTTAAGTGAAGCAGCAGAAAGTTGACATAACAGATCGAGTCATATCTTATGGTATGTCAGTTTTCATTTTCAATAGGGAGAATAAGCCTTTTAACTTGCGGCATTACTTGCCTATTGTGTTTGTCATGTAAGATTATAAAGGCAGTGTAAAATATCTCTGAGATTTAAGGAAAAAATGAAGGTCAAATAAAGGTCAAAACATCATTTTTTCTCTAAAAAATTCAAATTTTGATGAAGAAATTTTGATGGAGTAGTTTGTGTTTTGTTATTACATAATTTCCTAACCAAATTACCACAATGATTGACAGACAAGATATCTTAAATATGCTTTAGCAAAACATTTCCACCCTTTACCTGTAAAAATGAAGTAGTTTTAAGTCAATATAGAGGTGTGGAAGGTGGCATTTGGCTATTCCATGCTTATAATAAGTGTTTACGAACAGGTTATGAGAAGGTGCTAGTATGGGACCACTGTTTAGCTCATAAAAGTTGTGAGCGCCAAACATTATAGGCATTGTTTGGTATCTAAATGTTTGTTGTAAGACAATCTTTCCATTCCATGCAACCAACCTAGGGTAGGGTCTATTGTTGTGGTACTAGAGGTCATTCAAGGTCAAACTAACCCCAATTTCATGATTCAAGGCATTTTGTCTTTGGATTTTCTACTTAGCAGCTTATCAAATTCTTCTCGAATACATATTTTATCCTGGAAATAGTTTTAGGTGAGAAATATTTTTCAAAAAGGATTCTGAGACATTTTCAGGTCATTTTAAGAGAAAGTTTGAACCAATCTGGAATATTTAGGGGCCAAAATGACAAAATGCCTGATTACGGGTGCACTCAAATATTTAAGTGAAGCAGCAGAAAGTTGACATAACGGATAGAGACTCATATCTTATGGCATGTCAGCTTTCATTTTTATTGGGGAGAATAAGTCTTTTAACTTGCCGATTGTGTTTTTTATGTAAGATTATAAAGGCAGTGTAAAATATCTTTGAGATTTAAGGACAAAATGAAGGTCAAATAAAGGTCAAAACGTCATTTTTACTCTAAAAAGTTCAAATTTTGATGATGAAATTTTGATGAGGTACTTCTTTTTTGTCAATACATAATTTCCTAAGCATGTCACCACAACAATTGACAGACAAGATACCTTAAATATGTTTTAACAAAAAAAGTTTACCCTTTACCTGTGAAAATGAAGTACTAGTTTCAAGGTAATATGCAGATGTGGAATGTGCTATTGGACAATTCATGCCTAATCGAGTTGTTAGCAAGTGCTAGTAACATATGGGACCACTGTTTAGGTCATAAAAGTTGTAAGCACCAAACATTATAGGCATTGTTTGCTATCAAAATGCTTGTTATAAGACAATCTTTCCATTTCTTGCAACCAGGCTAGGGTAGGGCATTTTGCTGTGATGTAAGAGGTCATTCAAGGTCAAACTACCCCCAATTTCATGACTTAAGGCATTTTGTCTTTGAATTGCCTGTGTATTATCTCATCAAGTTCTCCTAGAATACATATTTCATGATATTTTTTCCTGCAAATATTATTTTTAGGTGAGAAATATCTTGTAAAAGAGAAACTCATGCCTTTTAAGGTTATTTCAAGTCAAAGTCCATTCTAATCGTGAATATTCAAAGTCGAAAATGCTCTATGTGACCTTTTGACCTTGGTTTGACATTCCATTTTTCCTTAAATCTCAATAATATTTATCGATATCTGTAACCTTACGTGGCAAACACAAATTGGCAAGTTAAAAGGCATATATGCCCAATTGAAAATGAAAGCTGACGTACCATATGATAAGGCTGTTGTGTCAACTTTCTGCTGCTAAATTGATATTTGGGTGCACCTTAAAGCAGGCATTTTGTCATTTTGATGCCTAAATATTCACGATTAGCACAGACTTTGTCTTGAAATAACCTTAAAAGGCATGAGTTTCTCTTTTAAAAGACATTTCTCACCTAAAAATAATATTTGCAGGAAAAGATATCATTAGATATGTATTCTAGGAGAATTTGATGAGATAATACACAGGCAATTCAAAGACAAAATGCCTTAAGTCATGAAATTGGGGGTAGTTTGACCTTGAATGACCTCTTACATCACAGCAAAATGCCCTACCCTAGCCTGGTTGCAAGAAATGGAAAGATTGTCTTATAACAAGCATTTTGATAGCAAACAATGCCTATAATGTTTGGTGCTTACAACTTTTATGACCTAAACAGTGGTCCCATATGTTACTAGCACTTGCTAACAACTCGATTAGGCATGAATTGTCCAATAGCACATTCCACATCTGCATATTACCTTGAAACTAGTACTTCATTTTCACAGGTAAAGGGTAAACTTTTTTTGTTAAAACATATTTAAGGTATCTTGTCTGTCAATTGTTGTGGTGACATGCTTAGGAAATTATGTATTGACAAAAAAGAAGTACCTCATCAAAATTTCATCATCAAAATTTGAACTTTTTAGAGTAAAAATGACGTTTTGACCTTTATTTGACCTTCATTTTGTCCTTAAATCTCAAAGATATTTTACACTGCCTTTATAATCTTACATAAAAAACACAATCGGCAAGTTAAAAGACTTATTCTCCCCAATAAAAATGAAAGCTGACATGCCATAAGATATGAGTCTCTATCCGTTATGTCAACTTTCTGCTGCTTCACTTAAATATTTGAGTGCACCCGTAATCAGGCATTTTGTCATTTTGGCCCCTAAATATTCCAGATTGGTTCAAACTTTCTCTTAAAATGACCTGAAAATGTCTCAGAATCCTTTTTGAAAAATATTTCTCACCTAAAACTATTTCCAGGATAAAATATGTATTCGAGAAGAATTTGATAAGCTGCTAAGTAGAAAATCCAAAGACAAAATGCCTTGAATCATGAAATTGGGGTTAGTTTGACCTTGAATGACCTCTAGTACCACAACAATAGACCCTACCCTAGGTTGGTTGCATGGAATGGAAAGATTGTCTTACAACAAACATTTAGATACCAAACAATGCCTATAATGTTTGGCGCTCACAACTTTTATGAGCTAAACAGTGGTCCCATACTAGCACCTTCTCATAACCTGTTCGTAAACACTTATTATAAGCATGGAATAGCCAAATGCCACCTTCCACACCTCTATATTGACTTAAAACTACTTCATTTTTACAGGTAAAGGGTGGAAATGTTTTGCTAAAGCATATTTAAGATATCTTGTCTGTCAATCATTGTGGTAATTTGGTTAGGAAATTATGTAATAACAAAACACAAACTACTCCATCAAAATTTCTTCATCAAAATTTGAATTTTTTAGAGAAAAAATGATGTTTTGACCTTTATTTGACCTTCATTTTTTCCTTAAATCTCAGAGATATTTTACACTGCCTTTATAATCTTACATGACAAACACAATAGGCAAGTAATGCCGCAAGTTAAAAGGCTTATTCTCCCTATTGAAAATGAAAACTGACATACCATAAGATATGACTCGATCTGTTATGTCAACTTTCTGCTGCTTCACTTAAATATGTGAGTGCACCCGTAACCAGGCATTTTGTAATTTTGGTCCCTAAATATTCCAAATTGGTCCAGACTTTCTCTTGAAATGACCTAAAAGTGTCTCAGAATCCTTTTTAAAAACTATATCTCACCTAAAAATATTTCCAGGATAAAATAAGTATTCTAGGAGAATATGATAAGCTGCTTAATGGAAAATTCAAAGACAAAATGCCTCAAATTATGAAATTGGGGTTAGTTTGACCTTGAATGACCTCTAGTATCGCAACAATAGACCCTACCCTTGGTTGGTTGCATGGAATGGAAAGACTGTCTTACAACAAACAAATTGATACCAAACAATGCCTATAATGTTTGATGCTCACAACTTTTATGACCTAAACAGTGGTCCCATACTAGCACCTTCTCATAACCTGTTCGTAAACACTTATTATAAGCATGGAATAGCCAAATGCCACCTTCCACACCTCCATATTGACTTAAAACTACTTCATTTTCACCGGTAAATGGTAAAAAACGAATTGTTGGACCAAATTTGAGATTATTTATCCGTCAATCATTGTGGTAACTTGGTTTGGAAATTAAAAAGTGACAAAACACAATTACTTCATCAAAATTTCTTGATCAAAATATGAATTTTTTAGAGAAATAATGACATTTTGACCTTTATTTGACCTTCAACAACCCTTTAATTTCAATATTATTTTTCCATAATCTTCCAGATTGAGGAGAAAATTAAACCTGATGTTTTGGTACATTATCTGCTCCCTTCCTACTTATAAAACTTAAGATAAAGTCATTTTGATTTTCAAATTTTTACCATTTTAGGCACTTTTTGGGGTCTCCAGGTGGGCTTGGTACCCTACTTTGTACCTTACAGCTCAAAATTGGACTTAAAACTCTAGTCAATGAACTTTCTAAAATGTTCAACAATTCCATTAAAAGACATTCCTTCAGAAAAAGGGGCAACAAAAAAGAAATACATACCGTCAAAAAAACTGAGAAGTTTATAAACGGAAACTATAGAATATCGGAAAATCCCAGATTCTTGATTTGGCAGCCATTTTGACCTTGAACGACCTTTATTACATCATGGGATAGAGTTAGTTATGTATTTACTATTTCAAAAGATACTTCTCATTCATACCAACTTTTTGATACCAAACACTCATCCCTATATTTGGTTTAAGCTGAGTTATGAATGTTTTAGGGTGCCTTTCCTACCCCTATACCTATTATTTTGACCATTTTGGGGCCTTTTTACACATATTGGGGTGTCTAAGACATGACCCCATAAAAAAGATGTGCACCACTTCTGAAGTCTACATCCACCCTGGCGGTATGCCCCAAGTGTGGGCCTAAAACATGATACCAACGGAAATTTTCTAGCTCTCGGGTTAACCTGAATCCCAAAAATGGGTGGCTGGCTACTGTACTAATATATATATATATATATATATATCAAATGTAGACAATTTTGCACAGGAGTTTACATTTTAGTCACAAACTTTCCCTTCAGTAAGACTAGAATATCGGAAATCATTTGTTGAAGTGAACTACAGAATGATACATTGGTAGAACTATGAAAGTAAGCTTTATGGAAGACATTAGTAAAATTAGATATCTCAATAAGTAGTATGATAAGTTCCAAAAAACCAAAAGAAAATAAGCATTCCTTGAACCAATTCATGCCTGTAGCAGCAAAACAGCCCGACTATTTCGACAAAGTAGCTGTTTGAAACTACAAGCAACTCTCCTTTAAATATTGTGCTAATGCATATTTTTATTCTGAAGTTATTTTCACAAAAGGAGAAGCTAACTATCATGGGTTCTCCTGGCATGAAAAGGTAAAAGAAAACGATGCTCATGATATAATAAAAATAATAATAAATGGAATTTATATAGCGCCATTTCTATTCATAAAATGTTCAAAAGCTCTGCACATTGTCATAGTTTGAGTCATAGTCAACAATGCCTCAATGGGCGAGCCTGAAAAGGTGTTTTGAGACACTTCTTAAAGGCCTGACAAGATGTATAATCCTTCAGGTGTTGTGGAAGCGCATTCCATAATCTCGGTGCTCTAATGGAGAAAGCGCGATCTCCAAATTTGAGTCTAGTCCGAGGATCATCCAGAAGGCCCTTTGCTTCTGATCGTAGATGGCGTCTGGGTTTATAAGGCACGAGCAGCTCCTTGATGTACTTAGGTGCAAGTCCGTTTAGCGCCTTGTATACCAGCAGTAGGACCTTAAATTGGATGCGGAATTTGATTGGTAGCCAGTGAAGCTTGATGAGAACATATAACATTTGATAGAAATATAACATTAGATAGAGTTGCTGATTTGAAGTGACATTTTGAAAGTAGACTGCTGTAATATATACTATTTCTTTGTAGGCCATAGTGATATATACCCCTTGTAGCAATTTTTTTCTTACCTGTTACCCGCACATGCTCTTAAACTGTTAATATATCTCCGTAGGCCATGGCAATTTTGGAGATATTTCAATAACAAAGGCATTTTCTAGAAAAGAAATTGAAGGAGAAAACGTGATCCAAAGCTAAACAACAACTCTCCTTCAAATGTTTTGTGAACTTATGCTTTATTCCCAAGTTATTTTCAAAAGTATGAGAGTAGCAGACGATACTTCCCTAGTGGAATTCTGAGTATGAATGGGTATCTTCTATTTTTTTGTAGGCCATTGAGATAAATGCTTTACCCGCACATAATAATAATGATGATAATAAAAATAATAATAATAATAATAATAATAATGATAATAATCTTTATTTAAAGATGGTAACTCAGTCCAATGGTAAGGATCTTCCCTGAGGCCCTCTGGCATGTTTACAAGTAGCCCGAGGGCCCCAGGCCTACAAAGTGGTACAGTACATTGCTTTTACGGATCGAGACTTAAATGGAGGAATACGGTATCTTCTTTTTCTTTGTAGGCCATGGTGATAGATGCTTCAGTGGCCTGCGCGCCGGTTGTGTGGAATTGTTGAGTACAATACAGAAAAGAGTCAAACCAAAGTTTCACATCTTTGGTCATATCCATGAAGGTGGGTTACTATCTAATCTACATTTGCATAAATTTGCATATTAGAGTTTTCCTATACCAGAATAGACGTTTATTTTTAGCTATTTTTACGCATTTGCATTTTAGAATTTCCTATACTGTATAACTGGTATTTTTACAGGCATTTAATTTTCACTATTTTCGTACTCCCAATGTTAGCACCAAAATAACATCCTTTGAATAGATAACCTCCTTTACCCTGGTTAAGTTTCAGTGCTTGAATGCTCAAATTTTAAATAGCACAAATACCCTCCCAGCAGGGCTGTAAAGTGAAATTCTTAGCACTCATTAAAGCCATGTATATATTATGTATGCATTTCAAAAACACTCGAGTTGTTGTCTTTATATCCAATTATGGGATATTATTTAGGAGATACATTTATTGTTAGAGAGAAACTGCCTCAAAAGCTAGGGCTTAGTCAGGATCTGTCCAGCCTGTCTTTTGGACAGGTAGTTTCCTGAAAACCTCCTTTTTGGACAGACAAAATTCTTATATAAAATCTTCAGTCATGACTTTTGGGGGGTTTGAAGCAATTGTTTTCCTCCCTAAGCATCTTCTAAAGCATTTCTGAAATGTAAATAGCCTTTTTGATACGATAAGCTTTTAAATGAAGTGTGTATAAAGATTTTGAGTAGCTAATTTTGGACGGGCGGAAACTTTGTGATTGCTGTCAAAAATTTGGACAATTCAGGCCTCAACGCTAAGTCAAAATGGTACTGGCCCTGTAGGACCAGTAACACTGAGGATCTACTGGTCCTGCAAAAATTTTACTGGTCCTACAAACTTTTCTTTAACATAAAAAGAAAAAACATTGCATAAAACTCATAGACAACATTTATTTCTATTCATTTAATCTTCATTTTTTTCAAAAACATTTGGGATATTTTTGAAGGGAAACTTGTTAATAAGAATGCCCCCAAATGTTTACTGGCCCTGTAGGACCAGCTGAAGACTTTTACTGGCCCTTAGCCGTTTTGGGGGATCTTTACTGGCCTGGGGCCATAGGACCACTGTTATTGTCGAGCCCAGCGATTAATCAAGCTTTAAATTTCCAACGATTCCCAGTACTACTAGTGACCGCATTAAAATGATTTTTCCTCTCGATTTCAGGATACGGTGTAACGACAGATGACTACACCACTTACATCAATGCATCGAGTTGTAACCTGCGCTATATCGCTGACCAGCCTCCGATCATCTTTGACGTACCGTTACCAGAGGGACAAACCAAAGATGACGTACTGGGGGACCTTCCTGCAGTCTAGGACTTTGTCAATCTATCTTTAACACTTATGCTACAGGTGGCTAATTTGGCCAATACAAAATTATGCAATAAACCTGAAAATTTACTGAAACCCTGGCACATGGGTACTCATCTGATAGTACTCAATGAGAGCTTTCCAATGAATACCCACATGACATGGTTCCGATGATTTTCTAGGACTTGGTTAGTTTATCTTTAACCCTTTTGCATCTGGAGTGCACAAATGCTATTGAATTTTCATGCGAAGAAAAGATGTTTAGATTTGTACTAATTTATTTAGGCCCTAGCAAGTTTTTATTCAAAAAAATTCCTACCTTAAAGTTTTTTCCGCCCTCCCAATTCCAAATCAACGTAAAACATGCATAAAACACACATTTTTTACCAAAAAAATAATACAAAATTTGTTATCTGGGCATGAATGGGTTAAGTTAGTTCCTGGTTAACCCTTCCAATGCTGAGGCTACTTTCTTCCAAATCACAAGGATACAAAGAGTTTTGAAAACCATTCAACCATTTTAACCCTGTCATGTTGGTATTCATTGGATAGCTCTTGCTGAGTACTCTCAGATGAGTACCCATTTGCCAGGGTTTCAATCGTTATTCAAGTTTTTGGCATAATTTTGTATTGGCCAAACTAGCCACCAGTAGCATAAGGTTTAACCTATTTGCATCTTGAATATCTTACCATTTTGAATACGTGTACAACTCTTCTTAAAGGATAAGTAGTTGGATAGTATTTCTATAGAGGGATTTTAAAACTAAAAATGAGCAACAGCTTTGTTTGAAATATTTCTCAAGATGTACATCTGTTTTCAAGATATGTCCATCTCTGTCAGACAATGTGTAGGCTCCAGATGTAAATAGGTTAACCCATTCACAGCCAAAATGTCTCTGCTACTTGGTGGTATCTTTGCAACAAATGTATCATTTGTAAAGCAAAATGTAGAGAAATTTGTATCAGATGTATTTAAATTCATATTTAAGTTATATCATTGTTTCTTTTGATATTTTATAACAAAATTGTCTTGAGTAGAAAAAGATGTTTAATTTTGTACAAATCTAATTATTATTTTAGCTCATTTTTGTACTCTGGTCATGCATGGGTTAAGTTAGTTTCTGGTTAATCCTTCCAATGCTGAGGCTACTTTCGTCCATAGCACATGGATGCAAAGATTTTTTGAAAACCATCTAAACCCTGTCATGTTGGTATTCATTGGGTAGCTCTCATTGAGTACTCTCATATGAGTACTCACATGCCAGGGTTTAAGTAAATTTTCAGCTTTTTTGAATCCTTTTGTATTGGCAAAATTAGCCACCAGCAGCATATAGGTTAAACCGATGTGATTGGCTGAGAGGCCATCTTCTCAGGGTCGTAATTGGCCTCATTGCTCCAACGCACAATGGAGATATGATATTCCGTGACATCAATGTATTTCTATAACTTATTATTCTGTAAATAATATAACATTACATAACTGATAAAGAGAAAATGCTTTGTATTTTTGCATTTTTTTTTGAATTCCGGGAAATAGGTGAAGTATAGTTTTTTCGACTTTTTTTCTAATTTTAGAAATATGTGAAGCATATTTTTTTTAGAATTTTAGAAATAAGGGAAGCATAATTTTCCCTATCCTTATACGGTAAGAAGTTGATATTGATCCATTGCAACTATCTCTGAAGATCATTTTCTAATTATCATCACTTATCAGTATGACAACAGGGTTCATAAACATGGATTTTCTGCGCATATATTATTATTATTATTATTATTATTATTATTATTATTATTATTATTGATATCTATTGTTTTAACTGTGACAAATCTGATTTAATAAACATTTGCATACGGTTTTATTTAGCTGATGGAATCATGCAACATTGTAACCAAAGATATATTATCTTTTTTATATTCAAGAAAATATTTCAGAATTAGTAAATAGTGAGCAATTGTAACACTGTTATAAAGATTATTTGTTTCATAGCATCTGTGATACATTCAAGACATGATCTGTTTTTCTCTGTATGTTTCTTCTTGAAATAAATGTTTCCAAGATTTCAAATGAATTTGTACATTTTTATCACAACAATCTATAATTGACTATAGGGGAATATTCCCAAAATAATTGAAATACCTGTATGTGTGTGTGTGTGTGGTCTCACTCTTCTTCCAAGACTGAGGGACAGATTCAGTTCACTTCTGATGCTGAGGTTATTTTTGTCCAATGCACAAGAATACAAAAAGTTATGAAAATCATCCTAACCAAGTCATGTGGGTATTCATAGGAAAGCTCTCGTTGAATACTTTCAGATGAGTACCTATTTGCCAGGGTTTCATTTTTCAGCTTTTTTGCATCATTTTGTATTGGCAAAATTAGCCTCCAGCAGCATAAGGGTTTAAGGGGCTCTAAACCCTGAAATACATGCCAGCTTATATGAAAAGAAATACACTTTTTAAGCCATCAATACTATAGACCCAATCCAATTAGGTCCCAAGGCGCAGTATTACAGTAGTCCCAACTCCTCTCTGTGGGTAGATATATCTCACACGGTTCTAGGACAATATCCCCCCGTGTAAAATATTTTTTGTACTTATAATCTAAATAAAGTTATGTGTTACTATTCATTTACTTTTGATTTAAGATATAGAAACGGTAATCAACGATTGGGTCTATAGTAACACTTATAACATTATTTAGATTATTAGTAAAAAAAATATTTTACACGGGGGGGATTTTGTCCGGGGGGGGGGGGGGGGGGAGATTGTCCTGATACCATCTCACACATCCTGCTGCTGCCAGGATGTCACAGTAACTTGTGGACAAGACAGGAAGAGCTTGTACGCACACAGTGCATAAACTCTGGGTTTCTACTTAGATGAGCAACCACAAGTATATTTATTGGTCCAAGGTTTCTACTCTGAGTCTCAGTTTCCTGGTGAATGGACCGATAAAAGCTAGTGGTAGCAACTCATAACGGTGAATTCAGGTTGCCTTTGGCTGTACTAAATTATTGTAAAAATTATTGAATGGATGATAAGAAATATATGGACGTGTTACTGTATTACTCCAACGGCGCACCAGGTTGAAATATAAATCTCAGTAAGAGAAGGATTCTGATAAAAGTTTGATCTTGCAGGATAACAAAAGATGGCAGCACTGAAATGTGAGAGAACTTCGAACACCCTGTCAGCAGGGTCTTCGCCAGTAGTGTGTCTGGGTGTCTTTTGGACTCCCTAGTTCATGAAAAATACCTGATTTTCAGGTAATAAGACACCCTACATTTTGTATGTGTTTTTCATAAATAACATTTTGTATGTGCTTTTCATAAATACTAATTCCAAGTTAAATTTGTAAAAGGTTTTAACTTCAAAATATTAACAAAGACATTTCTTGAAGAATTAAGCTTATACTTACTTGATTTGTTAATGTACATAATCAGTGGAATATTTTTTCTTTTTCAATCGTGGATTTTGGACACTCTTAATTCTTGAAATCCCAATTTGGACACCCTGTTATGAAAAACCTGGCTAAGTCCCTGCCTGTCAGTTAAGGTGATGAGGACCATTGACAGCTAGTTAAAAGCCCCATCCCAAAACACACCTCACAGCAGCATAATCAAGTAACAAGGTGTATCTCCAGGTTCTTGCATTTGAGTGTTATCAGGCAGAGAATATCAAAGCCAACCGTCCTTTGGCAACCCATATACTAATTCATTTCAATATTAACAACCATATAATGTTTAATGTTATGGCATGTAAACATCTTTAGCAGTAAGGAATCTGAAATTTACTTCGTATTGGGCCTAGTCAATGATATCCCTAGGTTAACTCTGAACCTGCAGTGACCATCACCTGCGTTAGTAATCAGTAATGCGACTTTGCCAATCGAGTGAAAACTTGCAAATATTGAAATGAAATGTTATATGGGTTGACATAGGATGCTTAGCTATGATATCCCCTACCAGACAACACCTTATTTGATCATGCCTCTGTGAGTTATGTTTTGGGTCAGGGCTTTTAACTAGAGGTGTCAATGGTACACATCACCATAGCACGTAGCGACGTCAGTGCGCTAACAAGAATCCCCCCCCCCCCACCCCCCAACCTAGAGAATATGCTATCTTTCTTACTCTTCACTCTACGAAATTGAAAAAAGCGAAAATCAAATTACCACAATAGGGAATTATTGTGTAAATTTATTAGGCGGCGGCCAGATATCAAAATTATACTTATGATGGCGTTTTTCGTTACAAGTTGTCATCCATGCTTATTCATCTCTACGAAGGGTGGCCTTTTGGTATACGCGTGGATGGCAAGTCTGTTTTTGCTGAGTAAGAGAATTAAGGGGCATTTTATGCAAAAAAAATCACCAAAAAACGTGTGTTTTTGCGGGAGACGTTTCTAAAAAACTCCATTTACATGGCAGAAACTCAAAACTTGCAAGAAACATTTATATGTTGAACAATATGCTTTTAAAGGCATTAGCACATGTTGCGTTACTGTTACGCTAACCGATCTCCTGGGGTGAATGATTTTTGTAATTTCCCACAACTTCGATGTCATTCTGTGGACTATTCCAAACTTTCAACTAAATAGTTTTGGTTTAGAAAACTACCTAAAAAGGTGCAGACAGAGAAAGTGTGTCATGTTTGAATATGTTCATGACATGCTACGTTTTGGGGCATTTTACAGAAAAATGGCATAAAAGGGATTTTAAGGATTTACTTTTGGAAAGTGCAATTTTCAGAGTAGGAACTCATTAGCTAATGATCGAAAGATTTACACGGTTTCATATATATATATATATATATATATATATATATATATATATATATATATATATATATATATATATATATATATATATATATATATATATATATATATATATATATATATATATATATATATATATATATATATATATATATGAATGTCTTGTTCATGAAAACACTAAATATTAGTATTATATATTGATTTATTGGAGTGGCTATTTTGAATTAGCTTACCTAGACGTTCTTTCTCCTTTGTGCTATTGCAAGTTCGATTGAACAAGAGATTTTATCCTTGATGGTTTGATAAATATTCTAAGAACATTATGTTTATTGCCTGCGACTAGAACATGGCATTCTTAGTTTTTCCCACACTAGACCGAAATATTTGACTCTACAAAACTTCTCACGACCACTAAATAATGGGAGGATAAATAAAAAAAAAGGTTTTTACACAACCAATAAACGGAAGTTAAATGAAAACATTTACACTACCGCTGAATGAAGGGAGGGTAAATAAAAACATAGCACACGACCGCTAAATAGAGGGAGGGTAGATAAAAACGAAGTAGTGATACAGAATAAAATTTCTGTTACATGATAGCAGTCCGATGCGTAGGGCATTCTTTGCTCATCGTTTCTCTCCACTGCTGAAGGCCTTGGGTTCGAGTCCCACATGCGGCATATCTTACTCTACTTTGCCTAGAATGTTGATTTTCAATATTGATTTGGCGATTTGGACGTTTATCAAAATATTTCAGGATATCTTTGCTACATTGACTAAGATATCCTGAAAATATTCAATAAACGTCCAAATAGCCAATTTAACACAGAAAATCAACATTCTAGGCAAAGTAGAGTAAGATATTTCGGTCTATTTCCCCACATGCCGCACGTGGGACTCGAACCCAAGACCTTCAGCAGTGGAGAGAAACGCTTAGCAGAGAGTGTGCAACGCATTGGACTGCTATCATGTAACCGAAATTTTATTCTGTATCACTACTTCGCTTTTATTTACCCTTCTTGTACTTAGCGGTCGTGTACTTTTTTTTTATTTACCCTCCCTTTATTTAGCGGTAGTGTAAAATGTTTTCATTTATCTTCCGTTTAGCGGTTGTGTAAAACCTTTTTTATTTATCCTCCCATTATTTAGTGGTGGTGAGAAGTTTTTTTTCTCGCCTCGTTTAGTAACCGTGTAAAGGTACCCCTCCCCCCCCCCCTCTGCAAAAAGAAAAATGCAAAAGAAATGCGAAAAAGGAAGAAAAGGCCCCTCTAAGCTTCACAGATGTTCGCTCCCCAAAGAAAAAAAATCACTGGCACCAGTTTTTCAACCCAGACCATATCCATTATTTCTGAAATCTCCCTTGTCGGATTTAGATTTTCTTTTTCTTTTCCTCAAAAGAGAGGTGCTATACGATGGACCAAGTGTGAAAGAGCAAGTAAAAAAATATTTTCACCACCGTATTTTTTTGGAGGGGGGGGGGGGGGGGGGAGAGAAAATAAAGGACTTTTTATTTTCACCATTTTTAGGGGGGAGAAAATATAAAGTGTTTTACTTTCACTCCCGTTTTTTTCGGGGAGAGCAAATAAAAAACTTTTTTATTTTCACCACCGTTTTTTCTGGGGGAGAAAATAAAAAAATAATTTTATCTTCACTTTTTTTAGGGGAGAGAAAATTAAAAAAAACTTTTGACCACCGTTCAAAACATTTTGAAATTACATTAGTTTCGGGAAGATATGGCTAAAATAGTTTGACTCCGAGTCATGTGTTTGTTTGTTCTGGCTGTTGTTTATGGATATGTCAGTCTCCATTGACTGCTATCTACGATGGACCAAGTGTGAAAGAGCAAATAAAACAAATTCAATTTTTCCAGACCGTTTTTGGGGAGGAGAGAGAATAAAAAGTTTCTTTTCTCAATTTCTCGTCCAAAAAGAACTGTTGTGAAAATATAAATTTCTTATTTTCTTTTTCACATGGGTCGGGATAAATACTAAATATTGTTTTATGTTCTCTCCCCCCAAAAACGGAGGTGAAAATAAAACGTTTTTTATTTGCTATTTCAAACTTGGTCAATCCTCAATGAAGAAAGGAATGGATATGTAGCTTGTTTTATATCTAAAGTGTTTGTTTGTCCATCGTAGCTATCAGACTGTGCTGTTACATGTACATGATGTAATGTAGTAGGGAGGGGGCTGGCACCAGTCCAATGCAAGAGCCGAGAACCTCCTAGTAGCAGCGACGCCTACCGACTACAAGATAAACTAAGAGCACCTGCCACAACAATCACGTGATATAAATAGTGCACCTCAAGAGGACCAATATAGTAAAAAATGCAGACCTCAACTAAAGCACTAACACCTGCCTTGTAATTGTATGTGATTGTAAATATGTACGACATCTATATTTGTATTTAACTAGCCTTAACCGTATTAGCTATTAATCTAGCCTATATATATAGATATTTAATTTAAGTGTTTAAATTGTTAATACAGCTCCTACACAGGAGGATCATAATATCACACAAGAAGAAGAAGAAGAAGAAGTTCAAAATGGCGTTGGAGGGAAATTCTTTGTGTGCATGCGTTCCATGAAATACGGATGTTGGAGTACTAACACCGACTTAAAAGTTGCAAAAAATTAATACAATGAATCAGGTGAAAAGTCGATTGAACTCAGACTCGTCTGATGATCAAGTGAGCGAAGCATCGACTTTAAACATCGAAACAGACGAGAATGACTCGGAGTTGGAGAGAGATTTTGAGCGTAAGCTGGAACCTCCGCCGGCCCCGTTGCCGCATAATAATGTTAATAATCACACTCTAACTATTCACGACGACAGTTCCAGCGATTCCGGCAGTTCTTTAGCAGAACTAGAACGGCATAACGATGACGACAGCGACTCAAGCTCAAGCTCAGAGAACACCGAAATGTAAGCGATTTGTTTTTAACATTGTTTTGTTTATTGTTGTTTTTCCATTGTTTTTATTGTCAATGTTATCCATTTTGGGTCATTTTGTTCTTTGGAAACATAATTGCATTCTAGTTATTGCAATTTGGAATCATTATCACAGACTTCTGAAGTTCTTACGACATGCAAACAATTTTTATTTAAGCAAATATGTCCTTTAATATTTTAAAATAAATTTATGTAAAAAAAAAATTTTCAATCTTATTTCATATTTCAGCAGAAAAGTAAATATTCGGCGAGAAATAATTGAATCATCATTTGATACATGCATTTTTCAAATTACAATATTCATTCTAGAAATTACTTTAAATTAATTTATTAATATTTTAATTCATGTATAAAAAAGTTACCAGACCATATGATTACTGATTTTATTCAGCTGTCAAGGACTTGTTCCATATATCTATCTGCTAAAAATATTGTGCTAATTCAAACTTTTGCTAAGTCAGCGTATATAATCTTGGCTAGTTGAAAACATGCTTTTGAATTAAGCCCTATAGACGTTCACTTGCCAAATTTAACCATCTGGCTAAGCCAAGTAATGGATTTAACCCTTCCAATGCTGAGACTACTGTGTCCAAAGCACAAGGATGCAAAGATTTTTGTTAACGGTCTAAACCCTGTCATGGTGGTATTCATCGGAAAGCTCTCACTGAGTGCTCTCCGATAAGTACCCATTTGCCAGGGTTGCAGTCATTTTTAAATTTTTTTTGCATCATTTTGTATTGGCCAAATTAGGCACCGACAGCATAAGGGTTAACTTGTGAGACTTTGTTGAACATAGTATGTTCTATAGATGGCAGAGTTCGACTTTCCCAGGGGCCCAGGGGCATATGCCCCTAGATCTTGCTGTGGGCTCCTAGATTTTTCAGGCTAGGGGCCCAAAATTGTATGTGTAATAACCAGAAATCCTGTTTTTGACCACTTATTTTTATCAAAAGACCTTTTCGGGCCCCTAGCCTGAAAACTAAGTGTCAGACCCTGGATGGTGATGATTGCCAAGAGGACCACCTGTACTGAATGGTCCAGATGCCCCTGAAGTACCCAGCCTCCCTCCCTCATCCCCCTGCCAACAATGTGCTGTATGGAGCCTATTGTTATTACCTGTCATTAAGCCAGGCCACCATGGCAGGCATTGTTCATTATTGTTATAGCACTTAGTACTTCCCCACAGTCAAACCAGTAGTACTAGTCTGCTGCTGCTACCTTCTGCTGGCACTGTCATATAAGGCAGGCAATGTTCATTATCATTAATTTACCCTAAGTTCTTCATCACATTGAACTTGTAATATTCCCCTAAGGTAAACAGCATCTGCTGCTGCTACTTTCTGTGGGCAGTATAAGGTCAAGTATGATGAGGCCACTATAGTGCTTTATGCTATTGATGCTGCTACTAAGTACTACTACTGCTGCTACTGCTGTTACTACTACCACTACTACTGCTACTACTACTACTACTACTGCTGCTGCTGCTGCTACTACTACTACTACTACTACTACTACTACTACTACTACTACTACTACTACTAGTGCTTCTACTACTAGTGCTTAGACTACTAGTGCTTCTACTACTTCGAACACAATGGCCTGTTATGCTTTACAAAATGTATAGCAGACCATTACAAACATAACTTTTATAGCTCATCTATTACTATGCCAAAAGGTGAATTTCTTAAATAACCATCACCAGATCTAAGCATCACTGAGCACTAACTTATGAGACTTAAAGGATTGTGACTGTCAGCCTTTGGCAGTGGCTTTAAACATCCAATTATATGCTTCGCTTGCCAGTAGAAACAGATGGCTTCTTGGTCAGAGAGGTTAGGGTACTATTTAAATGACTGAGAGATATTAGGCATCGCGCTGGTTGTTAGCATGGGGAACATGGGAGATGATTTAAAGACTGAAGCTCAGCTAGATGTGTAGTGTAGTTGGGACCTGAATAAATAAATACACTTAATGAGTAATTAAATATGCTACCTGTCAACTTTTTATATTTTTCCAATCGAGCAAATCATTTCAAATACAATCAACCACTTCAACATAGAAAAAGGTCGTGTGACCTCCAATTAACATATCTGTACTTATGGAAGTGATTTGCGAGTTATACTGCAATTTTCTGAAATTTATGGGAAGCGGTTTAAACATTTAAGAGAAGTTTCTTATTCTTTTTAGTTTAACTCATTTAGTAGTCTTATCAGGGAAAATTTGTATATTTTTGAGATGAACGGAATGTACTGGTAATGAAAGAGTTCATTAATGGACCTAGTAAAACATCACATGACTGATAGGCAGTCGTTAAGTGACTTCATAACAAGTCATTATTTTACGACTCTCTTTACCACCGAGCAATGATGTATTTTTAATTGGTCAATGAGCTCCATGTAACTATTTTACTACGAAATCATTATTTTTACCTAGAGGAATGATGTATTTTTGATTGGTCAATTAGCTCTGCAGAAACTTCTTACTGTGAAATCCTTATTTTTGACAATATGAATTTACTGGTCAAATATCTCCGATACCTATCTCCCTCCCATGTCAAACTTTATGCAAAGAAGTAAATTTATAGCAATTGTTCTTAAGCCTTCCAATCCGGAGGCTACTGTGTCTTCATGCAAAGATTTTTGAAAACCCTCTAAACCCTGTCATGTTGGCATTCATTAGATAGCTCTTGCTGAGTACTCTCCGATGGGTACCCATTTGCCAGGGTTTCAGTCATTTTCAGCGTCTTTGGCATCATTTTGTATTGGCCAAGTTAGCCATCAGTAGCATAAGGGTTGATGTCAATCCCCTTTGGTATGTGGTTTACAAAAAGGTCTTTGTAGGCTCCCTAACATACTGGCGTCTATCCCATATGTAAATAATTGACAAGTTGACCTTATTAAACAAAACATATCATTGATATATTTTGTCAAATAATCAATTTACCAAAAGTATGACAAGTTACTCTAACTAATCGCGATATCATTAAAATAAGAGCAACTTATCAGCCTCTTGGAAAGAATGGGTTAACCCTTCCAATGCTGAGGCTACTTTTTCCAAAAGACAAGGACACAAAGATATTTGAAATCCATCTCTCTCTCTCTCTCTCTCTCTCTCTCTCTCTCTCTCTCTCTCTCTCTCTCTCTCTCTCTCTCTCTCTCTCTCTCTCTCCTCTCTCTCTCTCTCTCTCTCTCTCTCTCTCTCTCTCTCTCTCTCTCTCTCTCTCTCTCTCTCTCTCTCTCTCTCTCTCTCTCTCTCTCTCTCTCTCTCTCTCTCTCTCTGATATTTTGCCTTTTTCCTAATTAAAAAAAAAATATTTTGAATTGTTCTACCTTATCTTCTTGAATACATTTGACACCCAATTGTATTCAGAATATTAACCCAAATGACTATTTTTACCTGAATACAAAAGGCTAAGGATCTTGATGACACATGTGGTTAAAGGGCAAATGCACCATCATGATGATTTAGGTTCAAAATGTGCCTATATGTGTCACCTTTCAAATAAGACCACCCGCAAGTCTGTCCTCCTCAGCACTCCTCAGATATGGCCTATGAAAGTTAGTAAAAAACTAGCCTGAGTCTGGGTATAGAGGCTGCCATTATCAGAAGTGGTGCTTATGAAGTGACTGCCAGCCCTGCTTCTGATTGGTTGAGAGATATCAGTGGCAGTCACTGATATCTCTCAACCAATCAGAAGCAGCACTGGCAGTCACTTCATACCACTGATTGTGCTTAATTGGGCTTAATTGGCCTGCAATGTCAGCCTCCATGCCCAGACTCAGGCTAGTTTTTTACTAACTTTCATAAGCCATATCTGAGGAGTGCTGAGGAGGACAGACTTGCCGGGTGGTCTTATTTGAAAGGTGACACGTATAGGCACATTTTGAACCTAAATCATTATGATGGTGCATTTGCCCTTTAAATAGAATTAGATAAAATCTGACAAGGCTTTGATTGTCGGACTCAGAGACAAGTCAGCCTTTTAGTTTTATATGTCTAGGCTTAGTGCTAAATCAAGTGATCTATTCCTTCCATGCTGTAGAGGATTTCAACATGATTTTCAGCTTATTTGCACCATTGAAAGTGAGTGAGACTGGTAGCTTGAATAAGATAAAAGGATCAGCAAAACAAATATTTAGAAAGATAAACTACCAAGTCAGGGAAAGAGGCAAACAACAGTACGTGACACGATTCGTGTCAGGGGACATTGAAATGGGAACAGTGGGAAAAAACGGGATACTAAATGTGAAGCAATGATAGGACACTAAGGACAGCAAGATAAAATTAGTCGCCCCTGAAATAGAGGGTAAGTTATGGCTGCAGTGGTAGATGTCAACACATCAGTCAGCCAGGGCTCAACATAGGTGCTTGCCCCGTTGCCCCGAACAAGTAGAATTTGTAAATTATAGCTTAAGGGCAAGTGAAAACTGTATCTTGTTGCCTCACTGGGCAAGTAAGCTGTATATATTTTGGATTTACCTTTGAGAATGTGTGCAAATTTTCTGACTAGCACAGAAATATGCGTTCATATGCCAACACCATGTTCTACCTGGTTTTAAATGAAACATCATAAAATATACAATTTTTCAAGGGCAGGTGAAATTTGCAGTAGGGCAAGTGAAAGTTGAATTTCACTTACCCTACCGACCAAGACTTACAATTTTTCAAGGGCAGGTGAAAGTTGCAGTAGGGCAAGTGAAAGTTGAATCTCACTTGCCCTACCGACCAAGTCACCGCAAAAGTTAATGTCGTGCCCTGTATGCCAATAGCAGCAAGGATTTGTCGACCCGCCTGCTGACAAAAAATATTTCTGGCCTCTGTCAGGTCATAAAGTGACTCGTATGAGCAGTTTATTGCGTGTTACTGAGCACTTGTTGTTTGTGGACTGCTAAACAGTTACAGCATAGCCGCATGCTGAGGCAGCATATCTAGAGCAAGTGGTGTCAAACTATTCTTCTTAATTCCTCTTCAATCAAGATCTGTTTGTATCGCCACACTTTCTGTGGTATGTATGTATAATGTATGTACATTACAGGGCTTGAAATTAAGATTTTATCTGATTGCATCTTATGAAGTTACCGAGAGATGTTTGTGCATAAAAACCAGACACTTTTGAGTTCCCTGCAGAAATTTGAGGGAGCCGTGCTGGCAGAAGAATTCAAGGGAGCCCTCGATTCTAGCACCCCCTTAATTTCGAGCCCTGGTGTATGTACTATTACTGTTGTTTTGATATGCTAATTAATCGAAGACAAGTAAAATCCCACTGGGCTTGACATTAAGGTTTGTCCCATTCTCCTGGAGACCTGGACTTGTCAAGCAGTTGTGAGACCAGACAAATTATTTGTTCAACCTCATTGTTCTTATGTACAAACAAGTTAAATAGGCCAGGCATGCGCTTCAGAAAACATGCTCAACCAACCTGTTCAGTGTTTTCTTCCAAATATCTCTCCGATTACAATTATAGTGATTGATGAAATATGTTTAAAGCTCAAATCCAATATTTTCGAATTAAATTGGTACAAAAATTGCTAAAAAATATATATTACTACAAATATATATATATATATATATATATATATATAATATATATATATATATATATATATATATATATATATATATATTAATATATATATACATATATATATATATATATATATATATATATATATATATATATATATATATATATATATATATACATATATATATATATATATATATATATATATATATATATATATATATGTATATGTATATGTATAAATGTATGTGTGTGTGTACATATATATACACACACACACACAATAGCTGTATAGCTGTATGTAAGATCAGCAGCAGCTGGTGTGTATGGCATGTGTAGAAGATAATGATCTTAATATCTTATCTGATCATCTTTAGTTGTGACACCATCAAGATCATCCCCTGTTTGCCCAGCATGGGAACAACAGCTCCCTTACCATTAGTAAGCTACCCTGCTGAGGGTGCTACTATCATGGGGTGTGGGTTACAGGCATTATTGGTATGGTGTCAGGGTTTTCGAAATTCCCAGGAGCCCACAGGCACATGCAAAGCTCTGTATTTTGCTGTGGGCTCCTAGATATTTCTACTACTGGCAAAAAAGTAGTATATATGATAACCAGAAATCATTTTTGGGCCCCTAGCCTGAAATCTAAGTGTCAAATCCTGAATGGTGACACTTGTACTAGTTAACCCTTACAATGCTGAGGCTCCTTTTGTCCAAAGCACAAGAACACAAATATTTTTGAAAACCATCTAAACCCAGTCAAGTTGCTATTCATTGGAAAGCTCTTGGTGAGTACTCTCAGATGAGTACCAATTTGCCAGGGTTTCAACCATTTTTCAGGTTTTTTGAATAATTTTGTATTGGTCAAGGGTAAGCCACCAGCAGCATGAGGGTTAAGTATAGCACTCACTATCAGCAGATCAGATCCTTTCTGTATGGTATTCTTATAATTCTTTTAGAGGTGGGACTTTCCAATGCCTTGGATGTACTATGCTTTAATATCATCACTTATTGAGTCAGCTAACTGACCTATGGGAGCTGTACATGCACTATTAGCAGAAAATGCATTATGGGCAGGGGCTTCGATGCCTGTGCGTCCAGCGTGTCATTTGGACACCCAGAACACTGTTTTTTGACAGTTTGGACACCCAAAAATTCATGTCAGAATTTTGTGGATGATGACTTTTCTTAGAAGATAGAAGATGTAGAAGCTGTAGTGTCACTTTTATAAGACACACAAAGCAGTTACTGGCAGGCCTAAAAAAGCAAAATCTGTGAATATATAGGGTTTATTTTATTAGTAGTATGAACTGTGTACCACACTTTGGACACGCAAAAGTCTATGAAACCTCTCTTTGGACACCCTGTTTCCAAATTATGGGTCCACTAAATCTAAATAGGTTGTCTCTATTTTGAATTCTTGTTGGTTAAAATGCAAAGATTTTTCTATATATTTACTTAAACGCACCATTAATTCTTTGTCTGCAGATACAATTTATAACCAAACAAGTGATACAGTCATACTCACGTGTGACATGTGAATCTACCAATTCAAAATATCATTCTACATTTCACCAAGCATGCCGTATCTATTTCTAAACAGTCTACTGTGGACTGTGTGGAGATAAACCTAATTAATTAAGTATGTGTTTCTCCCCTTCCCTCCCCCATCAATTATCTCCTAGTTCATCTGTGATATCTGGTACCCCAGCAGTACCCCCTGGTGGGCATGGATGAGATATGGGTGAAAGGAGGAGGGGGTACTATCTTGTGCCATAGGGTTGGGTAACCAGACCCTTATGTTATTGAGTATGTATAGAGCTTAGATGAATAGAAACATGGATTTGTCACCATAGACCAATTACTGTAGGTCCCATTATGAATCCCTGGACACACCTAATCTTGCCAAGTAATTATTAAAAAGTGTCCCAAATTACTGAGTAATTACAGTAGATAAGATATGAACTCCAGTGAAGAGCAACAACATAACAACTATATTACCTTTGAAATCCCATATATTTTCAGACAATAACACCCAGCCAGGAGGGCCCATGGGCCATGACCTGTCCTGCCTGTCATTTGGATAGGTAGTTTCCTGAAAACCTCCTTTTTGGACAGGCAAAATTTCTACGGAAATTTTTCAAATTTGGGGTCATAACCAAATATGTTCCTAACAAACCATCTTCGAGGACATGTCGAAGTGTAAGAAGTGTACCTTGTCCTTTTTGACACTGTAGGCTATAAAATGTAGTTCGTACAAGGATTTGAAGTAGATTACTAGCTAATTCGTGACAGGCGGAAATTTTTGAATTTCTGCTTTGAACAGACATTTTTCAAATCCTGGCAGTCCCAGACTCCTGTATATTTCTAGGTATCTTTAACTGGATATCTATTATGTCAGTGAATCATTATTTTATGATTTTCCTGAGCTAGGTGATGAATATTTGATGATACACATTAGTTGTGTGAAACGGATGAGTAATTTGCTATTCATGAGTCTGTCACTTTCAATTCCCAGCCTTGATATTCAAACAAGCCCTGCATGTTCATGGTGTTGCAGGGTCTTAGCCTGCATGGATAAAGAACATGGGTGCCCAAAATAGGCAATTGTAAAGTCTTTGGGCGTCATATATTTCAAGGGAGACTAAAATATATTCAAATCACAACCATAAATATGTATTAGTTTACTGAAATAAGGCCTAAACAAAAAATATGTTCGTTTCCTATTACATGCTAGAAAAAAATAGGGTAGGTATGTAGGGAATTTATTTTATTTCATCATATATTTTTTTCTCTTCTCCATGCTGCATTAGATGTAAATGTAAAGCAAAATAGCAACATTTGAAGTAGTGGGCCCGGTATCTAGATGTATTTAAATTCACTGAACTATAGTATTACATGCTGATATTTGATGTTTTCTTCTTTCTTTTTTCAATTTCTTTTGGATGCCATGCATGGAATATGAAGCAATTACAAACTTTCACCTTGCTTTTTAAAAATATATATATTTTGGGCAATAAAAAGATTAGGGTAGGGGCCAAAAATTAGGGTAGGTAGGGTAATAGGAAACAAACATCTTTTTTTTTTTAGGCCTAATGTATGATATCCTTATATGATGTCATGGGAATTAAATTGTGCTGAGAATAAGTCAATTATATGCTTGAAAGTAACATTCTATGAAATTACTCACACAACAATTTGGGTGTTCAGAGGGTGATTTTTTGAGGAATTGGGCATCCAAATGACACCCAGACGCCCTGCTGGCCAAGACTATGCTTTCAGTATTTTATAGCTCGTATAGGTTTCGTCCCACTGTGTGCTAGGAGCGTGGTTCTTACTCCTGTAGCATTTTGCCCTAATTCCTGTGACCCCCGCACACCTGCCCGCCTTTTCCTCACGGCCCTACACGGGAGTCAGGGGCAAGCGGGACGAGGACGTTAAATCACGGTAATTGAGTTCCGTGACACATCCCTGGCCGTCCATCTGATGACCAGTCACTTGTAGGCCACTTGGAGCTGCCATGGGGCTTTGTCTGAAAATGAAAGCCATACACTTACCTTTTCAGGGCTCGAAATTCAGATTTTATCCAGGGAGCCCAATTGCATCTTCCAAAGCTACCTAGAGATGTTGTGTTTAGAAACTTTGTCTGAGAATGAAAACAATACACTTACCTTTTCAGGGCTCGAAATTCAGATTTTATCCAGGGAGCCCAATTGCATCTTCCAAAGCTACCTAGAGATGTTGTGTTTAGAAACTTTGTCTGAGAATGAAAACAATACACTTACCTTTTCAGGGCTCGAAATTCAGATTTTATCCAGAGAGCCCAATTGCATCTTCTAAAGCTACCTAGAGATGTGTTTAGAAACCAGTACATCTTTGGGGTCCCCGCAGAAATCTGAGGGAGCCACAGGAGAATTGCTCCCAGCATTCCCTAATTTCAAGCCCTGCTTTTACTCATGTTCCTGCACTGACTTCATGGGCAAGCTGTGCATTAAATCACTGTGCTAGAGTTTCTGTGAAAACACATCTCTGGCTCAGGGCTTTGTCTCAAACAAAAGCACACTGATAGTATCACTGATAGCAGATGCTAGGGACCTAGCCATGACCTGCCCCACACGTCTTTTGGACAGTTTGTTTCCTGAAAAACTCCTTTTTAGTCAGGCAAAAATTTCTATGAGGAATTTTCCATTTTTGCTTCTTTTGTACTCATTAACATCATTTTTCCGAACAAGCCATCTCATCAGACATAGCTGAAGTGTAAACTGCCCTGTTTGACTTAACAGGCTACTAAAAGGAAGTTGATAAAAGGATTTGTAGAAGCTAAGTAGCTAAATCTGGATGGGCACGCCGAAGAAACTTTGTAAATTTTTGTTGTTTCGGACAGGTTTTTAAAAAAAATCCTGGCTAAGACCATAGCTCAAAGATGGAGTGGTTTCTATATACAACACCTTTAAGTAGCTTTTGAAGATGCAATTGGGCTCCTTGTAAAATAGACACTTAACTTCGAGCCCTTTCTGCTAATTGATAGATCCCTGACAAAGGAATCCTTTGGAAAACATTGAAGGGGAAACGTCAATCGCGGCACAATCTACAATTCTCCCTTAAATATTTTCCGATTTTACGCTAAATTGCTTTCAAAAGTATCATGAATTCAGGTGGGAATTTACAAAGAAAATTGGAAGCATGTTTTAAGGGTTTATTACTAATTAGGCAGAGTGTGCTAATTGGGGTGTAAAATGTCAGGTGGGTTTTCTATAGGTAATATACAGGTGATTTGTAGTGAGATCGGGGAAACAATGAGTTCATTGTTCTATAAGGAACTCTTGTATTGGCCTAGAAATAAACCAATTAAGAAACTCCAACAACATACACAAGGTGTATCATCTAATTACCTCTTCCTGCTATGGTTGGGTTGAAAGAAAAAATGTTTAAAGTGATAGGGGAACTTTTAATCATCCGCATCTTTCTTTTTAAACATTTAACCCAATTCTTGCGGCAGAAATGGCCTTATATTGCATTTCATTTAATTTTCTAACCATGTGAGAAAGTTTCCAGTGATTTTGGTTTAGGCGGTGGTTCTTGCCATGTACTCCAGGATAGGACGCCAACAAATTTTACAATATTCAATGTGAACACCTAGTTTTTAAGTCCTGGCTAAGGCCCCCCTGGTCCTGACTATTTTGGATGTATATAGATAATTGTATACATAAAATTCTATGAATTTATGAATGTTGGTCAGCACTCGATTTAAACCTCTTCTTCAAATATCTTATGACTTTATTTCAAATTTGAAGTCATTTTCAAAGATATCAGGCCAAGACAACATTCGTTGAAGGCAATATCCGGGTATGAATGAGTTATGTTTGAGTAAACTGTGAGCCATCCTCCAACATGTGAAACTTACACTGTGGAATTGTGAAAAACCAATCATGCTTTACACTCTCCCAAGTGCTTGTTTGGTTTAGAAAATTTGTTCAAATATTTTTGTTTTAAACAGTAAACTGTTGATGCAAGTATATGTACAGTACTCACAGCCTTAGACTTTTACAGTACATTAATGGAAACAAAATCCCAACTCTTGTGACGGTCTGATTTGGCGTACAGCTCTACTGTATCATTGTGGAGGACCTAACAAGGTTGACATCATAAGTGAAGGGGAAAATATCAAGTATATAATAAGTAATAGAATTGACTGTATTATTATCATCAGTATTATTATTATTATTATTATTATTATTATTATTATTATTATTATTATTATTATTATTATTATTGTTGTTATTATTTTTATTATTATTGTTATTATTATCATTATTATTTATATTATTATTATTATGATTATAATTATGATTATTATGATTATTAGTTTTACTACAGGTGAACTTGGATATGACGGGCTCAATGGGACCAGGAAAATTGGTCCGTCATATGCAAAATCCGTCATGTACATATGACGAATACTTGATATGCATCGGACTGGGACCAAGCATATCCTCCGTCTTAATGCAAAAATCTGTCGTACAGTGGTCCGTCATATCCAAGTTCACCTGTATTAATTTATCATTATTATTATTATTATTATTATTATTATTGCTATTATTATCATTATTATGAGAATTCATGACTATCATCATCATTATAATCATCATCATTATTCTTATCATCATCATCATCATCATCATTACTATGTATAAGTGTCCATTTATTAATCAGACTGTGTACTGATGTCATGATTTCTGAGTTGCACGTCATATCTATAAAAAGATGTGTAGTTTTTCATGCTCATTTTGAACCCAGGTATAGCATAGGCAGTGTCTGTATTAGAAAAAAACAAAGACAATCAGAATCTGGGTCATGTCCGCAATGGGGCAGTGCTAGGAAGGAAATGAGAATAATCACAATTTAGGGCATGCCCTCGTTGGGACAATTTTGGCAGGGTAGCCAGTGCATGTGTCACTGTGTGACACCTATACTACATTCATTAGCCTCCAGGCAGACCTCACTGTAGTGATTGCATCTACATATATTGTAGGCACACTATTGCGCTTTTTCATATATCACTGTAGAAATGGACTAGTGATTGTATCTAGTAGTACATTCATCTCAGGGACTTAGCCAGGACCTGTCCTACCCGTCTTTTGGACAGGTAGTTTCCTAAAAACTTCCTGTTTGGACAGGCAAAAATTTCTATGAAGATTTTTCAATTTTGACTTCTGGGGGGTAATAAACAAATATCTTTCTAGCAAACCATCTTCTAGGACACAACTGAAGTGTAAATTGCCCTTTTTGACACTCTAGGCTATTAAATGTAGCTGGTATATGGATTTGAAGTAAATTAGTAGCTAGATCTGGACGGGCAGAAATTTTGAAATTGCTGTTTTGGACAGGCATTTCTGAAATCCTGGCTAAGACCCTGATTCATGTAGGTGCGTTATTGCGTTTTTCCATATATATATATCACTGAGCAACTACTGATTGTATCTACATACAAGCATATCTATACATTATTGTGCTTTTTCATAAATCACTGTAAATAAAAACTATTGATTATATCTAGTACATACATGTAGGTACATTCTTGTGCTTTTCCATATATCACTGTAAGCACAGACTAGAGAATTATAGAGATTATATCTCCATTCATGTAGGTACATTATTGTGCTTTTCCATATATCTCTGTAAACAAGTACTAGTGATTGTTTCTACATTATTTTGCTTGTCCTTAGATCACTGTAAGATTGAAAGGTTAGGAGGCTGGTACAACATATCAGTGACTTTCATTGTGAGATATATCCTAAGGGTGGTGGTATATACCTAGTGCGATATGGACATTTTAACCCATTACTGCTCACAACGGCCATAACAGCCTGACAATTTTGATGAAATACTGCAGGCAAAAACATATTCAGGAAAATATTTGATGGAGAAATGTTAATCAGGATATCAATAACATCTCTCCTTCAAATATTTTGTAAAATTAATCTTAATTACAGAATTATAGTCATAAGTGTCAGAGATCCTGACGTCAATATCTGGAGAAATCCTTAAGCATTAATGGGTTAATGACACAGCCTGCACGTGCTGGATAGACATAGATGAATGCACGTCTCAGCGTGCTGGGTATCAGCACAGCATGTAGTTGCCTAGACTCCCTAGCCCCCTTAAGGGCCTAGCAGGGTAAGCTGACCTCACAGCGCATCAGCATGAAAGTAGTGGGCCAGGTCAACATTGCATTAACCCTTATGCTGCTGGTGGCTAAGTTGGCCAATACAAAATGATGAAAACCCTGGCAAATGGGTACTCATCTGGGAGCACTCAGCGAGAGCTCTCCAATGAGTACCAACATGACAGGGTTTAGAAAATGGCCTCAGCATTGGAACAGTTAACTTATAATTAACCCTTACGCTGCTGGTGGCTAATTTGGCCAATATGAAATGATGCAAAAAATCTGAAATATGACTGAAACCATGTAGAATTTTGAAATTATGATGGGCATATTAAAACTGGATTCAGCTTTCCTTAACCCTGGTAGTGCGGTGACCAGGCAGGCCTGGTCTTACAGTACAGTGGAAATCTGGCATGAGTAGGGTTAAAGTCAGAAATATTAGAAAAGTTAGCTCAGTAGCTGTTTAGGCCTAAAAAAAGAAATTGTTTGTTTCCAGGGCTCGACGTTAAGGCTAGCCCCGTAGCCCCGGGCTAGTTATTGAGAGTCAGGGCTAGTAAATTTACCTGTGATTAGCCCTGAGGGGCTAGATAGAATTAGAATATCGGCGCTTAAAAAAGTATGAAGCCCTCCTTTGGCTCTGACTATCTGGATGATAATATAACTCAATTGAGCACAATACACAGTATTCTTTGCATGTTATCAATAGAGGCTATGATATCAACAGTGGTCACTATTTGAAAAGAGTTGTCATTAATATCAGGGCTAGCAAAAATATTTCAGGGCTAGTAAAAGTTTCAGTAACTAGCCCTGCTGGGCTTATGAAGTTTTTTCTTAATGTTGAGCCCTGGTTTCCTGTAACGATCCGAAAAAAAATAGGGTAGGTAGGTCGGTAAAAAAAATTTTTTTGGTCAAAAATGTGTGTTTTATGCATGTTTTACGTTGATTGGGAGTTGGGAGGGCGGAAATTTTTTTAGGGTAGGGATTTATTAGAATAAAAACTTGTTAGGGTAGGGTTACAGGAAACAAACAACTTTTTTTAGGCCTTATATTATATAATACATTGGTTCACATATTGGATTTCTCATCGTTGAAGAATGAGGAAAGATCAGAAATTAGGAAGGACATCTAAAAACTGGTTTCAACTCTCTTAAAAATTCAGAAATATTTGAAAGTTAATATAACTTAATATAATTGCTTGGTTCACATATTGGATTTCTCTTTGTTGAAAAGGTGAAAGTACGAGATGTCGAAAAACATTTAAATGCACTTTGATGTTTTCAAAACTCAATAAATCTCTCTTGAATTTGAATGTCCTTTATCTGAGCGTTGTAAAGAGGTACACATGGCTGTAAGTCTGATTGATGTGAGAAAAAGATGTAGATGGACTAAGTATTCCTGTCATATCTGTAGCGAGAAGAAAGGTTGCGACCTCCAGGGGGGTCTTTATCTTACACAGTGGTGTAATCTTTCACCTGGTTGGCTCTTGAATGCCTGACTATCACACTCAATAGAATTGTAAGACGATGGATCACTTTTCCAAAACCTGTCACCGAAACTACACTTTTTCAGGGCTGTTGTCATGGGGACAACCTTAACCCTTCCAATGCTGAGGCTACTTTCATCCAAAGCACAATTATGCAAAGTTTTGGAAAACCATCTAAACCCTGTTGTGTTGGTATTCATTGGATAGCTTTCGCTGAGTACTCTTAGATGAGTACCCATTTCCCAGGGTTTCAGTCATTTTACAGGTTTGTTGCGTTATTTTTTATTGGCCACATTAGTCGCCAGCAGCATAAGGGTTAAGAACTAACCTAGATCTTGAGGTCCCCTTACATAGCAAAAAAAAACCTTGCAGACATGCATTTGGGTGTTGTTCCACTATAACGGGTACCGTGCCAGTCGGGCTATTTTTATCTAACAATGATTAGTTCAAGATTTGCTACATTTTTTATAAATCACCCTTTCTCTTTGTACCCATACCCTGAATGTGTTCAAATCTTCATATTCATAGCAGGGGGTACAAGATTACCCCTCTGATACATGTCGGTTATTGAGTTGAGCACAAGGGTATTAAAAGAATTGGGTCAGGGCACCCATTAGTTGTTTACCCTGTGTTCGGTTCCCTGTGCCAGACTTGATCGTCGTGGTAAGTGTGACAGTTTTGGAGAGGAGGGTTTTGCGAGGCTGAGTGAAGCACCATGGCTCTAGTCGAGAGACTGAAGCGAAGAAAGGATCGTCGTGGCGACCATCGTCGGGGTGATCCCGAGCATCATCATGTCAGGTAACTTTACCGTGTTGACTTATAGGCGACTTAACCCTTATGCTGCTGGTGGCTAATTTTGCCAGTTCAAAATGATGCAAAAACCTGAAAAATGACTGAAACCCTGGCAAATGGGTACTCATCTGAGAGTGCTCAGTAAGAGCTTTCCAATGAATACCAACATGACAGTGTTTAGATAGTTTTAAAAAAACTTTGCGTCTTTGCGCTTTGGACGAAAGTAGCCTCACATTTGAATGGTTAATCCCCCTTTAAGCCTCCCCCCCCCCCCCCCCCCCCCCTTGACAGGGTATAAACTCTCAGGTGATACCCTAAACATCTCATTCTATGACACACATGTCGAAATGGACTGACTTGTTTACCATGGGATTTCCTGCTTGTTTTCTCTACTCGAGATCAATGCAAACTGCACATTTATTTGATTTCTGTGAAGAGTATGTCAATATCAGTAACTCTGTGTGGCATTGACCTATTTGAGGACATCTTAGGACAGAGCCTGCTCTGGCTGGATTCAGTGGATTGATTCAATGAGGTAATTATAAAACAACGTATGAAAGTAAATTCATTTGATATTGTTTATTTCTGCTTAGATATAAAGATTCAGAAGTATTCAAAATAAATTCTTGGTCATACTTTTCACTTCATCAAATTTGATTGTTATTATATTGTCAAGGAAATATCTAAAACATACAAATGTTAAAGTGAAAGCTTTGATTTTTATTAACTTTGATAGTCAAAAAATTAATTGATTTTTAGAAATTACCTTTTAACCTGGTGATGCTGCATACTGTATCTATAGCTCTGTAGATCTCATGGCATGCTACTCAGGGCCCCAGGCAGTCTTGGGGGTCATTCAGTACGCTTATTGGCCATCTATCAGGCCAAGGACTGAGGGCACAGAGCAGTGTTTGGAAAATGACCTCTCCTTGAAATAACAAATGTGGGACTTGATTTTGAATGATTTATACTCCACTTTACCGAGTGAGTTTCAAAAGCAACATAACTTTGCTAGATAAAATTTGCATTAATAAAGGGAACTCTTAAGCATGATGGAGAAAGATCTAGAGCGTTAGCAGAGGCAGTGAAACTATGGGACCAATGTTAGGAACCATAAACCATACTAAAAACCTCAGACGTATTTGTTGATATCCCTCCAATAAACACTTTTTCAAAACAACAACATTTGAAGTGGAATCATCATTCATAAATTAAACATTATCGATTAATTCCAAAGTTATTTGCATCAGTCTCATTGGTGTGGAGGACACTTGGCAAAGAGATCTCCAGGTACGGATGGGTTAAAACTTTTGAAGCTGAAAGGTCATTCATAACTTAATTCCAAAGTTGTTTTTTTTCGAAAGTCTCATACAGTGTCTTAGCCAGGATTTCAAAAATGCCTGTCCAAAACAGCAAAAAAATTTCAAAATATCTGCCCGTCCAGATTTAGCTACTTATCTACTTCAAATCCTTATACCAGCTACATTTAATAGCCTAGTGTGCCAAAAAGAGTAATTAATACTTCAGCTATATCCAAAAAGATGGTTAGTTAGGAAAATATTTAGTTATTACACCCCAAAAGTCAAAATTGAAAAATCATCAGAGAAATTTTTGCCTGTCCAAACAGGAGGTTTTTAGGAAACTACCTGTCCAAAAGACAGGTAGGACGGGTCCTGGCTAAGTCCCTGGACTCACTCTCATAGGTGTGGATGACCTGTAGCAAAGAAATCTCCAGGAACAAATGGGTTAAGTCTTAGGTTTGATATTTTCGCACACTTTGTTGCAGACTAAATATATATATATTTAGGTAAAACATTTTTTTAGAATGTATCCTATCAAAAAGTGTGAGATATGTGAGTTATATCCTAGCAGTCATATTGAAATTAAACTTACACTGAAATTGACATGTAAAGAAATTCCTGACTGAAACATTTTGTTGTCATGGTGCGAGTGTTTACTGTGTTATGAGGGTTTGGGTGCCCATATGTTTCTAGAACGCCCTAATGCCTATACTCAAAAAGATGTAGAGGGGGTACCGTATTACCCCGCATACAACACACACTTTTATACACCACACCACCTATGTCAAGGAGGGGGAGCGTGTTATCAACGGGTACATAAACATAACTTTTTTTACATCGGGGCGTGCATGGTAGCGAACATCTATCTTTAGTGGGTTCCTATTGTCTATTGTCCTGTCACCATGACGATGTTATGACGATTGCTATTCTGATACCCTATATGTACCAGCTCATGTTTAAAAATAGACTACCCGTACTGGTAATTGGTATCACCTGAACAGTGACTCTGAGCACTATAAACACTGTAAGCCTCTAATTCAAGAGGCAACGCGGGTTACGGTACAAGGGTCAAGTACTTGACCGGACACTCCACACTCCCCATCTCCGCCTGCGTGTTATTAACGGGGAATTGTATTTTACATATGGGAAAGGGACTTGGGGAGGGGGTGCGTATTATCTATGGGGTGCGTGTTGTATGCGGGATAATACGGTATGACCCTACTTTCAGCTCTGGACACCAAGATTTTGGTACCCATATTTTTCTAGAACTCCCTAATGTCTATGCTAAAAAAGGGGTAGAGGGGGTATGACCCTACTTTCAGCTCCGGACACCAAGATTTGGGTGCCCATATGTATCTAGAACACCCTGTTGGCTAAGCTGAACCAAGTGTCCATACCGAAAAAAGGGTAGAGGGGGAATGACCCTACTTTCAGCTCCTGACACCAATATTTGGGTGCCCATATGTTTCAAGAACACCCTGTTGGCTAAGCTAAACCAAATGTCCATACCGAAAAAGGGGTAGAGGGGGTATGACCCTATTTTCAGCTCTGGAGACCAAGATTTGGGTGCCCATATGTTTCTACCAGCTAAGCTGAACCAAATGTCTATACCGAAAAAGGGGTAGAAAGGGTTTGACCCTACTCTCAGCTCTGGGGACCATTAATACCCCTTGCAGGCAGGGTGCAGAAACTGATTGCTGTTTAAGGGTATCACACATTAGGGTGCATTAGGGGGGAACGCCCCACTGGCCACGGCACATCAGAGACAAATTAACACATTCATGTCTGGAGATATCTTTGGCAGTGCCGTCTTCCCCTTTAACCCTTATGCTGCTGATGGCTAATTTGGCCGATACAAAATGATGCAAAAAAAGCTGGTAAATCACTGAAGCCCTGGCATATGGGTACTCATCTGAGAGTACTCAGCGGGAGCTATCCAATGAGTACCAACATGACAGGGTTTAGATGGTTTCAAAAAAATCTTTGCATCTCTGTGCCTTGGACACAGTAGCCTCAGCATTGGAACCCTGGATAATAATACTTTTCAAAATAACTTTGGAACAATTCATAGATTCACAGAAAATATGAAGGAGATTTGTGGGTCAAGTTCTGATCTGCATCTTATCTTCAAATATATTTCTAAAGTGGTTAAGTCACAAAGTCATGTTCTGTTTGAATTAGTTAGAAAGTTTGTGGGCGGTACAGACATGAAACATCCATTTATACAATTTGAACGCCCCCCCCCCCCTGGGGGACCTTAAAAAAAGAGTTGGACATTTAGTGACAAAAGAATCTAAAATATCTACGCAATGAATTTAAGTCAGGACTCAATCATCTAATCGATCTTCAAATTTGATGCAAATTTATATTGTCTGGACCTAAGATAAATTCTGATAAGAACTTAGGAATGAAGCAAAATTTGCAAAATATTTGAAGCAGTGTTGTTTGTTGAACTTGGATCAACATTTTCTTTGAAACATTTAACAAAAGATGCTTTGTCATGAAAATAGGGAGGCTGTTTTTGGCACTACAGTCTTGAATGAAATTGGTTGATGGGCAACCATAATATACCTAAATAAAGACATGCTTGTGCTTGTGGCTGTTGTAATGGTTGCCTTACTAAGTGGTCATTACACCAGCTGCTCCTTGTGATTAAATTGTCCTTAACCCTTCCACTGCGGAGGATACTTTTGTCCAAAGCCCAAGGGCGCAAAGACTTTTGATAACCATCTAAACTCTGTCATCTTGGTGTTCATCGGAGAGCTCTTGCCGGGTACTCTCAGATGAGTGCCTATATGCCAGTGTTTCAATCATTTTTCTAGTTTTTTTGCATCAGGTTGTATTGACTGAATTAGCCACCAGCTCAGCATATAATACGGGTTAGAACTGGAGGAAACTGTTATACCCATGCTACTGACAACTTTCTCATGTCTTGAGCTGGATATATAGCACTGGTACCTTTAGCAGTGCTGAAAGACAGCAGGCCGTTAGCTATTTTGTGTTGGCCAAATTAGCCACTAGCAGCATGAAGGTTAACCCTTACAATGCTGAGGCTACTTTTGTCTAAAGCACAAGAACGCAACTATTTTTGAAAACCATCTAAACCCTGTCATGTTGGTATTCATTAGATAGCTCTCGCTGAGTATTCTCAGATGAGTACCCATTTGCCAGGGTTTTGGTCATTTTTCAGGGTTTTTGCATAATTTTATATTAGCCAAATTAGCCACCAGCAGCATAAGGGTTTTAAAAGCTTGTGGCTGTCATAATGGTTGCCTCACTGTGGACATTACCAGAGCTGCTCCTTGTAATTAAGCGGTCTTTAACCCATTAATCGCCATGGCAGCCTGGGGCTACCTGACTATTGTGGTGACATCTTTCTTATCAGGGCATGTTCGGGGAAATAATTGAAAGGGAAATATACATCAGAACCTTGCCTAGAATTCTTCTTCAAATATTTAGGAAAAAGATGCTTTTTCCTCATATTTTATTTTATATTTGTTGTCGTACCAGACGACACTTTTCAAGCAGAACCTGTGAGTGAGCGTGAATGGGTTGAAGTGTCTGCAGGTGTGCAGGTGGCCTTGAGGGTATATGGAGGGTGCTAGGGTGCTTAACCCTTATGCTGCTGGTGGCTAATTTGGCCAATACAAAGTAATGCAAAAATTCTTAAAAATCGCCGAAACCATGGCAAATGGGTACTCATCTGAAAGCACTCGGTGAAAGCTTTCCAATGAGTACCAACATGACAGAGTTCCGATGGTTTTCATAAATATTTGCATTCTTGTACATTGGACAAAAGCAGCCTTAGCATTGAAAGGGTTAACCTAGGGAGTGTGGGTATGAGTACATTAGTGTTAAGGGCCGGCAGTTAGCAGCTACCATCTTGCCCTTTGGGGTATGGTGAGGAGGGTGCTAGGGTGCTTAACCTAAGGGGTGTGGGCATGGGTACATTAGTGTTCAGGGCCCAGTGTGCCAGGTACATTTTCCTGATGGTTCGGCATTTAACAGCTACCATTTTGCCCTCTGGGATGTGCAGAGAGGCTGATCGTCATGGTGACATGAGAGAGCACGACCATTAGGAAATGAAGACTTGATTTTGATAATTTAGGGAAAGGCGAATATAGAGATAGATGACCCTGAGCATCTTAACCCTTATGCTGAGGGTCTTAGCCAGGATTTAGAAACTGGATGTCCAAAATTTAAAAATGTAAAATTTCAAGGGAGACAAAAATATATTTGGGTACGAACCATAAACATGTATTTACTCATTAAAATTGGGCATAGCATCTTTATACAATTTCATGGGAATTATATTTAGGTGGAAAAATTTCAATTATGTGCTTGGAATTGACGTTTTAAGAATTTACTTTCCAAAATACTTGGGTGATTGTTAGGGCTTCCAGTGTCCAAAATCATTCTGCTGGTGGCTAATTTGGCCAATACAAAGTGGCTGAAACCCTGGCACTTGGATACTTATCTGAGAGTACTCAGCAAGCGCTATCAAATGAATACCAACGAGACAGGGTTTAGATGGTTTTCAAAAACCTTTGCTTCCTTGTGCTTTGAAAGATAATAGCCTCTGCATTGGGAGGGTTAAAGACTTAAAGGCCAGTGCCTCCCAGATCACGACTTTTTCAGAACTTTCCAAATCTCAGTTTACCAATTTTGACCACATGTGCTCTGTAAATTGAAAACAGCAGTTAGAAGTTCTCACATTGACACCATTACGGTACCCCCAGGAGGACAGAGCGACACGACTACTTAGATTGTAATTACTTTATAATTAAGTGATAAAAGGGGCTAAGGAGGGTGAGTTGAAATAATTAGTACTGATAAGCCGGAGAGTTGAGTTGGCACAAGTAGGTGTCTGCTCTCATTTCAGTAGAGTCTGACTACCTGCTTAGATGAAGAAAAAATGGATGTGTAGCGAGAGACTAATTGCTATAATGCGCTATATAGTGAAGGGCTGGACATGACTGGGGACTCTGATCTGGCATCAGCGTGAGGTCACGAGGGTACAAGGACCAATCATGGCTCTTGTATCATTTATATTACAGAGAAACCTGTGCGCGAGCATGCACACAGCACGACTTTTGGTCTATTGGTTGTGACTAGCCTGTTCAGCTTGACCGACTGGTTTCATATCCACTTGTTTTTATTTATCTAAGCTACCTGCTAGTATTTAACCTAAGGTTCTTCCTAAAAGGCTTTGTCTGAGTCTGTGATACCTTTGAAAACAACTCATGAATAATGCATGAATTAAAAGAAATATTGTAAGCAGACTATAGCCACTTAGGTTTTGATGAATTATCTACCTTCAGATATTCCCTGATATATATTTATTTGATATATATTCCCAAAATATTTGTGGGCTTTTAGCTGCTACATGCGTGATAGGGAGATACTGACAGACAGTCTAAATATATGTAGTGTTATTTTGTACACCATATGTCCAGTGGATACCTTTCCTCACTGAGCAGTACAAGTTACTTGGCAGATCTCAAGATCACCACACAGTAGCAGAGACCACACATGATGAGACAGTACATAGTTGTCATTATACTGGGGTGAAAATTAAGGTGATCAGTTTACATGTGTTTGGTTTAAAAAGATTTTGTACTTTAAAATTAGAATATAAGTGGCTTTGCATGGTGTCCTTGGGCCTAAAGAAAGTGTTCAAGTTATGGAGGCTTTCAATTTTGATGTAGAAATAGGGTCATACATCCGGTATATGGCAGAGTTTCTGTCATTTTTCAGGTTTTTTTACATCATTTTGTATTGGCCAAATTAGCCACCAGCAGCATAAAAGTTAAATCCCACCATGTAGGCTTTCCTGCAGCAGTTACTGTGTGGGTAACTAGTGAGTTAAATGGGTCCCTTGACCTGGTAAGAGAAACGATCTTCATGCTTCACATACATATTTCTCTTTCTCCACCACTGTGTACTTGGCCATTTCCAGGGTATATAATACACACATGCAGTAACTTGTAGCAAATTAGAGAAATCACACTCTTCGCTGCTTGTATTATACTGCACTATTTCTGTGTGCTTAGTCAAACCATTAACCCATATGTTGCTGGTGGCTAAATTGGCCAATCCAAAATAATGCAAAAAAAAACTGAAAATGACCGAAATCCTGATATAGTATGGCTACACATCTGTGAGTACTCTATAAGGAGGGCTATTCAGTGAGTACCATATTGACAGGGTTTAGATGATTTTCAAAAATCTTTCCATCCTTATGCTTTGGACAAAAATATAGCCTCAGCACTGGAAGGGTTAAACATACACACAGTGAATACTGGTCAGGGTAAACAGCATACTTAGAAAACGATTGTGATTCTTTCTATATTTAAGTTATTTTTTTAGTAAGAATCAAAGACTCTAGACAATGATATTGACTACCGTAGTTTCGCGTGTATAAGACGCACTTTTTTACATGAATTTTCCCACTCAAATCGGGGGTGCGTCTTGTACACAAAGCTAGAAATCTAAGGTGTTTTACATTGAGTTCCCAGGCCACACGGAGATACGGTGGATTACCTGAACTCAACTCTACCTAGATTCAAACAAGCGGGCGGGTTATGCCAAATTACAATTCTAATGCGACAAGGACAATGCCCATCAACGTATGCCGCGGCTTCTATGAATTGTAATTGTAATTGCAGTACCACCCTCCATCAGATATTATTGATTACAATCTATATCGTGCCTAGGCCAATGAGTAACGGGCACTGACACAGAGTGATAAGTATTCATGTCAACTTTCACACATTTCGATGTGTTTCACCAGTTTTCTAGCGTTTTTCGTGAGGAGTTGACCTGCCACAATGTTTACGAAATGGGGGTGCGCACTATACACAAAGCTAAGGTCTCTACATCATTTCAAAGGCCTGAACAAGGGGTGCGTCTTATATACGGGTGCGTCTTATACACGCGAAATTACGGTATGCTTATTAGGCTTCATTCGGAAATTGTCGTCTGGAGCGATGATACTTTTGACAATAACTTTTGAATTGGGAATTATTTTACAAATTTTTTGAAGGAGAGTTGTTGGTGATGTTCTGATCATGATTTCTCCTTCAAATATTTCGCCAATTGTGCTAAAACCTGAAAGATTTCTTCAAAATCCTCAGGCTGGTTTTGGCCGCTGTGAGCATTAATGGGTTAAACAAGCTAACCTATTTGTGCTTTGAGGTCTTTCAGACAGGTGTAGTCTTGACTATGGTCTTAACCAGGATTTAAAAACTCGGTACCTCAAAAGGCTTTGATCAATAAGAAATACGCGAAATGGAGAGGACATTTTTGGCACTTCAGGCAGGAAAGGGTTAACCCATTCACACTCAGAGTTCCATTAGATAGTATCGTCTGCTACTCTCATACTTTTGAAAATAACTTGGGAATAAAGCAAAAGTTCACAAAATATTTGAAGTAGAGTTGTTGCTTGGCTTATGATTAACATTTCTCCTTCAAATATTTTCCAAAAAATGCTTTTGTTAGAAAAGTATTATCAAAATTGTCAGGCCTGTTTTGGCCGCTCTAGGTGTGAATGGGTTAAGGCACAAGCAGAGGATAATTATGCAGGTGGCAATCATTTCTCTTTGAACTGTCAATCAACCCAAGCCTGCTCATGGACAGAGATTATCAAGCAGATGGTGTGTGTGTTTCTCATTGTGGTCACTGCACACATTCCACAAGTGACAGATAGATTGAACCATGGTCTTAGCCAGCAGGGCGTCTGGGTGCCTTTTTGGACACCCAAACCCTTAAAAAGAACCCCTCAGGACACCCAAATTTTTCAGTGTGGAATTTCTAGAAAATCTCAATCTCAAGCTTATGATTGAATTTTTCCACATCCTTATCATTCCCATGACATTGTTGAATGATATCATGCCTTTGTTGATGAATTTATACATGTTTATGGTTGAAATATGAAGTATATTGTGATCCCCCTTAAAAATTTGGACGCCAAAAATTTTTACAACTGCCAATTTTAGGCGCCCAGTTTCTAAATCCTGGCTAAGACACTGGATTGAACGCATTCACACCTCAGACTTATTAGTATGTTGCAAATGCACCACAGACAGCCCTCTACAAATGTCATATGTTTGTAAAGCAGCCAGCAGGGTCTTAGCAAGGATTTTGAAACTGGGTGCCTAAAATTGGCAGTGGTAAAATATTTGGGTGTCCAAATTTTTGGGTGTCACAATATACTCATATTTCTACCATGAACATATATATACATTCATCAATTAAGGCATGATATCATTAAACAATGTCATGGGAATTATAAGGAAATGAAAAAATTCAATTATAAGCTTGAATTTGAGATTTTTAGAAATTCCACACTAAAAAAAATGGGTGTCCTGAGGGGTTCTAATTAAAGGTTTGGGTGTCCAAAAAGGCACCCAGACACCCTGCTGGCTAAGGCCATGCCTCAGACTTACGTTGCAAATGTACTAATGTCATATGTTTGTAAAGCGGCCAGAGTCACCAGACCAACATATTACACGTGTTACAACAGGCACCAACATAAGTACTAGCCCGCTTGCCCCGGCAAGTGAATTTTTGAAAAAGGGCTTTCGGGCAAGTACATTTTAGTTTTCACTTGCCTGAATGGGAAAGCTGATTTTCTAAAAACTAAACAAAATTATTTTGTATTAAATGGCCCAAATACCCAGAAATATGCAAACAATGCAACAAAACTGAAAAGAAACTGGTTTTCAAATCTTTAAATCCATGATAAACAATACATTCCTTTCTAGCATATGTTATAACTTATTTCGGGCAAGTCAAAAATGATTTGGGCAAGTAAGAATCATTAACTACTTGCCCGGCATGGCAAGTTAGTTCTGAAAATTATGTCGGTGCCTGTACAAAATCTAGCAAAGATATGACCTCGAGAGCCAGGTTTCATAATCATTAGACCACAACAGGTAAATCTTGCTGATACATTTGCAAGGTATTTTCAGGGTCCACCCTGTACCGATAAAAATCATAACTATTGAAAAGTGTCCCAAATTTCTGATAATTTACGGTATGTGCCCGAGTAAAACCTATTTGTTTTGATGCGACCCTGCAGCGTGTGCTGCAGTAGTTTGTTGTTTTAGCATTAGGTGTCGCCCCTCAGGTGTACCACAAACACAATGGCCCTTCATCTTATCACTTCCCTACGTCACCATAGACAACACAGGGTCTATAGGTCTTAGGTAGGACTTTACGAAAGTCATCACAAGCTGACAGTTGTGGGTCTGTAGGTTAGGCTGGCACCGAGAGACTTAATCTAAAAACCGGGTGCCTAAAATTAGCAATTGCCAACTTTTTGGGCGTCCTTTTTTTCAAGGGAAACCACAATATACTCAGATTACAACCATAAACATGTAGCTTCTTAAGGTGGGTCCAGCACTTAGGACATTTCCGACATTAGCTAGCATTTTCTTCATTTACAGCTTGTAGGTGATTGTAACACTCAGTAAACTATATATTTTCTGAAAGAAGACCTTTTATGCTACCTCTTAATGCTACTTTGATTTAGCTTTTCATTAATGTCAGAGTTTTATTATAAAAAATGTAATATGTTATTTTTTCAATTGAATTATTTTCTGCCCACAGCAGCGGGTCAGAACGCCAACTTAACTTGGATGGAATATAAGTTCATTTATGAACCTAGAAAAGGGTGTCTTGGATTTTCAATTCCCGCGAGATATGAGGGAAATTAACTCATTTCTCTGGAAAGACCACCCCCACCTGGCTTTGACATTAAATATCTGCCACAATAATGCAAATAAAATAAATCCAAGACACCCTTTTCTAGGTACATGTATGAACTTGTAATCCATCCAAGTTAAATTGGCGTTCTGTCCCGCTGCTGCGGGCTGAAAGTGATTTAATTGGAAAAATAACATTTTACATTTTTCTCAATAAAACTCTGACATCTAAGAATAGATAAATCAAAATAGCACTGAGATATAGCTAGAAAGCTATTCTTTTAGGAAATATATAGTTTACTGGGTGTTACAATCCCCTACAAGCTATAAATGATGAAAATGCTAGCTAATGTCCTAAGTGCTGGACCCACCTTAATGAAATGTTGCATTATATCCCTGTACAATGGGAATCATACTGAGGTGAAAATAAACAAAACAATTATATGCTTAAAATTGGGATTTTAAGAAATTCCGTACAAACATTTTTTTTGTGTCCAGAGGGGTGATCTTTGAGGGTTTGGGTGTCCGAATGACGCCCCGACACCCTGCTGGCTAAGACTATGCCTAGAGATAGCTGAAAAACGTTTGCAAACAACAGACAACACAGGGTCAATCTGAGGCCCTGAACTCAACAAAACAAATACACTCAAGACAAATATTTACCGAAGAGTTCCGCCTTTAAATAGCTAAGTATGCAGTCCTCAAATACAGAACCTCCTAGCTACTGATCCGTACAGAAGCTCTAGGTGTTTGTAGTTATTTAGTGAGACCTCACGGAGGACACTATGGTATTAGGAGCATAGTCTTAGCCAGCAGGGCATCTTGGAGTTTTTTGGATACCCAAACCCTAAAAAATCACCTCTCAGGACATACAGATTTTATTGTGAGTAATTTTTGAAAATGTCAATTTCAAGCATTCGTATTACTTAGTCACGTTACAAAAACTACCTGTGTTAAATTAAGATTTCTACTGCATGTTCTTCCAGAATGTACCAGAATGTATAGACCAATTAAATTCCTGGAGTAGTTCAAAAAGGTTTTTGCCTATTTCAATAATATCTTTGGAATATGATGTCATTTTGAACACCCAAACCCTCAAAAACCACCCTTCAGGACCAATTTTAAGCATATCATTGAATTATTTTGACCTCAATATAATTCCCATGGCATTGTATATTGATATCATACCTTATTTGAATATCTAAATACATGTTTATGGTTGTATGTAGAGAGTATTTTATGATTTCCCTTGAAAACTTAGACGCCCCAAAATTTAACAATTACCAATTTTGGGCACCCAGTTTATAAATTCGGGCTAAGACCCTGCTGCCCCCCACTATTGCCAAAAGGCAGCACTACAGATTAAGGACAAAAAGGTTTCAGTCTAAACCAAGAAACTGAGTCAAGGTCACAGATCACATGTGAACACTAATTAGACAATATACACATGTTATGTAAGTCAGAAGTGTCGTAGACTGATTGCGCAGGTTAATAAATGTCAACTGCTCTTGGTAATGATTAGTTATTGATGTTTGATACACTTCTCTATATCTTAGGCCAGTCCAATTCTATTTTTGGTTAAGGAATCGCCGACTGATTTTGGGGTAAATTCAAAAAAAAATTAAAATTCCAAATTTTCTAAAACAAAATTTCAAATTTTTTGCCAACGTTACTTCGTTGACCGTTCATGAAAAAACTACCTACTCCCTCACAAAAAGGCCTTTATTTTTTTATGTTTTCAGGCCACTATATTTAAAGAAAACATTCAGAATAAAGTAAATTATGCGATCTCGGTCTTTCGCCTACATCGTCTTAACCGGCAACCATTTTGGCATGGCTCAGAGGTCAGCGCGCCCATAATGCATTTCGCACAGAGGTCAACATCCCGCTTCTTCCAATGTAAGGCCTAAAAAAAGAAATTGCTTGTTTCCTGTAACGGTCCGAAAAAAATAGGGTAGGTAGGTCGGTAATTTTTTTTTTTTGCATTATATTTTTGGTCAAAAATGTGTGTTTTATGCATGTTTTTCGTTGATTGGGAGTTGGGAGGGCGAAAAAAAACTTTGGGTTAGGGATTTTTTTGAATAAAAACTTGTCAGGGTAGGGTTACAGGAAACAAACAACTTTTTTTTAATGCCTAAACAGGGATTTTTGTTTTTTTTATTTGTTTTTGCGCCTGACTAACTTTTTTGGAGCAAAAATTTCTGTAAGACCAAAAATCAACTTGTACTGGCCTTAGGAAGACATGATATGTTCAGGTTCACAATCAATCATGTGAAATTCACCTTTGAGTTTACAACCATTACTGAACACGCAGTCCGGGCGTGGACTCCTTAACCCTTCCAATGCTGACGCTTATACTTTCGCCCAAAGCACAAGGATGCAAAGATTTTCGAAAACGGTCTAAACCCTGTCATATTGGTATTTATTGGATAGCTCTCACTGAGTACTCTCAAATGAGTACCTACATGCCAAGGTTTCGGTCATTTTTATTTTAGGTTTTTGCATCATTTTGTATTGGCCAAATCAGAGACATTACTTTAAGTAGGTGTCTCTGGCCAAATTAGTAGGGATGTCATTGTTTAGAATTTTTGATCGATTCGATATATTGATAAATTGATTTCGATTTTGATTATTTCGATACGATGCATTGATATATCCATAGAAATGCCATCTATGCCATGATGAAAAATCATGAAGCATTTATGCTGGTTTTTCACCATTTAATGAGGGTCCTGCCTCATTTTATTGCTTCTTCTTGGAATGCAACAAGAAAAGGGAGGCATGACCATGTAGAGAGATGCTTTTTAGAAAGTATGCGACTAGCAACATCAGCAATATTCAGCTCTAAATATCTTCTCTAAGTGTCCATTTTCATGTTTTGATATTTCGATACATTGCGATACGTATTGACAAGTGAAAGCAGGCTGTATTGTTTAAGGAGAGTTATCGATATACCGATATGCCCCATATCAATGACAGCCCTACAAATTAGCCACCAGCAGCATAAGGGTTAATTCAATAAGTGTAAGTCAGTTTGATAACATTGACAGAGGGTTTGAGCAAGCAGGGTGTCAGGTCACAAATATTCTCATTATCACAAATGGATGACCTTGATCATTTTATAGGTCAATATAGGAAAACAATATCAAATTTGAACATAAGAATTATGCTAAGTTCTGTTACACATCCCTACAATGCTACATGACTTCTTAATCTTAGGTTTAAAAACTGAAGACGAACTTAAGAAAAAGTTTCAAGGGTTGTTTGGACACAGATTTGATTTCAGCTTTGATAACGCTTCACATTTTGTACACAAAGTCCACCTTATTTCATCATTAATTCACATCTGGGAGAGACATGATTTGGAAGGAAATTGGTCAGATTTAATGACACCAATCAAGCGATGTTATGATAAGAAGATGACATTATTGCCAAATATATCCTTACATGTCAGCTGAAAAAAAAAGTTAATTTTTCTACCGAGACATTCTTTCAGGGCTTTTACCTTTATGCTGATGGTGGCTAATATGGCCAAAACAAAATGATTCACAGGGCTCGACATTGATGCTTGCCCCGTTGCCCCAGGCAAGTAGAATTTGTAAATCGTAGCTGAAGGGCAAGTGGAAACTGTATTTTGCTTGCCCCACTGGGCAAGTACACTGTATATGTTTCAGGGTTACTTCTGAGAACGAGTGCAAGTTTTGTGGTATAGCATCCAAGCTTGTCCTAAAAAATATGCTTTCACATGTCATGCAGCACCATGATTCTCGGTTTTAAATGAAACATAAAACATACAATTTTTCAAGAGCAAATGAGAGTTGGAGTAGGGCAAGTGAAAGTAGAATCTCACTTGCCCTACTTGGCGCAAAAGTTTAAGCTGTGCACTGGATTCCATCTAAGCTCTGTGTTTGCTTATTTTACTGACAACTTTATTTAGTGATGAATAATATTGTTTTTTGTTTTTTTTCTAATTTTGTTGTTTTGCACAAAAAAGGTAAAATTCTCTTATTTCCTGTTACTATTTATTTCTTCTTTTACTTTTGTACTTGTATACAGTTTTTTCAATGCAGGTTGCAGTCCATAGTCACATACAAGACATTAACCCATTCACACTCATAGTTCCTTAAGAGAGTATTGTCTGCTGCTTTTATACTTTTGAAAATAATTTGCGAATTAAGGGAATGCTTGCTAAATATTTGAATGAGAGTTGTTTTGTGGCTTCTAATTAACATTTCTCCTTGAAATATTTTCCAAAAAATGCTTTTGTAAGTGAAATATTTCCCAAATCGTCAGGCCTGTTTTGGGTTAAACTGGCGGAAACTGTTGTATCTAAGTAACTGGTAACTTTCCCATGTCTTTTGCAGAACCTTTAGCAGCGGTGAAATTCAGCAGGCAGTCAAATAAATCCCTCGTGGAGCCTCTTATTTGGTGGACTATGATTTATTTGATTGTTTGAGACATAGATAAGCTTTAAGTGTTTCTGGCGTTGATTACATTGTAAGTCCTCTCACCTCATAGATACAGGTGTGAAATCCCTTAGTGGGGCCTCTTTAAAGGTTGTCTCTATTGGTTTGATATTGGTAACCCTTTTAAGGCCTCTCACCTTGTAGATACAGGTGTGAAATCCCTTGTTGGGCCTCTTTAAAGGTAGCGTCTTTTTGATATGAATGTTTTGACGTTGATTACCTTGGGATTTAGGTATGAAAACCCTTGTGGGGCCTTTATATATAAGGTAGTCTATGGATATTAGCATGTAGGTGCTCTGAACTTAAGGATACAGACATGTTTTGACGTTGATTACCTTGGGATTTGGGTATGAAAACCGTTGTGGGGCCTTTATATATAAGGTAGTCTAGGATATTAGCATGTATGTGCTCTGAACTTAAGGATACAGACTTGAAATCCCTTGTGGAGCCTCTATATATAGGTTGTCTATGAAAAAGCATGTAGGTCCTCTGATATAGGATTGAAATCCCTTGTGGGGCCTCTTTAACCCAGTGATTTCTAGAATGCCCAAAAAACTCATTATTTTATGTATATTTTTTGTGATCAAAACGATGTATAAAGATAAGGTATTAATGTATAAAGAAGATTTTTTACTGATCTAAATTTACAATTCTACAAATATTTTTTGAATGTATACTGAAATCTTAAGTTATTTTCGAAAAGCAGGAATAAAAAGGTTAAAGGTTGTCTTTATAAATCTGATTGTTTATGACATACATGGGTTCCCTGAGTCCTTTCACCCTTGGACTTGATCAGATAAGCTTTTTCACCTCACTCGGTCTCTCCTAAACGCAAATAATAATGATGGCGAAAGCAAAGAAGCTAGGATTTCTCTCCGTAGACCTGAACAAGTGAGTACAAAACACACTATTTTAACAAAAATGCTGGAAGTTTTTATAATATTTATTAGGGAAATCAACTTAAACAGAAACTATAATGTTTTCTGTTAGTGTCAACTAAAAACATATATGTAGATAGGTACCCAATGAAATCCTGGGTGCATTTGTACGATTGCTGAAAATGCTAACACATCTTTGCCCACAAAGATATCATCAAAATAGTCAGGACAATATTGGGCACAATGAATCTAAACAGAAACTACAGGTGAACTTGGATATGACAGACTCAATAGGATCCGGAAAATTGGTCTGTCATATGCAAAATCCGTCGTATACATATGACAAATACTTGATATGTATCGGACTGGGACCAAGCATATCGTCCAACATATGCAAAAATCTGTTGTACAGTGTTTTCAGTGTCAACAAATGCATATATATGTAGAAATGTACCCCATGAAATTCTGGGTGTATTTTTTAGGATTGCTGAAAATGCTCTTGCCACAAAGATATATCATCTGAATAGTCAAGACAATATTGGGCTATATAGTCAGATTGGATTTAACCCTTATGCTGATGGTGGCTAATTTGGCCAATACAAAATGATGCAAAAAAAACTTTTAAAAAAATGATTTAAACCCTGGCAAATTGGTACTCATCTGAGAGTACTCAGCGAGAGCTATCTAATGTATACCAGGGTTTAGATTTTTTTCAAAAATCTGTTTTCAAAAATCTTCGTTTTCAAAAATCTTTGTTTTCAAAAATCTTTGTTTTCAAAAATCTTTGTGTCCTTGTGCTTTGGAGGAAAGTAGCCACAGCATCGGAAGGGTTATACAGAAACTTTAGTGTTTTCTGAATGTGTCAACAAAACGTATTTGTAGATAGATACCCATTGAAATCCTGTGTCTGTTTCTCTGATTGCTGAAAATGCTCTCGCCACAAAGATATCAACAAAATAGTCAAGACAATAATGAGCCGTATGGCCCCGCACAGTGTCTTAGCCAGGATTTAGAAACTGGGTGCCTAAAATTGGCAGTTGTAAAATTTTTTGGGTCTCCAAATTTTTAAGAGGGATCACAATATACTCATATTTCAACCATAAACATGGACAAATTCATCAAAATAAGGCATGATATCATTAAACAATGTCATTGGAATTATTTGGAGATGAAAAAAATTCAATTATAAGCTTGAGATTGAGATTTTTAGAAATTCCACTCCCAAAAAATTGGGTGTCCTGAGGGGTTCTTCTTATGGTTTTGGGTGTCCAAAAAGGCACCCAGATGCCCTGCTGGCTAAGACCATGGCCCCGCATGAATGAATTTAAGAAAAGACACTAAGTCGGCATTACTTCAATTCAATTCAATACTTTATTTCAGACACAGGTGGTCCATATACACAGTACAATATTGACTGGTCTCCCAGTGTTTACCTACACTACTATCTTTAATATACTTTTCTACTGTTTGAAGGATGCTGTTGGCACTGTTATTGATACAAGTATTGAATTTGTAAATATCTAATCTTTCCTATTTTGTTTTCGATTGGGTCTGGTCAAGTGCCCTGTATTCTTAAATTCTGAAATTACAAAAATGAAATTGTTACTGGAACATTAATTTTAGAAAAACCTTTCAAATAAAAAACAAAAATAAGATTTTTCCTGACTAGTGAATACGGTCAGGAACTATTCAAATAAATAGTTCCTGATACGGTGCATGAAGAATGAGATAAAGGTAACTTAAGGTAAGTCCTATATAAAATGGAAGTAGACAGACAGGCAGACAGATTATCATAGCAGACAGCCTTTTATGAATAGCCAGTAGTTATTGTTGTTAAATTAAGTTTTTGAAATAAGTTTTTCCATGGAAGTGCAAGTGCAAAACAAAACAAAAAACTTTTCAAATTAAAATAAAAAAGTTCCCATCTCAGAAGATAGAGATAGAAATAATGAGCTAGAGGTTACAAACCCTTTATAGGGAAGGTATTCGGTTTATAGTCTTGTATCCACCGAAGCGCTCACACGACCTTCCTCCCCTAGGAGGCGCTGTACACATGGAAACCATTTCAATCCCCCAGGGGATATTCCAAAGCGACTGGCAGCATATAGCGCACAAGCTCTAAGCACTGCCTTATTTATGCTAAAAAAAATAAAGGGAAGATGATGGTCTTTTCCTCAGTAGGCATCAACAACATAAATAAAATTCAAATAAAAAACAAAAATACGAAACTTTTTCCTGCTAGTGAGTAAAGTGCATACGGACTGAGAAGGTAGCCATATAGGGGAAGGAGAAAGACTGGTAGACATTATTATTGAGGACAGCCTTGTATGGGTGTATACAGCCAGCAGGCATCAATGACATAGATAGATACGAGTTATTCCATGGACTTACGATTGTTAAAAAAATTCAAATAAAGAACAAAAACACAAGATTTTCTTCACTAGGAAATAAGAGGCATAAGGTTTGAGATAGAGATAACTTCAGGTAAGCCCAGGGTACATAGACAAACTGGCAGACAGATTATTATTGAGGACAGCCTTGTATGTGTAGCCTGTAGGCATCATTGACATAGATAGATATGGTTGTCTCACTCAGAGCTCTAGCTTCGCTCATCAAAGCTGACCTCAGAATGATGATAAATCTACTCTATATTACCTGCATGTGACCTGAGGGAGGCCTACTGTAGGGTGGAAAACCACACACCTCGGTTCTTGGTTCTCTATTCCTAGGGCCTAGGGGTATCGGTTTATGGAATGGTTAGTAGCAGGCAGACAATGAATCTCCTTTTTAACCCTTTTGCTGCTGGTGGCTAATTTGGCCAATACATAATTATGCAAAAAACCTGGAAAATGACTGAAACCCAAAACACAATATTTAAACAAACAACTGGAAGTCTTCGTAATATTCCTTAGGAATATCACTTAACCCTTATGCTGCTGGCGGCTAAATTGGCCAATACAAAAATGATGCACAAAAGCCTGAAACCCTGGCATATGGGTACTCAACTGAGAGTATTCAGCGACAGCTATCCAATGAATACCTACATGACAGGGTTTAAATGGTTTTCAAAAATGTTTGTGTTCTTGGATGAATTTAAGTCACTTCAGCATTGGAATGCATCAATGGTTGCCTGGTTGTACAAACACCTACAGATAACATGTCATGAAAATAAGCCAAGCACTTAAATGACCCACAATTAGCTTGTGAATCAAAGCTACGTTTAGTTGCGGGGTCATACATGCCCAGGAAACTGGGTGGCAGTCAGGCATGCGGTCATGTATTATGCTTTTGCCGCCCAAGCATCTAGTGCAGGAATTAAATGGTGGCACTGTAGGTGATTGTAATGAGGCCTGACACTAGCAAATAGAGTGCAACATTATACATCTTTAGAAAAAGGGCCTGCCCGATAGCAGGAAGGAGCAGGGACTTTATAAGCCAGGATTTAGAAACAGGGTGGCCAAAATTGGCAATTGTTAAATTAATGGGCATCCAAATTTTTAAGGGGGACCAAAATATACTCAGATTTCAACCATAAACAGGTTTAAATTTAATAAAATAAGGCATGATATCCTTATTCATTGTCATGGGCGTTACATGGAGATGAAAAAAGTCAATTATATGCTTGAGATTGACATTTTAAGAAATTCCTCACAAAAAAATTTGGGTGTCCTAAGGGGTGCTTTTTAAGGGTTTCGGTGTCCAAAAAGACACGCAGACGCCCTGCTGGCTAAACCATGGGAAGGAGGGAAGAAATGGGCTTTTATGCTGCTTTCAATAGCTTAGTTCATATTGCGTATTGCCACAAGCTAGAAACCCAGAACCGGGAAGAATGTTCTTTCTCCTCACAAATATAGTTTCAAGGGGTCTTTCAGTTGCAGAAGTACCATAGACAGCCCTCCACAATGCTGCACATTTATAAAGCCACCAGGCCAACCTGCTTGTGGGGATCCAGCAGAGACTCACATTTGGGAGCCAGGCATCATAACCACCATGCCATGGCAGATCGCCACATACATCTTTAGTACCAGAAGACTTGATATTCTTGTTATATAGTAATGATGCAGTGAAATGGTATACTTGATATTGTGATAATATAGTGAATATTATGATTGATTAAAAACATCCACCCGCAGAACTGACCAGTAAGTAATTGTGAATAACTGACATCTGTGGCATAATTAAGTGACCAAGAGATAAGGTATGATCTTGAAGGCACATACTGGATATAAGATCAAAGCATACAAAAACAACTAACACACAGTATCACTGGGTCTGGACAGTCAATAGTCACCATAGATGATTGTGACATTTGTGACGTACTTGGGACACTCAGGGAGATAAAGTAAAGTTGTTTGCAAATAAAAAACAAAAACAACGTACACACAGTATTGCAAGGTCTGGATAGTCAATAGTTGTCATAGATGATTGTGACATTTGTGAGGTCCTTGGGTCACTGAGGGAGATAAAGTGACGGACAGTCAATAGTCGCTATAGATGATTGTAGCATTTTTAAAGTACTTGGGTCACTCAGGGAGATAAAGTAAAGTTATTTACAAATGATTAACAAAAACAACCTACACACAGTACCTTTAGGTCTGGACAAACAATAGCTGTCATAGATGATTGTGACATTTGTGAGGTCCTTGGGTCACTCAGGGAGATAAAAGTAAAGTTATTAGCAAATAAGAAACAAAAACAACCAACAGAAAAGCTCAGAGTATCTTTAGGACATGGTCATCAATACATTTGACATCTACCACAGTATGGCGTTATTGGACAGTCAATAGTCGCTATAGATGATTGTGACATTTGTGACGCGCTCGGGCCACTCAGGGAGATAAAGTAAAGTTATTAGCAAATAAGAAACCAGAACAACCAACAGACCAGTCCAGAGTATGTTTAGGACATGGTCATTGATAAGTTTTACATCTACCACAGTATAGCTTGACTGGACAGTCAATGGTCGTTATAGATGATAATGACATTTGTGATATACTTGGCCAACTCAGGGAGATAAAGTAAAGTTGTTTGCAAATAAAAAACAAAAACAACCTACACACAGTACCTTTAGGTCTGGACAGACAATTACTGTCATAGATGATTGTGACATTAGTGAGGTCCTTGGGTCACTTAGGAAAATAAAGTGACGTTATTTTGCAAATGATAAACAAAAACAACCAAGAGACAAGCTCAGAGTATCTTTAGGACAGGGTCATCCATACATTTGACATCGGCCACAGTATAGTATGACTGGACAGTCAATAGTCGCTATTATACAAATATGCCATGCCAGTGGGGGTAACATGATGGAATGTTTCCCTGAGGGAGGATGGTTTTCCCGAGGGCGGAGCCCGAGGGAAAACCATCCTCCCGAGGGGAGACATTCCATCATGTTACCCCCACTGGCATGGCATAATTGTTTTATTATACCGAACAAACCCCATTTGTAATTTAAACAAAGCAAGGTCACAGATGACTGGTGATTCACACGTTCCCCGCTAGGTGTCGCTAGTGGCAACGGGCAACATGAAGCCCTCACTGATGGCATCAGGCAACATGATGATTGTTCACTGTTAAGTCAGCCAATCACGGCTTACGATCTTCAAGTGAGGTATAATAAAGATGATTGTGACATTTGTGAAGTACTTAGGTCACAAAGAGAGATAAAAAGAAATTTGCAAATAAGAAACAAAAACAACCCTCAGACAGTATCGCTAGGGTCTGGACATCAATAGTCTTAATAGGTGATTGTGACATTTGTGACGCACTTGGGCCACTCCGGGGGATAAAGTAAAGTTATTTGTAAATAAGAAACAAGAACAACCAACGGACAAGTCCAGAGTATCTTTAGGACATGGTCATCAATACATATTTGACATCTACTACAGTATGGCGTTATTGGACAGTCAATAACTGTCATAGATGATTGTGACATTTGTGACGCGCTTGGGCCACTCAGGGAGATAAAGTAAAGTTATTAGCAAATAAGAAACGAAAACAATCAACGGACAAGCTCAGAGTATCTTTAGGACATGGTCATCAATACATTTGACATCTGCCACAGTATGGCGTGACTGGACAGTCAATAGTTGTTATAGATGATAATGACATTTGTGACGCACTTGGGCCACTCAGGGAGATAACGTAAAGTTATTAGCAAATATGAAACGAAAACGACCAACAGACAAGCTCAGAGTATCTTTAGGACATGATCAGCGATACATTTGACATCGGCCACAGTATGGCGTGACTGGACAGTCAATAGTCGTTATAGATGATTGTGACATCTTTTAAGCACTTGGGTCACAAAGGGAGATAAAGTAAAGTTATTTGCAAATGAAAAACAAAAACAAGTAACAACCCACAGACAGTATCACTGGGTCTGGACAGTTAATAGTTGTTATAGATGATTGTGACATTAGTGAGGTCCTTGGGTCACTCAGGGAGATAGAAGTAAAGCTATTTGCAAATGATAAACAAAAACAACCAAGAGACAAGTTCAGAGTGTCTTTAGGACATGGTCATTGACAAATTTTACATCTAACACAGTATAGCTTGACTGGACAGTCAATAGTCGTTATAGTGATTGTAACATTTGTGACATACTTGGCCAACTCAGGGAGATAAAGTAAAGTTGTTTGCAAATAAAAAACAAAAACAACCAACACACAGTACCCTTAGGTCTGAACAGTCAATAACTGTCATAGATGACTGTGACATTTGTGAGGTCCTTGGGTCACTCAGGGAGATAAAGTGACGTTATTTGCAAATAAGAAACAAAAACAACCAACGGACAATTCCAGAGTATCTTTAGGACATGGTCATCAATACATTTGACATCGGCCACAGTATAGTGTTACTGGACAGTCAATAGTTGTTATAGATGATTATGATATTTGTGACGCGCTTGGGCTACTCAGGGAGATAAAGTAAAGTTATTTGCAAATAAGAAACAAAAACAATCAACAGACAAGTCCAGAGTATCTTTAGGACATGGTCATTGATAAGTTTGACATCTGCCAAGTTGTTGAGTCTCCTACAGATATTGCACTGTTGGTGCAAAAGCACCAAACAAGAAAGTAAAACAAACAAAATGCACACTTTTCATAGAGCTCATCAATTCAAAATCAGATTTTTGAAAAAAAAAACACATTAATTGAATACCTTTTAAGTGGAAAAGTGTGATGGAGAAATTATTGAAAATGACCCAATAACAATCGATTAGCCTTTTTGGTCTTTTGATTTTATTGATTTCTTTAAATAATTCGAATTTGCATTGAAGTTAAAGAAGTAAAAATATTTACTTGAAATTGACATCCTTGAAAAAATTGTGATCATAATTATATCTGGGAGACCTATAATTGAAGTGTGATTTTCAAATGACACCTAGATTCCCTACTGGGACAGGCTATTAACCCTTATGCTGCTGATGGCTAATTTGGCCAGTACAAAATGATGCAAATTTAACCTTTATAATGACTGAAACCCTGGCATATGGGTACTCAACTGAGAGTGCTCAGCGAGAGCTTTATAATATATACCAACAAGACAGGATTTTCAAAAAACTTTGCGTACTTGTGCTTTGGACGAAAGTAGCCTCAGCATTGGAACGGATAAGGTGTGATGTTTAAGGATTTAGGTGTCCAAATGACACCGGGGCCTTAGCCGCCGATGTGTCCAGCGTGTCATTTGGACACCCAGAACACTGTTTTTTGACAGTTTGGACACCCAAAAGTTTGTGTCAGAATTTTCTGATGATGACTTTTCTTAGAAGATAGAAGATGTAGAAGCTGTAGTGTCACTTTTATAAGACACACAAAGCAGTTACTGGCCTAAAAAAGCAAAATCTGTAAATATATAGGGTTTATTTTATTAGAAGTATTACTTTAGACACGCAAAGGTCTACGAAACCTCTATTTGGACACCCTGTTTCCAAATATTGGCTAAGACCATGAATGACACCCAAACTACCTGCTGGCCTTGAAGGCCCTTTAGTCAGATCCATTTCAGGTACATCACTTGTATTGTGTTTAGTTGGTGTTATCTCTTATCTTGCTCGGTGACAGTTTTATCACATACACATCATGTTATCATTAATTCATAGCATAACAAGTACCTGAAGGCGACCACATTATCACAATTATCACACCTCTCAAGCAGCCATCAGTTGTTATTTTATGACAACATCTCGAAAGACAAAGTCGAATTTGTTCCTCATTATATATATATATATGTATATATATATATATATATATATATATATATATATATATATATATATATATATATATATATATATATATATATATATATATATATATATATACATATATATATATACATATATATATAAATATATATATATATATATATATAAATATATATAAATATATATATATATATATATATATATATATATATAAATATATATATATATATATATAATTATATATATATATATATATATATATATATATATATATATATATATATATTTATATATATATATATATATATATATATATATATATATATATATATATATATATATATATATATATATATATATATATATATACTGTAGAACACGAAATTTCCGCGTGTGTTTATATATAGCGTACTTAGCGTGTGGTTACGCTTCGCTATTTATAAAAACGCTGTACTTTTTTATTACTGTACTGGCGCTGTCAGCGGCGGCTATCTTCGCTAACATAAAGATACGTTATGATGCAAAACTCCACAATTCGCTATACTTGGGACACGCGTGAATTTCGTGTTCTACAGTATATATATATATATATATATACATACATTTATTCCATCAATCATGTATTTGCTAGGAACTGAGTGTAAGTGGTATTGTGATGATTTGCTTTAGCTCCCACAGGCCTCCACTCTATGACAGCCATAACTGTCGTCTCCCAACTCTCTCGTAACAAGTCAGCTGTGACAGAGTGCTGCTATACTGGGGACCTACTGGGGACCTACTGGGGACCTACTGGGGCAGCGACATGTTGCTACTGATTCAATGTCACAACCAGGCAAATAATGGGAAGCAATGAGGACGTTTCTCTTGTTGGGGACCGGGGTTGAAAGTAACTAGTTTTGACCGTCATTGGATCTAGAACATAGGAATCAGTAAGGCCAAGAAAAGATATTGTTTATTTCCTGTAATGGTCTGAAAGAAAATAGGTAGGAAGATCAGTATAAAAAAAATTTGCATTATTTTTTTGGTCAAAAATGTGTGTTTTATGCATGTTTTAGGTAGATTTTGGGTTGGGATGTCGGAAAAAACTTTAGGGTAAGGATTTTTTTGAATAAAAACTTGTAAGTGTAGAGTTACAGCTTTTTTAGGCCTAAGTTTATTTCTTAGAAAAATAGCTTCACAACACTGTTGTTACATGAAGTTGGAATTCAATCAAATGAATGGAATTTGCCAATTGGTTTACTCAATGTTCTAGGCTGATTTTTGAGATTCTGGGTGTCCAAATGACGCCCAGAGGCCCTGCTGGCTTAGAAGTCTCTGGGCTGACTTATTTTTTGTCAGTTTTTTTAATGCCTTGGGTAAGCAGAAAAGGCGTTGTGGGAAGCAGAGTGATAAGTAGAACAAATAGGTATCGACATATTTCATGTAAACAAAAGCTGATAATGAGTTGTCATTTGACAGGGTGTTGTGGTTAGAAGGCCTAGAAAAAAATTGATTGTTTCCAGTAAATGTACGTGGGGAAAAAAGGGTAGGTACATTGGTAAAAAATAAGAAATTTGGATATTTTTTGTTGCTCAAAAATGATTTATGCATTTTTTAGGTTGATTTGGAGTTGGAAGGGCGGAAAAAACTATAGGGAATAGATTTTTCTGGATTAAAAACTTGTTAGGGTAGGGTTATAGGAAACAAACAATATTTTTTCTAAGCCTAACTTAGAGTTTGATCGGAGGCCCCAGTCAATAGATGTGTTGATTTGCAATTACATCACAAACAACTGATGCTGTTGGTTTTCGAGCACCTCTGAAGGAGTCAAGTTGACACGGATGACCCCCAATATTCAAAGTTCAACAAGGCAATCACATTTGTCCATGATATGAGCTCAGACTACTGGCTGTATCAGACGCCTTGTATGACAGCACATTCATTTAACCCTCATGCTGGCTAATTTGGCCATTACAAAATGATGCAAAAAGACCTGAACAATAACTGAAACCCTGGCAAATGGGTACCTATCTGAGAGTACTCAGCGAGAGCTATCCAATGAATACCCACATGAGAGGGTTTAGATTGTTTTCAGAAATCTTTGCATCCTTGTGCTTTGGATGAAAGTAGGTTTCAGCGTTGGAAGGTTTAACTAATAACTCAAGTTTTAATTGGTATCGGCTCAACTTTTTTATATTAGACGCCGTATGTGGCAGAACGTTAAGAGCTAACCTTCCTTTAACTAATAACTCAAGCTTTAACCCTTCCATTGCTGAGGCTACTTTCGCCCAAAGCACAAGGACAGAAAAATTTTGTAAACCATCTAAACCTTGTCATGTTAGTATTCATTGGATAGCTCTCGCGCAAGTTCTCTCAGATGAGTACCCATATGACAGGGTTTCAATCATTTTTCAGGTTTTTGGCTTCATTTTTGTATTGGCCAAATTAGCCACCAGCAGCATAAGGGTTAACAGGTTTCAGCTCAACTTTTTTGATTTGCACCTTGACCTTTAACCTTTGACCTGTTTGTAGAGGAGGTAGGTATGTATGTACATTACCCTGCAGAGCTCAGAACCATCACATGGATGTGACATCTCGGTTTTTCCGGTTGTCGTTTTACTGATGATCGTTTATCGGCTAAAATGAAAAATTTTATTTCCAGATGGGTTCCGGCCAAGAAGTCACCGCCCCCTAGTGACAGTTTACCGTCGCGGTCGACATTACGAAATAGCCTCTCATCTCCGGCCATGAGCACCGGTACGCAAAACACCCACAGTATGAGTAATCATCACCTCCCGAGGAACAGTATAGCCAGCAGGAACAGTATCACTAGCAGGAACAGTATCGTCAGCAACAATAGCGTGACAGGACGCACGGAAACGCTGCTTGCTCCGGAAACCACAGACGAGGAAGATCACCATGACGAGAGGGACGCCCTCTATGGGAACGGAGACTCCGGTAAGTGCACAGAGATTTTTTTCTATGCTCGACATACGTGCTTGCCCTATTGCCCCGGGCAAGTAGAATTTGTAAATTATAGATGAAGGACAAGTGAAAACTGTATCTTGCTTCCCCCCCACCGGGCAAGTACGCTGTATTTCAGGTTTACTTTTGAGAACATGTTTTGTGGTCTACCTGGCATCTAGCCTAGCCACAAGGCTCTGTTATGATTTTACTTTATTATATATAGAAGCCTGCACCTATACTAGATAGGGACTTGTGGCCTACTGTTGGCCATTTAGTTCACACAATTGCCACACAAGGGAGATTACTGGTAACATACTTTCAACTGAGCTCCTAGTATACCGCAGTGCCATCTATCCACAATGGAAGACATTTATATATGGCCTGGGAGGCAGGCTACCTGGCATCCAACCTTGTCCTAGAAAATATGCTTTCACATGCCAGCACCATGTCCTACTTAGTTTTATTAATTAAATGACAGTTATGACACATTAAAAAACATACAATTTTTTTCAAGGGCAGGTGAAAGTTGAATCTAACTTACCCTACTGGGCAAATAGCCGCACTGTTTTAGCAGGTCAACAGGGCAAGGAATGAGCATATGGTTTAACCCTCTCAATGCTGAGGCTGCTTTCATCCAAAGCACAAGGATGCAAAACTTTTGAAAATCATCTAAACCCTGTCATGTTGGTATTCATTGGAAAGCTCTCGTTGAGTACTTTCATATGAGTACCCATTTGCCCAGGTTTCAATAATTTCTCAGGATTTTTGCATACTTATGTATTGGCAAACTTAGCCACACGCTTTTGTGGTTCCTTCTGAAATTGTTTGGATTGTAAATACTTGAAAAATAACAAACTGACCAAAATATTCTTAGGAGTGTCTTTAGTTTGATTTTGATGTACAAGGATCTGATAACCTAATTATGCCTGTAGTGCTCACAAACATGTTGACAAATTTTGTGAAGATTTTTTTAACCAGAGCATTTAGAAAAAAAATTGTTGAGAAATGTTCTTTAGGACTTAACAAATAACTTTCCTTCAAATTTGTTGTGAATGTGTACATAGTTTTAGAGCTATTTTCAAAAAAAGCCATATAGGGGTCAATAGGATAAGTGTTTTAGACTTGCTCTCATAATTGATGTTTAAAAGCATTTTAATTATCAACCAGTGTTCAAGAAAAACATTGTCAATTGGCAAGTTGCCAAATGTGGCATATGTCACGTTACCCTTATGCTGGTGATGGCTAATTTTGCAAATACGAAATTATGCAAAAAATCTTTAAAAAATGACTGAAACCCTGGCACATGGGTACTCATCTGAGAGTACTCAGCAAGAGCTATCCAATGAATACCAACATGACAAGGTTTAGATGTTTTTTTGAAAATCTTTGCGTTCCTGTGCTTTGGACGAAAGAAGCCTCCGCATTGGAAGGGTTAATTTATGTGTTGATTTGTGACGACTATTTAAATGTGTTTTGTTCTACTTTTCTTACAACAGATCTAGTTTTCTCAGATTGAGTTGTTTTGTATGTTTGATACTCGGTACTTCCAGTGACTGTACAGGCCTGCTGGGATGAAAATGTTTAGGGTCATATGCTAATTGATGGAGAGTAAAGATTTATAACTATGGACATTGAAGAGCACCCCAAAACTTAGAAAAATGCTTGCATGTCTTCAATTTTTCCTGAACAATTCAATATCTAGAATAACTGGTCAATTGATCAGTCATCAGCATACTTATACAGATAAACTTCGATTAAAATATTTGTGAATAGGTGAAACAAATAAATTGACACATAGTTCTTATCGGCAAAGTTATGAGTAAACAAGTTGGGGCACTAGTGTTGTTTACACAACAATTGTACTTGAGTCATTTGACAGTCTCTTACAGGTATTTGTATCAGAACGCTTACAGGCGCTTGCTTAGTGGTCATTAACCCATTCATACTCAAGAGTTCCTCTCGAAATATAGTCTGCTATTTTCATACTTTTGAAAATAAATTGGGAATGAAGCGAAATTTCACAAAATATTCGAAGGAGATTTTTTGTTTGTCTTCTGATCATCATTTCTTATTCAAATGTTTTCAAAAAAATGCTTTTGTAAGGGAAATATTTCCAAAATCGTCAGGCCTCTTTTGGCCGCTCTGAGTGTAAATGGGTTTACTGGTAGAAGTGTGTGTGTACTCTTTGCAAGGGTCCTATCTTCACAGTCAATATTTACAATGGAAAATTTCAATTTCTTATTTGCATGAGGGACTAGGACATTGCTGAGTGGTCAGTTAGCCCGCAGAAAGACTGAGTGGTCATTGGCATGTACAATTGGTTGTGTGGTCTTTGCTCTGTGCTATCTTTGATACTAGTAGAGGACATGCAGGGTGCGAGAGATAGCGGTCAAACATGTGGACATAATAAGTGATGATCAATGACCAGCATATAAAACAAATAAATAAACTCCTTTCGAAATAGCAATAGCTCCTGTCTTCTAGGTTATTATTTGCTATGGAAAAGTTTTGATTTCTTATTTTCATGAGGGGACTAGGACATAGTTAACCCTTATGCACCTTGTGGCTAATTTGGCTAGTAGAAAATGATGCGATAGACGTAAGAAATGACTGAAACCCTGGCAAAAGGGTACTCGTCTGAGAGTACTCAGCGAGAGCTATCCAATGAATACCAACATGACATGGTTTGGATGGTTTTCACAAAGATTGTGCTTTGAACACAAGTAGCCTCAGCATTGGTAGGGTTAACCCTTATACTGCTGGAGGCTAATTTGGCCAATACATAATAATGCAAAAAATCTGAAAAATGACTGAAACCCTGGCATATGGGTACTCATCTGAGAGTTCTCAACGAAAGCTATCCAATGAATACCAACATGACAGGGTTTAGATGATTTTCAAACATCTTTGCGTCCTTGTGCTTTGGACGAAAGTAGACTCAGTATTACAAGGGTTTAGTGGTCAAGAAGCCCACAGATAGACTGAACGGTCATTGACGTGTAGAAATACTTGGGTCCTCTTTGAAATAATCTTGTCTTCTCAGTCAATACTTGCTATGAAAAATTTCAATTTCTTATTTGCGTGAGGGGACAAAGTGGTCTGTTAGCCCAGTGGTCATTGGCATGTAGCATTGCTTGTATGATCTTTGCTCTGTGTTATCTGTAGTACTAGAGAGCTAACCGCAGGGTGTCAGAGATAGCCAGTAGAACTGTGGACAGGGGGCTCTTCACACCTATAAATGATATATCAATGACCAGCATATAGAAATAAGTGATATATCAATGACCGGCATACCTGCTTCACTGTGAGGCTGACAGGTATAAGATATGTCCATCTCTCTCTCACCTGTACAAAGGTGCTAACAAGCTTTTAACAACTCCTATCTGCTTACTATTGTCCGCATTACCTTGCTCAAGGCAGATATGGTTATTTATTTGACGGACATGTGTTAGGGTTATATTTGCATTCACAACTTTAAATCACTATATTACAATGATTAACCCTTTCAATGCTTAAAGGCCACCCCAACATGAGAAAAGCTTTAACGTTTTCGAAGGCCTATAACCCTTCCAATGCTAAGGCTTCTTTCATCCAAAGCACAAGGACGCAACGATTTTTGAAAACCATCGAAACCCTGTCATGTTGGTATTCATTAGATAGCTCTCACTGAGTACTCTCTGATGAGTTACCTATGTGTCAGGGTGTCAGTCATTTTTCAGGTTTAATCCCATTAGAGTTCTTGTCACGTGATAGCTTTAATGGCAATGTTTAACCCTTCCAATGCTGAGGCTACTTTAGTCCTTAGTACAAAAACGTAAAAATCTTTGAAAACCATTCAAACCCTGTCATGTTGGTACTCACTGGATAGCTCTCACTGAGTGCTCTCAAATGAGTACCCATTTGTCAGGGTTTCAATATTTTTAAAGATTTTTCGCATTATTTTGTATTGGCCAAACTAGCCGCCAGCAGCTTAAGGGTTAAATGAGCTGCAGGTTCTGATTTGAGGTTTAATATGATAAGTGCTTCATTCTGAGGCCGCTGTAGGTTACAGTAATGAAGTTTTCTGGGCTAATCTGGGTTTAATTAGTTAATTGTGTTCATATGATGTATCCAGCTCCCAGCCCCACTTATCCCATTGTTCTAGTGGATTAATTGGATTAACCCATCTCATAATCTCATTGTTCTAGCAGGTTGGTTGGATTTGGATAAGGAGTTGAGAGAGTGTGATTTTAATGACTGTGTGATATACTGTCATAGCAGATGGGGTTTTACTGTTATGAGGTAATCCCCTGGGTTTCCCACATGCCTCCTATCTACCAGGGTAACAAGGCAGGTGGATTTGGGTTCATTGTATTCTGGGGATTGGCAACTTGAAAGTTTTTATGGTATGATACAATAACAAAAAATCCTTATCAAATCGATACCTTAACAATTTTTTAACGCTACCGCCTGTTTTAAGACCTTATTTTCAAAAACATGGAGGATATAGTTTTTTATCAGCACTGCTGTGATTCTTCATGCTGATTGGTCAATA
>OZ012690.1:10691693-10744826 GCA_963942565.1 Maea johnstoni | reverse complement strand
AAATTGATTATTTGACAAAATATATCAATGATATGTTTTGTTTAATAAGGTCAACTTGTCAATTATTCACATATGGGATAGATGCCAGTATATTAGCGAGCCTATACAAAGATTTTTTTGTAAACCACATACCAAAGGGGATTGACATTTAATTAACCCTTATGCTACTGGTGGCTAAATTTGCCAATGAAAAAAGATGCAAAAAGTAGGAAAATAACTGAAACCCTGGCACAGGGGTACTCATCTGAGAGTACTCAGCGAGAGCTACCTAATGAATACCAACATGACAGGGTTGAGATGTTTTTTTTTCAAAACTCTCTGCATAAAGGCACAGTAGCCTCAGGATTGGAAGGGTTAAGCATGATTGCTATAATGTACTTTTTTGCATAAAGTTTGACATGAGAGGGAGATAGCTATCGGAGATATTTGACCAGTAAATTGATATCATCAAAAATAAGGATTTCACAGCAAGAAAGTTCTGCAGAGCTAATTGACCAATCAAAAATACATCATGGCTCAGTGGTAAAAATAATGATTTTGTAGTAAAAAAGTTACATGGAGATTATTGACCAATTAAAAATACATCATTGCTCGGTGGTAAAGATAGTCGTAAAATAATGACTTGTTATGAAGTCACTCAACGACTGCACATCAGTCATGTGATGTTTTTCTAGGTCCATTAATGAACTCTTTCATTACCGGTACATTCTGTTCATCTCAAAAATATGCAAATTTTCCCTGATTAAGACTACTAAATGAGTTAAACTAAATAGAACAAGAAACTTCTCTTAAATGTTTAAACGGTTTCCCTATAAATTTCAGAAAATTGCAATATAACTCGCAAATCACTGCTCCATAAGTACAGATAAGTTAATTGGAGGTCACATGACCTCTTTCTATGTTGAAGTGGTTGATTGCATTTGAAATGATTTGTTCGATTGGAAAATTATAAAAAGCTGACAGGTAGCGTATTTAATCACTCGTCATTAAGTGGCCAGGTATCTCTCGCCTAACTCCTCCGCCCTTTGGAAGGCATCCGTGGCCTAGTTGCTGGGTTTATTGGGTTATATTTTAACCCGCTGGAAAAGAAATTGTGTGTGTAACAGGGCTTGAATGTAAACAGGCCTGTGTTGTTGATGAGATGCTTTATATATATATATTTGATAAAAGTGACTTATTCAAAAAAATAGTAAAATATTTCTGCGTGGTACTTGAACTATTAACCCTTTCACTGCTGAGGCTACTTTCGTCTGAAGCACAAGGATGCAAAACATTTTGAAAACCATTTAAAACCTATCATTTTGGTATTCATTGGAAAGCTCTCGCTGAGTACTCTCATATGAGTACCCATTTCCTAGGGTTTCAGTCATTTGTCAGGATTTTTTGAATCATTTTGTATTGGCATAATTGGCTTCCTGCAGCATAAGGGTTAAAGACCTACGTTAATCCTGAAGGATTTAGCTAAAGTCTGAGGGCTTTAGTTTATAATGAGGTAGTGAAGGATATGCCATTTGATAGCTCTCACTGAGGACTCTCGACAGATAAGTACCCATGTGCCAGGGTTTCAGTCATTTTTCAGTTTTTTTCCCATCATTTCGTATTGGCAAAAGTAGCCACCACCAGCATAAGGGTTAACCCTCAGGAAAATAAACCATGTACAGCACAGGATTTGACTATAAACAGGCCAAAGCTGTTGATGAAATACTTCAAATCTTTGATAGTTCTGACATATTAACCCTAATGATAGTCAACATTCCAAATTTCCAATAACCCTCTTCATTAAATTGATTCATGCAAACATTTGATCCGTAATATTGCAATATTGCGTGGGGCCTGAAGCAATAAGCCTGGGTAATTGTTCATAATTGGCCACTTCAGTGATTAGCACCCCATCAATAGCCACACTTATCAGGGTGGGTGCCAGTGCCGCACCAACTGACCAGCTGTCCACTGACCACTGACCGTTGACCACCCGGCCGCCGCTGACCACCTGTTCATTAATAGAGCACTTTCCCTCTTGGTCAATGCTACACATACTCATTGTATAACAATAGCATGGGAAGTTGGGAACAATAGGCATGCATTGTTGTACAAGTGACTAATCAGCTTCATCATTAAAACTATCATATGCTTATCTATAAGAGACCAGTATAAATGAAAATAGAAACCCAGAACGGGGAGAATTCTCTTCTCTTCACAAATAGTTCTAAGGGGTCTTTCAGTTGCAGAAGCATCATAGACAGCAGTAATGGCAATATCTGAGCAAAGTTGTATTAGCCTTCAGTTGAGGCCTCATGCTTCTAGCATATCCTTCACTACTTCACTATATGCTAAAGCCCTCAGACTAAGCTAAGTCCTTCAGGCCTCAGTCAACAACCCAAGACGCCTCTAAGGAACAGTTAAAGTTCAATGTGGAAGTACAACACAAAAACTTCCACTTTTTTTAATATGCCAGTTTTTATCAAAGATTTAGAGCATTTCATCAGCAGAACAGTCAACCCCCGTTTTGTACATGATAGCCTTTCCAGGCAATTTACTCCCAAGCACAATGACGCTAAGACTTCGCTGTCGTTGAGTACTCATTTTCCAACTTTTTTGCATCGTTTTGTATTGGCCAAATTAGCCACCAGCAGCATAAGGGTTAAATAGGTGTTATAATGTATAGGTTCTTCTCCCAATAGAAAACCCCTAAGAGGCAAGCCCACAAGAAAAGATGGCTGCGTACTTCACTCAAAATCCCCTGTACCATTTACTTAAGCAATTTTAGATGATTATGTCACTTGTATAGTTTTTCATAAAAGCATATATCAAGTGTCATTGGCGCCACATGATTGGGGCCACTATATTATATCTTTAAGTGCTATCTTAATGGAGACTAATAGATTGTCAAATTTATTTTACGACTTCAAATACCTAAAGCTCATAGCTATATATGATGTATTTATGCTTGTCATATATGATGTGTTATTGGCAGATGCTTGTGAAGGATCTTGTGAAGCGGTCAAAAATATTAAACAGTTAACCCATGTGCTGCTGGTGGCTTATTTAGCCAATACAAAATGATGCAAAAAACCTTCAAAAATGACTGAAACCCTGGCACATGGGTACTCATCTTATAGAGTACTCAGAGAGAGCTTTTCGATGAATACCAACAAGACAGGGTTTAAATATTTTTCAAAAATCTTAGTGTTCTTCTGCTTTGGACGAAAGTAGCCTCAGTATTGGAAGGATTAAATTAAGAAGGATTGCCAAACTTTACAGGAACAAAAATACCAACATGACAGGGTTTAGATGATTTGAAAAATCTTAGCATTCATTTGCTTTGGACGAAAGTAACCTCAGCATTGGAAGGGTTAAAACCTGCAGTTCATAGCTGTATATATGATGTATTATGCTTGTCATATATGATGTGCTTGTTGGAGGATGCATGTGCAGGAAATGTGAAGTGGTCAGAGATCAGGGCTCAACGTTAAGAAAAAACTTCAAAAGCCCAGGAGGGCTAGTTACCGAAACTTTTACTAGCCCTGAAATATTTTTGCTAGCCCTGATATTAATGACAACTCTTCTAAAACAGTGACCTCTGTTGATATCATAGCCTCTGTTGATAACACGAAAAGAATACAGTGTATTGTGGTAAATTGAGATAAGTTATCATCCAGGTATGCAGAGCCAAAGGTGGGCTTCATTATTTTTAAGCGCTGATATTCTAATTCTATCTAGTCCCTCAGGGCTACTCACAGGTAGAATTTACTAGCCCTGACATTTAATAACTAGCCCGGGGCTACGGGGCTAGCCTTAACGTCGAGCCCTGGAGATGTTAAACAGTTGACCCACAATACACTGGACCCCTTGGCTCTGGGGTAGCCCATTATAAAGGCAATTATCCCATTATTCAAAAATATTATGTTGGTAAACCCCCTATTTGTAACATCAAAACACCTATTTTATTTCTGTTATATAAAGTGTGTCACTTGTGTAGCCCATATTTTGAGCATGATAGGCTAGTCAGTGGGTGAGAAATAATGGGCACATTTTTATACCACAATACACTGGATCACTTAGCTCTGGTGGAAGTCCCTTTCAAAGGCATAGCGAGTTGTTCAAGTGCTCTGGATTGATATAGTTGTAACATCAAAATATATTGTATTTCTGTTACATTAAGTGTCAATTGTGTAGCCTATAGTTTGAGTGTGGCGTGTGTAAGTTATTATAGGCTCATTTCTAGATGTAAAGCGGCCTGCAGCATAATAGTCAGAATGGCAAAAAGTATGTTTCGCAAGATGACATATATGTCTGAAATGCATACGTCCAATCATCTAATGATTGTGATATGCTAAGCCATGGCCCTTATTATATACAGCTTCATAAGCCTAGAAACTAGTAGGTCAGAATAGTACAGAGCTGGGTTACCTCATTCTTGTGATGCTACTGGGGCTGCTGCAAACATGAGTAAGGGCATTTCTTACAATCTGCTTCTTGTGTGTATGCATGGTCGGACAACTTTAAGAATAGCTTTTTTAGAGGTTGACCATCGGTCAACCTTTATTATCAAAGAATATATTTGAAAAAAAATCTTTTTCACACCTTTGCTGCTTGTGGCTAGTTTGGCCAGTACAAAATGATACAAAAACATGAAAAATGACTGACATTGTGGCACATTGGTCCTTGTTCTTTGGAGGAAAGTATAGCCTCAGTATTTGAAGGGTTAAAAGGTATTGTCAATTTTGACAGGAACAAAGCTAGCCAGTTGTAAGTGGTGGAGATAACCGGAGTACCCGGCGAAAACCACTGCGTAAACCCAAGTCACTGGCAACTCACTCACGTGCCCTGACTGGGATTCAAATTGGGCAGTGGTGAGAGACGGCTAGCAGTCAATAACAACTACGCTTAAGACCACATAGTCATCAGTGACATATATGTAAAGAAAGGGCAGCATTAGTATTCAAGAAAAGTGCGGGCCATTCCTTCGAAAGTGACCAGCCTTTTTCTCGATAAATGAAGTTATAATCAAAACTATTGACCATCCAGACAGCAATTTGATGCAAATTAATGTCTCATTACCTAGTTATAATTCACAAAAGCAGGAGTTATGGAAAATGCTTCGGGGATAGAAACAGCTGAAGGGTATAACTTGTATACTACCCTCACTTGTGAGTGGGTGTGTGAAACAGTCTATGTGTATCACAGACTGTTAGTGGGGAGCAGTGTCTTAGCCAGGATTTAGAAACTGGGTGCCTAAAATTGGCAGTTGTAAAATTTTTGGGCGTCCAAATCTTTAAGGGGGATCACAATATACTCATATTTCAACCATAAACATGTATAAATTCATCAAAATAAGGCAAGATATCTTCAAACAATGTCATGGGAATTATAAGGAGATGAAAAAACTCAATTATAAGCTTGAGATTGAGATTTTCAGGAATTCCACACAAAAAAGATTTGGGTGTCCTGAGGGGTTCTTTTGGAGGGTTTGGTGTCCAAAAAGGCACCTAGACGCCCTGCTGGCTAAGACCATGGTGGGGAGGCTAAGGGCATAGATTGTTCACTTTTTTTGACAAAAAGCATGGAAATTGACACAGGTGTAAGTTTGAAGGATGGGGAATATTTTAAATCCAGGTACCAAGCCTCCTCACTATGTATAAACTGTTGCCTACAGTTTTCTTTAATCATTCTTACTCATTCATGTTCAACCTGCCATAACTTTGAACATAGCTTATCGAAAGAATCAATTCACAAAAGCACGAATGGGTTTTGGAAAATGCTTCAGGGTGGAAACTGCTGAAGGGTATAACTTATATACTATAGTGAGTGGGTGTGTGAAAACTTTACATGTATCACTGACAGCGTATTGTTGTATTTCCAGGTATCAGTAATGAAGGTCCCGAGACGTCCAGTTCTCCGGACCAGCCCGGTTCCGGACGATCTTCGCTGCCGACCGTTCACATACAGCTTCCTCACTCTATCCTTAAGAACTCGAAGCTCTCGATGGACGCCGGAAGTGCAGAGGAGATGGCTCGCAGCGTCAAGAGGAAGAGAAAATCACTCAGCGATATCATGGCGTACAAATTCAGGTAGGAGCAAATTACGCAAAATATTTATTTGTGATTGATATATTTATCCTTGAGGTTACTGGTTGTACCTAGATGAAAAAGGAGTTTGAAAGATAGTTGTTTTCATTAAGATTGTTTTCGCCTGGCTTGGGAAAAGCAAAGTGGTGATTTATCATTTGGTTTTCATTTTCTTTTAATCAAAAAGCATTTTCTGTTGTTTGTGGAGGGTGAACACATTGTTAAAGTATGTTTGTATTTATTCATCAGCAAATAAACTTAAAGGGTAATTTGAATTTTACTGCTGGCTTAGAAAAGGATCTCAATCATTCATTGTGTGTGTGATCTACATTGTATCTTATTTTATTATTATCTAAGTAGGTCAACCATTGTTCTCAAGGCATAACTAGGTCAATACTCACTGCATTTTTTGTTTTTAATGTTGTTGCTAAATATTGTGAAATGGTAGTAAATGTCTTACAATATAATTGTTTCAACTGTATGTCCTAACTTAAAATTGCATGGAAATAACTCATTACATTTGTTTCCCCTTTTAAGCACTTGCACTGTTTTTAACACATCTAGAAATATATTTTCCTTCAAACACTGTAAAATATTGTTGTTACTCACTGCTCTTTTGTAATAACATGTGCTGTCAAGTATGTTAACCCTTTCACGCTCCTACAGCGGGTTGGCTTGGTCGCTATATAAGTGTGGGATGTTTTGAGATGTCACTTATAGTCACATTGCAACTTTTCTTGGAAAATAACTCAAATTACCAATTGTTTGTGATTACTTTTAAATTGTACCGATTGAATCATTTGTGCTCGGCGCAATTCATTTTGACGTCCAAGCATTCAGAAAAGAAAATCCTGCGAACTTTAAAAACAAATCTGACAATTAGTATATGACCAAATTCTCATCAAAAATGGTACGTATTGTATTTCAATAAGTTGCAATAAATGTATTATTATTATTAGATACTATTTGACAAGGAAAGTTCATCAAAACACAGTCAACAACTCTCTTTCAAAAGTTTTTGGGTGGTCTAAATTTCCGTGAATTTATGGTAACTTGGTAGGCTGACCACCACTGTGCTGTGGAAGAGAATGGGTTAACTCTGATTTTCTGCGTATAACCGTTGTGTGGTAGGTGTTAGTGTACAGACGAGATGCCTCTTTTACAGATACTCCTCACCTGGCGCGATGGGGTAAGTTGTGGGGTTAATTAGTGCAAATAACAACCGCTTACCTTGACCTTGAACAGCACACCCATAATGCATTGCTTCCTATTAACCCTTTAAGGCTTTGCAGACTTCCAGCTTTCATCCGGTACTAGATTCTGAGAACTTCTATTTGGCTATTAACCCTTTCAATGCTGAGGCTATTTTCGTCCAAAGCACAAGAATGCAAAGTCTTTTGAAAATCAGTTAAACCCTGTCATGTTGGTATTCATTGAATAGCTCTCGCTGAGCACTATCAGATTAGTACCCATGTGGCAGGGTTTCGGTCATTTCTCAGGTTTTTTGCATCGTTTGGTAATGGCCAAATTAGCCACCAGCAGCATGAGGGTTAAAGAGTCCTCAAGCTTTGATAGCATGTTAGCCCTCATATGAATGTGGTTTTTCTCATGTTTTCCAATTTGACCTACTTCCAATATGACCTACATCCAATTTGAACTTTGACCTCAGCCTCAGTTTGATCCTTATGCAAATTAGTTCATTGAGACACACTCTTCTTGTTAAGGCTGTGATGCTGGTGACACTCTCAAAATAAGACAACTCCTAGTTTAGCACTCCTGTCCCCTTTCCAACAATAGTTATCTAATCCCTGAGGTCTTGGTGTTTCAAATATAAGTTTTCTTTAACTTACCTGCTTGAGCTGACCGCGATATAAACACAGTTTCAATTCTACAGTGTTTTACCTCAAATGAGGTTTTCTTGATCAATAAAGGTTCATTTGATTTATAAATACCATACATGTCTGCTAAATACACTAGGCTAGGGCAACTGAAAGGCAAATTTGGAGTTCCTGCAAGAGAATACCTTACAGCACACGATTTTGCTGGAAATTTTACTTACGAAATTAGGTCAACATGTCTGTCCATTGTGTACAACACACATTTTGGCACTATTATGGGGAGCGCGAAAATAGTGAAAAACTAGATGGCTGTAAAAAATACCAGTTATACAGCATAATTCCACGCCAGGCCTGAGAAATATGCGTTCATAAACAGGATCATTACACAAATGGTGGAATAAATAAAATCGCTTATGGAATTATTTCAGAGTTCTTAGAAAGAGTAAGAGATTTAGGTGAGTGCTCTACGTGATGCTGTTAATGCACAGTGGTCACTTATTTGCTGACCACTCATATCTATATTTGCAAAGATTTTCTAAGTGTTTTGATCACCTTCAAAGGATATTTTGCACATTTCTATTTTGATATTTTCTTCAACCTTCAACTTTTCTCACTTGGTACCTACATAAAAAAGAGTGATGTATCCTATTTGTATGTTTATATATATATATATATATATATATATATATATATATATATATATATATATATATATATATATATATATATATATATATATATATATATATATATATACATATATATACACAGTGATTGTTATTTTCATGCACATATTTTCTGAATGTCATTTACTCTTCACAAATAAGGTGTGTTATTGAAGTGTGTCTTTTTTTCACGTCTTTCTGGTTTTACTTAGGTGCAACATTTTGCTTGAACAGCAAAGTTTCGATTTCCCTGTTCTTAGTTATCTTTAGTTCCCCTGAAGTTATATACTTTAGGCAGGTCAGCTCAAAGGTCTTCGCGAGGAAAATAGCAGGTAAATTAAACCAGATTGGCAAAGTGCACAATCATACATAAGGCGTAAGACTGCAATTTATATTCTTTCCGAGTTTTATTGCACAAACATTGGTGCAAAAGATCAGCTTGAAAGGTCTTCTTAAAATACACCCCCCCAAAAAACTCAGAGAAGACATCTAATGTGAGACTGTCACATGTTGTCACATAAATTCATAAATTCTTTGTCAATGAATTCTTTCTGAGTTTTATTGCACAAACATTGGTGCAAAAGATCAGCTTGAAAGGGCTTCTCAAAATACACCATCCCAAAAAAACTCCACTAATGTCCTTGCAGCAGAGAATTCAGACATCACATGTGAGATCACTTGTTGTCACATAAATTATTTTTTAGGCCTCGTTCCTGGGATTGACATCCAAGTATAGCAACAGGTTGGCATGGGGACAAGTGAATAAAAAATATGGTTGTCTGCCATGCAGGGTCCAAATCAGCAATTCCAAAATCTTTGCCCTGATTCACAAGTCTAATGTTATATTTTCAAAGGAAATTAATTACTCAACTTAATTTTTATGGACTGCAGAAATTCTAAATATCAAGCAAAATTTTTTGATATTTGTTTTGCATTCTATTCAATTATAGATCTAAAACAAATTAAGCATTTAATACATTGCTATTATGCTAAATATCATGTCACCAGTTTGGTTCAGTTTTAATTCTAGTTCTACTAATGCAGAGGTCAAAGTTAACAGGCTTGTACAGGTCTGTTTTTTTTCAACGGACCTGTAATGGGCATGTACAGTTCCGCTCACTTTTACCTATGTAAATATTTTTATTTCAAAACTTTCCCAAAATATGCTTTTGAAAGATGAATATCACAGAAATTCATATGGCTATTTTTAAAGGGTTAATTAAACGCCGTTGTTGCTGCCTGCCCAGGAGCTGTTCATGTGAAGGTCACCGCGAAGGTCATCGTGATGCTTGATACTGGGATAAAGAGTCCACGTCCCTCTTAACCCTCTCAATGCTTAGGCTACTTTCGTCCAAAGCACAAAGACGCAAAGATATTTGAAAAACATCTAAACCCTGTGATTATGGTATTCATTGGAAAGCTCTCGCTGAGCACTGTAAGATGAGTACCCATTTGTCAGGGTTTCAGTGATTTTTCAGGATTTTTGCATACTTTTTGTATTGGACAACTTATCCACCAGCAGCATAAGGGTTAAGAGTCGCACCCTCTCAGCTGTGTATTTCCAACACTCCTTTGTGGAGGCGAATGGAAATCATCAAGTTGCAAATTTAGTATATTTTTTCGTTTACAATGCTTAACCCTTATGCTACTCAGGTGGCTACTTAGGTCAACATGAAATGATGACATAAAGCTGAGAAATGGCTGAAACCATGGCAAATGGGTACTCATCTAGCTGGGAGTACTCAGCGAGAGCTATCCAATGAATACCAGCATGACAGGGTTTTGATTGTTTTCAAAAATCTTTGCTTCCTTGTATTTCCAACACTCTTTTGTGGAGGGGAATGGGAATCATCAAGTTGCAAATTGATAGGACTGTCATTGACATCCATTTTTTCCGGTTCGATCATTGACATTTTATTTTTCAATTCCGATTATTTCGATTCGATTTTGAAGAACTGCACTAATAGAATATTTTCACATGTTCCACAGTATTTTTGTGGCAAGGATCCTAAGATTCTCACAATGCAATGACAATGAAGGTTTTCTCAACACTTTTTGATTGAATACTTGAGTTTCTCTTCAAAATTCTTATTAGCGTTGGCTAGAAATGGCAAAAAATGGCGCAAGAGGCTAAAAAATGTGTTTCGATTAAATGACAAAACAATTGACATAATATTTGTTTTGATTAATTGGAAAAATTATTTCGATCGATCGATACATGTCATATCAATGACAGTCCTACAAATTGAGTGAAATTCTCATTTAGGATGCTTCAGGATTTACATTTGCCTAAGGGTCTTTTTCTGATCCCTTGAGAGAAGGATTGAATGAGGTTAAGTCTTAAAAATGCAGGAGATGAATCCATAAAAATCTATTAATAAAATTAACCTACCAACGCTGAGGCTACTTTTATCCAAAGCACAAGGATGCAAATATTTTTGAAAATCATCTAAACCTTGTCATGTTGGTTTTGGTTTGATAACTCTGATATAGTGGGGAAATGTAAGAGCTATAGAACTTACTGTAAGAAGCATTAAGGCCCGTTCCCACTAAGGTTTTTTAGTGTAGCGACCGAACAGCGAGCGTTGCGAATTATGAGTTGCTGCGGTCTTTGCGCGGTCGGTAAGTAGATCGGTGTGGTCCGTTATGCCCTCGTTGCGGTCGGTACGCATCCGGAGCGGTTCGCTGTGGGCGAGCATCTGTTGCGATTTTTTTGAACATGTTCAAAAAAATCGCTGTAGAAAAAGTAGGGCACTGGATCGCTAATGGTCCGCGGTGCAGTCGCTGTAAAGTGGTTGTGGTCGTTGTGAGGTCGCTGTGCTATCGATGAGGTCGCTGTGCCATCTTAATCATCGTTATGCTATCGTCTCACTCGTTACATACTCGTAATCTATCGTTACCCTAACGACCTATGGAAAGTTCAGTTAAGCCCCGTTCCCACATCTGCGATCTTGTGTAGCGACCGCACAGCGACCGCAGCGAATTATAAATCGCTGCGGTCGCTGTGCAGTCGCTACACTAGATCGCAGATGTGGGAACGGGCTCAACGATTTGGTCGCTACAAACATTAATTGGGTCAATCTACACCGACCACGCAGCGATTTATAATTCGCAACGCTCGCTGTTCGGTCGCTACACTAAAAAACCTTAGTGGGAACGGGCCTTTATACCTTGTACTGCTCACATACCTAGATAGCAATATTGATAATATCTCATTTCCTTTCAGTGTGTGTGGGTTTTTGATATCCATAAAAATCTTGATGCACCTGGATTGAATTATTTGCGAGTAGTAGTAGCATATGGATGTTTTTGAAATCATAACACTAATTATTATTCAAAGCACATCCTTAGAGGACACTCAGTGCAGTGTAATGTATAGTATAAGGAAGTTTTTAAAATCATAACAATTATTAGTATTCTAAGCACAGCGTCTTAACCCTTATGCTGCTGGTGGCTACTTTGGCCAATACAAAATTATGCAAAAATCCTGAAAAATGATTGAAACCCTGGCAAATGGGCACTCATCTGAGAGGCCTCAGCGAGAGCTATCCAATGAATACCAACATGACAGGGCTTACTAATAGATGCTTTTCAAAAATGTTACGTCCTTGTGCTTTAGACGAAAGTAACCACAGCATTGGAAGGGTTAAAGAGGACACTCAGTACAGTGTAATATAACACCCGAAAACACACATACACACGTTTATGTATAGACGTTAGGCCGCCCAATAATGATGCATCTCCTGTCTTGTTTATTTCAAAGTCTCGCCTTTTCTGACAGCATTTTTCAAAATAATAACCCTTTAGCTGCTGGTTTCTTATTTGGTCAACATGAAATGATAATAACATAAAGCTGAGAAATCACTGAAACTATGGCAAATGGGTACTCATCTGAGAGTACTCCTTGAGAGCTTTCCAATGAATACCAACATGACAGGGTTAAGATGATTTTCAGAAAAGATAATGACAAAAATAATAACAAAAAGCTCAGAAATGACTGGAACCATGGCAAATGGGTACTCATCTGAGAGTACTCAGCGAGAGCTTTCCAATGAATACCAACATGACAGGGTTAAAGTGATTTTCATATTTTTTTGCTTTTTTGTGCATTGGACGAAATTTCGTAAGTAACCTCAGCAGCAGAAGGGATGCGTGTTTTGCATCTTAGCCTAGAGTGTTATTGTAACTGAGGTACAGGTATACAGGTTGACAATAACAGGTGAATTATCATGCCTGGGAACATGTATAATGAATGCATAAGTGGAATTAGGGTAAACGTGTCAAACTGGGACCCTTTTTTCCAGGGTGGATTTAAATCATAAAGGACTGTCCTAGATTTGTATCTTCTTACAAAACAAGGTTGTTTGGACGATCGTTTTGGAAGTGAAGTTGAAAAATATATGGAGCGTCGGAGATATTTTATGTCTTAACATCCACCCTTTGCTATGGTGACCTACCTTTTGGTGGTGAGTTGATTTAGGATGGAGAGAGATTGAAAGAGAATAGTGGAAGACCATGCATAACACATATCATGGCATTTAAGGCGCCGCCAATATGGTAGGTACTGATCATTTAGTTTATACTCATGTTTTGAAGTTCTCAAGCTCTCGGGTTAACCTAACTCCTTAAATGGAGCCCTTTTCTTGATCTGGCTACTATAGACTTTGTCTTTATGCATCAATGTGGTAGTGAGGGGGTTGTATAGTTGTATGGTAAATACATCAATAATCTTTGTTTTTGCACTAGATAGGATACTTCCTTACAATTTATAAAGTTTTGCATGCGTCTATGCATTAATGTGCAGATGAGGGGGGTTGTTAAGATTTCATGTAAATAAATCAATGACCTGTGGTTTTGCACTAGATAGGGTACACAAGTTTTGCATGAGTCTATGCATTAATGTGCAGATGAGGGTGGTTGTACAGTTGTATGGCAAGTAAATCAACAATCTGTTGTTTTTTTGCACTATAGATTGGGTATTTCCTTACAGTCTTTTTGCACAAATGTGCAGATGAGGGGGCAAATAAATCAACAATCTGTTGTTGTTTTTGCACTAGATAGGGTATTTCCTTACAGTTTGGGTATAAAGGCTTCCTAAGGGCTGCTTCATGCACTATAGATAAGGCAATCTTCCTTGCAGTCAGCTTAGGGTATTTTTATACATTTTGGCTACACAAGCCTTCAAAGGGGTTTAATGTTTGTGCTGGTGGTGCCAAATTTGGCCAAGACAAAGTGATGCAAAAAACCTTTAAAAAAATGACTGAAACCTTGGTACATGGGTACTCATCTGAGAGTACTCACCGAGAGCTATCCAATGGATACCAACATGACATGGTTTAGATGTTTTTCAAAAATCGTTGTGTCTTAATGTGCTTTGGACAAATGTAGCCTTAGAATAGGAAGGGTTAAGATAATGCCCCAAGGGTAACATGCTTAATAAGGATTAAGAAGGATTAGTACCAGCAACCTAAAATTCCATAGACAACCACAAATCAATGTGATCAGTCGGGCAGGTGTACCTTTCAGAGCCCTAAGTTTTCTGTCATGCCAGGGGTTACTACAGATCTATCTGAGCTTGCTGAATGATTTGGAGGAGGGGGGGTGTTTATAGGTTTTCAGATTTCCCAGATTCATGCATGGATGTGTATATTAATGCTTGCAACCCTTTTTGACCTATCCATGCCTGTAGCTGCCAAAAAACATCCAGAATATTTCACTAATATCTTGGTGAATAAAGCATATAATGTATATCTTGATGCATATAAAATAATGTCCTTCTCAATCAGCTGCCTTCGATGCACAGTTTAATTTTATGGTTTACAGTTTGATTTCAATTTTGCGTAGGGTTGGATTTATGCTTTTATATCAGCGTGTTGTACATACTAGTATAGGAATCCGATGTCCAAATAATGATACGCAGTTGAGTAAATGTGGAAACTCCAGTGGTGAGCTAAGTACACAATATTCAAATTGCAGCAATATTAACATGGTATACACTATTGGAAATGACTAAAGGAGGAATATTATTAAAAATCCATCCCACTGCAGGGCACGACGTTAACTTTTGCAGCGACTTGCCCCGTAGGGCAAGTGAGATTCAATTTTCACTTGCCCTACTCCAACTTTCACTTGCCCTTGAAAAATTGTATATAATAACTTTATAATATTTCATTTAAGACCAATTAGAACATGGTTCTGGCATGTGAAAGCATATTTTCTAGGACAAGCTTGGATGGCAGACCACGAAACTTGCACACATTCTCAAAAGTAAACCTGAACAAAACGTACAAATATACAAAACATACTTTCCCAGTGGGGCAAGCATGATGCAGTTTTCACTTGCCCCACAGCTATAATTTACAAATTCTACTTGCCCGGGGCAATGGGGCAAGCACCTATGTCGAGCCCTGCACTGCTAATCCTCAGATATTTTGTGAGCTGATGTTTGATTGTTGGTTAATTGAGGTACTATATTAAGTGTCATATAGGATGTGCGTGCTGCAGTTTGTTTGGGTTATGGGTATAGTGGCATGCAGCTTATTGGCAATACTGACAATGTGGGCTTGCAGGTGAAATTAGGTGCCTATTTCACAGGTAAAGGGTACATCTGGATGTCCCGAGACGGGGGTATCGATAAGTTTGTATGAAGTGATATTAAAATATTTGTCTAGTAATAAGGTACCACTGTGTAGTTCTTTTGTTTACATTTACAGTTATTATTTTACTAGTCCTTCATCAAAACTAAATGTTTAAGCAATATTTATTAACCCAAGTTAAGATGTTTGTGCTATTTAAGCGTTTAAAAAAATCTCATTGAATTTGATTGTAACTATACATGCGTTTTGGTATATTTAAAAGTTTTCACTTGCAATTTTTCATCCATTTCTATCAACCCAGTCCTATAGATCTGTAAAAGATGACATCTCTGGCTAGGTAGTAAATTATCAAGTGTGGAAATTGTCAAAATGAAAAGTATGTAACTAGAATTCATAAAATTATACTAGATAAGTAAAAGGTTGAAATACAAGATATGAAGTATATTCAAAATCCCTGTAATAATCGGGGAAATGAGTGATAAGGAAAAATATTCAAAAATATCTCTAATATTTAACTTTTATTGGTACCATCGAGAAGGATGTGTACCTATCTTATTATTATCTATTGTTAAAAATTTAAAAGATATATATTCAAAAATACCTCTAATATTTCACTCTTATTGGTAGCAACAAGAAGGATGCGTACCTATCTTATTGTTATCTGTTGTTAAAAATTTAAAAGATATATATTCAAAAATACCTCAAATATTTCACTCTTATTGGTAGCAGCGAGAAAGATGCGTACCTTTCTTGTTGTTATCTGTTGTTAAAATTTTTAAAAATATATATTCAAAAATACCTCTAATATTTCACTCTTATTGGTAGCAGCAAGAAGGATGCGTACCTATCTTATTGTTATCTGTTATTGTATTGTTATCTGTTATTGTATTGTTATCTGTTATTGTATTGTTATCTGTTTAATTGATTGTCTTTTCTTGTCGTTTTCAGGGCGAGTCTCTTTAACATCCTGAGTGGAATCTACGCGATATTTATCGTAGTCCTGGGGGCCGCCTTGCCAGTCGCAGAGATCTTCGCCGAGGCCGTACATGATGATATCTTTGAGGTAAGAATGACAGGAATATCTACCAAAGAAAAAATTTGATACGGATGCAATTCTTTATGGATGAATGTATAATTAACTTTGTGGAAAGACCATTTTCGCGGAGGCCGTGCAATATGACATCTTTGAGGCAAGAATGACGGGAATATTTATCAAAAAAAGTGTTAATTTCTACCTCAGGTGATTTATGATATTGATGCAATTCTTTTTGGAAAATGGAATTTCGATTTTTTCGTCACCTTTTCTGCCATATTGCGGCTAATTTGTGACTAGTCAGTTGTAACTGGTGGGGGAAACTGGAGTACCCGGCGAAAACCACCGCCTAACTCCAAGTCACTGGCAACTTTCTCACATGCCCCAGATGGGGTTCGAACTGAATGTACACTTTAACTTAGTGGAATTCAAAAAAGACCAATGAGTTACAAATTACAAAAGTTACAACTTGACCAAATACTATCTTTACAGTGTTATGTTGGGCTTAAGTTGATGATTATTCTTTCAGCATCTGAGTTTCCCCATATATAGGGATAAAATATTATGAAGTTATTATTTTATCATGCCTATTACTCAGACATATTTGACACAATTTTTCAAACCACGTTACATACAGAATACATATTAAGCATGAAGAAATGGAAAAAACAGTGTTAACCCTTCGAATGCTGAGGCTACTTTCGTCCAAAGCCCAAGGACGCAAAGTTTTTTTTTAAACCATTCAAACCCTGTCATGTTGATATTCATCGGATAGCTCTCGATGAGTACTATCAGATGAGTACCCATATGTCAGGGTTTCTGTCATTTTTCAGGTTTTTTGCATCATTTTGTATTGGTCATATTAGCCACCAGCAATATAAGGGTTAAGCATGAATCAGTGTCTTAGCCAGGATTTAGAAACTGGGTGCCTAAAATTGGCAGTTGTAAAATTTTTGGGCGTTCAAATTTTCAAGGGGGATCACAATATACTCATATTTCAACCATAAACATGTATAAATTCATCAAAATAAGGCATAATACATTCAACAATGTCATTGGAATTATAAGGAGATGAAAGAAATTCAATAATAAGCTTGAGATTGAGATATTAAGAAATTCCACACAAACATATTTGGGTGTCCTGAGGGGTTTGGGTGTCCAAAAAGGCACCCAGACACCCTGCTGGCTAAGACTATGGCATGAATATATGGATAAAACAGTGTTAATGGTGTTCATTGTGATGTTTTAGGCCATGCAGTCTGTCACAGTGACCCAAGGCAGTTGGCCTACAATTTCTATGCTCAAGTTATTAGCCTTGGGAAACTAAGCAGACCAAACCTTGCAACTGTGAAAGCTAATAATAACCCTTTAATGCTGAGACTACTTTTGTCTGAGGCACAAGAACTCAAAAATCTTTGAAAATCATCTAAACCCTATCATCTTGGTATTCATTGGAAAGCTCATCGAGTACTCTCAGATGAGTACCCATTTGCCAGGGTTTCAGTGATTTTTCAGCTTTTTCCACATTATTTTGTATTGATCAAATTAGTCACCAGCAGCATAAGGGATAATAACTAATAATTGATATTTGATATAGCGCTTTTTCCACCTATAATGTTCAAAAGCGCTTTATAAAGAATAGTGATCATAGTTTTTGGAGCCTCTGAGTAAACCAGGCTTTAAGCCAGGATTTAGAAACTGGTTGCCCAAAATTAGCAATTGTAAATGTTGTGGGTGTCCAATTTTTCAAGTGGGACCACACTATAATATACCATAAACATGTATAACCTTATTGAAATAAGGCAAATATCTGTATACAATGTCATTGTAATTAAATCATGATGAAAAAATTCAATAATGTGCTTGAGATTGACTTTGATCAAATTCCCCACAAAAAAAGTTGGGTGTCCTGAGGTGTTTTGGAACCTACTTTGCACCCCGGAAATATTTGACTATATGTTAGATTGAACATTTTTTCTTCAAAATCATTCAAATATTAATCTATTTTGAAATGTTGCATTCAAAGTTGTTGAAGAATTTATGCCCTCCAGATGCTTTAAGACATCATTGAGTTCTCTTTCAAAGAACTGTGGCACTATTGACCTGTATGTAGTTGTGAATCTCAGACTTTTGGCCTAGTATCAGAATCTGCAATATTGTAATTGTAATTGACCTTGTGACCTTGACCTTAAGGCTGCGCCTAGATACCCTCGGAATCCAACTCGGAATCCAACTCTCACAGATCACCCGGCTATAAAGACCGTCCACCTGTCCGGCAAAAACACTAATTGCTACGCCAGGTTTCCATGGCAACAGTAACTAAGGAGATGAGGGGTATGAGTCATGATTTTGATGGAGGTCAACTGTTGTGTTTGATGGAGACCTCTCGTGTGACACAGTCAGGGGGATGTATCCCTATTAAAATGTAGTACACTGGCCATTTACTAACTTGATAAGAAGTAATGAGATGATTTCTATTACCGTATTCCTTTGGTAGTCGCATGCACCCCAAATGAGCACAGCCTTTTTCTGAATTTTTTTTGGAAGGGGCAAGCTAGCAAACATTACTTTCAGGGTAATGTGTCTCTCTTAGAAAGTCTAACACTGGCCATGAACTAACTTGCATCTATGATACTTTCAAAAATATATAGGATAGAAGCATGCACTCATGTTATATTTGGGGTTGAATTGTTGATTAATTTCAAAGTGATGTCTCCTTCAAATATCTGAAATTTTCGTAAAAATATCTTCAAAATAGTGGGGCCCTCTAGGGGTTACCAGAATGGATTATGCGTTAAATTATGGATAAAAAGTGTTATGCTGTTTTAACACTAATCTCTTATTTCAGTGATACAATATATCCGAAAACCACACATGAATGAGCTTCCATGTTAATCTGTCATCTTCATATCCTTCAGGGGAGAATACAAACTGTTTCTCAAGCTGTTTCAAACAGATTCCTTTCCTTGAAGTTGAAAGATGTGGTAACGTTTAACTCCATCACTGCAAGTGATGATTCATAAGATAATTGAGAAACGTTGAGACAAAGTGAATTAATTATGTTCATTTAAAGATGTTTGAAATCTCTCACCCATTAAATCCTCAGTTCTTAACTGTTATAATAATTTCTATTTAATTACACTTGTTTAATGAGGTATGAAGTCTTTAACCCATTAAGTTCAAAACAGTATTTTTGGTGATACATTTCAGATAAAATTATATGCTATAGAAAAATGGGCAAAATTATAATAAAAACTCAATGAACAACTTTCCTTCAAATATTAATATTAATATTTTTGGCATAAATTCAAATCATTCCCATAATTATCAGTGTGGAATGTTTTTTGTTGTGGGATTTCTGTGGGTTCATTGAGTACCATCGCTTCTCGGAAATTTAGACAATTAAACCTAGGAATTTGGGCCACTCAGGGACTTAGCCAGGACCCGTCCTACCTGTCTTTTGGACAGGTAGTTTCCTAAAAAACTCCAGTTTGGACAGGCAAAAATTTCTATTGTGATTTTTCAATTTTGACTTTTGGAGTGTAATAATCAAATATGTAAATGTAAATTGCCCTTTTTGACACACTAGGCTATTAAATGTAGTTGGTATAAGGATTTGAAGTAGATAAGTAGCTAAATCTGGACGGGCAAAACTCTTGATATTGCAGTTTTGGACAGACATTTTTGAAATCCTGGCTAAGACCCTGGGGCCACTATGATTATTTTGCAAAATAATTAATGGGATATCCGGGCAACCCTTAATGAATTGGCAGTTACCATTTCACAAAATATTGACCTAGCTGTAAATCTTCCTGATACAACATCAAGGCTAGGTATTTTCAGAAAACATGGGCCACCCTGAACCCATGAATATTTAGTTATTAAAAAGTGTCCCAAATTACTAAGAATATATGGTAGATGATGTGATATTTGAAGGACTAGGCAGAGTGATATTGATTTGTAATTACACACTTAGGTTTTCAAAATGATTCTGTTTCAAAAGAATTTTCTGTTTCTGTAATCCAAGCTCAGAAATTATTTGCAATTGATGTTGAGATCAAAAAAGACAAAAAGCTTTTATATTGATTAAACAAAACTTGATCTAGTTTGTGCCATTGGAGGTGACTTATGAGGCTCTCAAGCAGAGCAGTGGGTGATACTGATAACCTACAGCTCCACCTTGTGGGAAAGAGAGGAACTAAATATGGACTTAAGTTACTTAAATTATTGATAAAACGCAAGGAATGTTTGCATGTGCAGAACCAACTTGCAAGTTTGAGTTTGACACCCTTCAGTAGTTTTTGTGTATTTAATTATAAGTAAGAGCACGGAAATAGTGTTTTATGAATTTTAAACAACAAGCAAAGTCTTCTTAGCACACAGGTCAACAGTATTGACCAATCAAAAGCCAGAAATACAGGGTACTATTACTGATAATATACTGCAAGAGTTGATTATGAGATTTCACAAAGCCCCTTTGTTATTACTATGAGAAGTCATAGTAATAATATAGTGCTAAAACAATCAGTTGGTCAGGCTCGACCAATCAGAAGCCAGCATGCTAGTGGACACTGAGTGCTTAATGTGTTAGAGCACTTCATTCATGTTTTATGACTTTCAAACCAACTTGCTTTGCTAGTTGTTTAAAATTTATAAAACACTCTTTCCAAGCTCTAAGTTACCTAATTTCATACCAGATCCCCAATCCTTTCATCGTTCTTTTCATCTTTCTTTCATCCATACCCTCCCCCATGCAGCACATGTTATTGACTGTTCTTATCAGGTCTGGCACGCGTAATGGTGATTGATTACACTGAAGAGTTTGCATTTAACTTCAATTTTTCCCTCAAAGTGATACCTGATATAGCCTGCCTAGGAAGTGGCTGGGACTCTCACAGCTCTGTCACAACAGTGATAACTCATCTGAAGGGTCCTCTGAGGACTGATCAAAATATAATTCTCTCTCTCTCTCTCTCTCTCTCTCTCTCTCTCTCTCTCTCTCTCTCTCTCTCTCTCTCTCTCTCCTCTCTCTCTCTCTCTCTCTCTCTCTCTCTCTCTCTCTCTCTCTCTCTCTCTCTCTCTCTCTCTCTCTCTCTCTCTCTCTCTCTCTCTCTCTCTCTCTCTCTCTCTCTCTCTCTCTCTCTCTCTCTCTCTCTCTCTCTCTCTCTCTCTCTCTCTCTCTCTCTCTCTCTCTCTCTCTCTCCCCCCCCCCTCATTTCCTTTATACTGCAGGAGCTTTGTGTTGGTGCCTCACTTGCAGCAGTGATGAGGAAATCTCTTTCAACTATCATCAAATAAACTATAGATATGTGTGTGTGGAGAGAGAGAGAGAGAGAGAGAGAGAGAGAGAGAGAGAGAGAGAGAGAGAGAGAGAGAGAGGGGGGGGGGAGAGAGAGAGAGAGTCAGACAGACAGAGACAGACAGACAGACAGACATAACAGAGACAAATAGTGAAATAGAGGAGAGGGAGAAAGAGTGAACGACAGACAGATAGACAAAATTTAATATTTGATATGAATTGCATATTGATCACAGGACAGAAATTTCCATGTCAACTGTAGCAGTCTCATTTCCTTTCTGTTTCCATGGACAGGTATATGTAGCAGTCGATCCCGTCCCCTAGTACATTATATTTTCTGTTTCTACAGACAGGTATATGTATCAATCCTGCCCCCTATATATATTTTCTGTTTCCATGAACAGGTGGATGACGCGACAGTAATCCCCATCATCACCGCCAAGGAGGTTGGTTAAACAAGAGAAGATGCAGTGAATGTTACAAACCCTGCATGTAATGACAACATTCTTTCCTATACCTGTGTGCTCTGCTCTGATTGGTTGATGACATGTTACATAGTATCAAACCTGCAAATGATGACCACTATCTGCTAGAGTCTTAGCCAGGATGAAGAAACTTGATGCTCAAAGTTGGCAATTGTAGAATTGCCAAGGGAGACCACAAAATATTACTACCATAAACATGTATTTATTTATGAAATAAGGCATAATATCATTATACATGCAATGTCATGGGAATTATGTTGAGATGTAAAAACTTCAATTAAATGCTTGAAATTGATATTTTAAGAAATTACTTTCAGAAAATTGTGTGTGTTCTGAGAGGTGATTTTTGAGGTTTTGGGTGTCCAAATGACACTCAGTCGCCCTACAGGCTAATTAAGACTATACTGTCAGGACAAGTCTAAAGGCATCTCCCATGATCGACAGTCTATGTGGACAAGCGAAATAGGATATTTTTTTCTGAGTGACTTAGAAAGTGTCATAAGAAATAGTTGGTTGTAATGAACAGGTGGTCTCAGTAGCAGGTTTGACTGTATATCACTTCCTATACACTCTACTGGAATGGCTGCTATTTGTGATGTGTGATTGTGTTTCTTTGATTTGCCTAAGGTATCCATCAACAAGCATAAGATATGATCCATTTATTCGAAAAGCCTTGCATACCAAAATCGACAACTCATTGGTCAGTTAAACAATTCTAAAATCTGACAAATATTTTATATAATACACTTTAGATTAAGCATTAAAAAAAATGGTATTTATGTTTTTTTCCCGTGCCATCTTTGTCTTCTAGCTTTGAACTTTGTCTTGAGATATCAAAAAGTGTTTCAACAAGGCGTTAACAATATACTCATTATCTCTTCCTGAAAGCTCTAAAAGAACAATGCTGAGGGTTTAATTGGGTTGCATGACAATTATCATGGCTCAGTTAACATGGCTGCTAATCTGAATATATTGTTAGAATCTTGGCACATTTCACGGTCTCCTGTGTAGGGGAAGTGATGAACAATTGTGCCAGTAATATTTTTCACAAAAGTTTCGCGTATTTTTGTCTTGAACTTGCTCTGCATATTTTGTGTAATATTTATATTTGAATTTAAATGCAGTTTACAAGTAGAAAAATGGCCTTGTTGCTGTTTTTTTTTTAAATTACGGTATAAATATCATTTAAAGTAGTTTACATTGTAATTCAGTTACATTTAAATCCTTAACCTATTAGTCTCCGCATAGTCACTAAATATATATACACACATACATTAACCCTTCCAATGCTGAGGCTACTTTCATCCAAAGCACGAGGACTCAAAGTTATTTAAAAACCGTCTAAACCATGTCATGTTGGTACTCACTAGATAGCTCTCACGGAGTGCTCTCACATGAGTACCCATTTGCCAGGTTTCGGTCATTTTTATGTTTTTTGCACATTTTGTATTGGTTATATTAGCAACCAGCAGCATAAGGGTTAATTATGACACTCATACTTCAGCAATACTCTACCATCATCGGTTATGTGATATCTATGTGTTAACCTACTATTTCAACCATTCATAGCACTGATACACTGCATAATAGGATTATTCTTATCCAATACCGTGCCATATGCTCCAATCTCGAACTCCAGAGCGAATTACAATAACTAGTGTTTTCTAATCCCACACATTAGCATACACAGAATTAATACCTCATTATGAAAACATCATTTTGTTGCGGCAGATTTTTAGCCGGAGGCTAGTGTGTGCCCTCATTTGTATTCGAACAATAGCCAAGTAGTGGCGGCAGTGACCTTGAAAATGTCACTTCATTGGGGTGTGACTGATGGGTGTTATCATATTTCGCTAGTTGTTGGGGGTGTTTTGTGACCCTCCATGCCTGCGGGTACGGTACGGGTGGGGTGCCCACTTCTATAACCGTAGCATATTGTTAGGCATAGAAAAAAAAAGTTTGTTTCCTGTAACGGTCCGCAAAAAAAGTAGGTAGATCAGTAATTTTCAAAAAAGGTTTTGATTATTTATTTGTTCAATAATGGTATTTTATGTATGTTATATGTTGATTGGAAGTTGGGATAGTGGGAAAAACTTAAGTTTAGTTTTTTTTTGAGTAAAAACTTGTTAGGGTAGGGTTACAGGAAACAAACAACTTTTATTTTAGGCCTCATAGCAGTTCATCACCCCAGAAACTATGGCAACAATAACCATAGTGACAGCAGCGGTAGCAACCGTGACTCAGAAATATTCACACATGGATGAAGTGATACAAAGAACTTCAATATGTTGCCTGAATGGAGTAATCTGTGAGAGGGATGACACAGGGCACTTCAGGCTGACATGTTACGCTTCATTTCATTCATAACAACTCTTCAGGATAACTCCTTTTCCCTTAACTAACTGCAATTGTTTGTTTTTATTCCCTAAATAAGGTTTGAAATAAGAATAGGTTTTCTGATTTTAAGCTTTTTAAACAACAACAATTTGTTAAGTTAAGTATATTTTAACATTTTTAGGGGGTATCTTGTCTTAGTTTTGAAATATTATTTTTGAATTTGAGATGCCCACAATGACAATTCCACAGTGTATGGTTATAAGTTCATCACGAAAGTATAAAAGGAAGAATAAGAACCTCATCATGCAATAAATGATACAGAGAACAATGGGATCTGTCAGAGCTCAGTATGACAGTGTTTGGCTAAATAGAATGCTATATTATCTTTTCGAGCATTAACCCTTTTGCTGCTGGTGGGTAATTTTGCCAATACACAAAAGATGCAAAAAAAACCGAAAAATTACTGAAACCCTGGCAAATGGGTACTCATCTGAGAGTTCTCGGCGAGAGCTTTCAAATGAATACCAAGACGACAGGGTTTCAATGGTTTTTCAAGAATCTTGCATTCTTGTGCTTTGGACGGAAGTAGTTTCAGCATTGGAAGGGTTAAAGAACAAAATCAGCTGTAGTTTGCAGTATGCAAGGCAAAAGAGCCCAAAGGAGAGTGCAGCATTTACTGTGACAAGTATTTTAAGATGAATACAGTTTTATCGAAAAATTTTGATATGATTTTCTACCCATTCACCTAGATTGTATGAATGAGTGGATGACCCACCTGGGTTGCTCATTGTATAAAGGCCTACCCAAGAGTCATGTGCCAGGTTTCACATTGTAAGAGGCCGATTACTCAGGTTTTCGTTGATATGATTTTCTACCCATTCACCTACATTGTATGAATGAGTAGATATACCACCTGGGTTTGTAGCAATATAAAGGCCTACCCAAGAGTCTTGAGCTAATGCCAGGATTCATGCACATTGTGAGAGGTCTTAAAATATTAGCCAGGTTTTTGTTATAGGCGACTGTTATTGTGGTGAGATTAAGTATGTAAACAGTATGGTATAATAGTGTGTTCAGCAGCGTGAGGCGTGCTTGAGTGAGAATAATAGAGAGGATAAACAGAGACCTCACTGTTATGAGAGGATCAGAACAAAGAAATTAACCCATTCACACTTAGAGTTCCTATTGAGAGTATCGTCTGCTACTTTTATACTTTTGAAAATAACTTGAGAATTAAGGGAACGTTTGCAAAATATTTGAAGGAGAGTTGTTTTGTGGCTTCTGATTAACATTTCTCCTTGAAATACTTTCCAAAAAATGCTTTTGTAAGTGAAATATTTCCAGAATTGTCAGGTCTGTTTTGACTGCTCTGAGTGGTAATGGGTTAAGCATCTGTTGATGCAGGAAGCTATTGTCTTAGAGGCACTACAGGGCCAATAGTGCCTTTGTGGGGGGCAGGCATTGTATTGTCTGAGTGGCGCTAGGTCTCAGGTATATCTTTTTGAGGCAGGAAGGCATTGTTTTAGTGACAGGACCAATAAGGCCTTTGTAGTTATGTCAAGAGACAGTGTTGTTATAGGATCGGGACATAGAAAAGCATCTGTTGGGGAGAGGCAGGTATTGTCTTAGTGGTGCTAATATATACACCAACAATAGCGCCTATATGTGTATGTGAAGTTGGCCCAGTTATTGCGGGTTAGCTGAAATCTAGACTAATGTTCCTAGTCCCTAAAAAGTTGACATTCCCTTCTGTGCTGACCAAGTAGTCTGGTGTAGTACCAGGTATTGTAGATAGATCCTGATCCTGATCCTGACCTATCGCTAGAGATTGTATGTCGTACTCAAACGAAATCCTCTATTCCCCTGGTGAGATAAGTGTAAACTAAATTTGCCACTAAAGCAATCTAGACTATTTGGTGCCTGGTAACAGAAATACATGACAGATAAAACATATGGCAGCCTAGAAATCTATGCAAGGTGAAATCAAGAGGCACCTCAGGTCTCAGGATGCATTGCTGTATTGTTTGTATCTAACTTTGCCTACCTGACTTGATTTTGGGTGAAATATATTGATCATCCATATATAGCACAAGTTTATAGGGGCACATTCTAGCTATAATATATTTGACATGTTTGTTTTCCTCCTGTGTTTTGTTTATTTGCGGATTAGCATTAATCAAAAGACACCTCGAGATGCATTTTTTATTGTTTGTATCTAACTGTGCCTGAAAATATATCGCTAGCCTGACTTGATTTTTGGGCGAAAATATATTAATCATCCATATATAGCACAAGTCTCTGGGTCAGATCCGAGCTATCTATATTGATTTACTCTTGTGTGTTGTTTGTTTTGCTGTGGAAGGATTCCAAGCACTCATCTATCAACCTGTTTTTAGCTTTGACTTCAAGTGTGGCCTCCACAGTGTGTTATTTTGGTTTGCTGTGTTTTGTTTTGTTGCAAAGTTGGACAAATTATTTTGATTACATTGATTATTTATCCTTGATAAAATCCATTACAATTGTTTCGCAAATCTACCTTTATATTTGTTTCTGCCTCATTACCATTGTCATCAAGGCTCTTTTTAATTGGTTTACCATAAATTTTGTTGCGCATTTGTAATCTTGTTTTCATTGTCTATCGCAATCATCCCCTCGTCATCATCATTATCATCATCATTATCATCATCATCATCATCATCATCATCATCATCATCATCATTATCATCATCATTATCATCCTTATCATTATCATCTTCATCATCATCATCATCATTATCATCATCATCATCATCTCCATCGTCATCATCATCACCATCATCGTCCTCATCATCATCATCATCACCATAATCATCATCATCATCATCACCATCATTATCATCATCCTTGTTCTCCTCATCTCCTCATCTGCAATTTCATTGTTTTGCAGGGTTTCCACCTGTGACTTTATTTTACCTCTTATGCTCTCCAGCGTTCCTACCTCCAACAATATCTCACCTGCCCATTGTCTTCATTGTTTCCTTCCTCTAATCATATTCTACCTGTCTATTGTTCTCCAAGGTTTCTACCTGTATTCATATTTTACCTAGACCAGGAGACTTGCCCCCTTAGGCTGTCCGTTCCGTTTGCCGTGGGGGCAAGGGTCCTCACGTTAAAATTTTTGGAACCTGATGCGTGATTTTGCACTGACACATTTGAATGAAATAAAACTTACTTGTATTTGTAGACCAGTGTTTATTTATCATTCAAGACAATATTTTATTTTACTCACCTCCTCCTTTTTGGAAAAATCTTAACTTTTCATGGAGGTACATGGAAGAAGGCCTCCTAATCCGCAAAATGGCCGCTAATTCTCGCGTTGTCAGACGAGTTGTTGCGTTATCTCCAAGCACCAACACACGTCCACGTGCCATCCAACAATTGAATTTAGATAAACTTTTACGACGTGCGCGGCCAACTTACGTTACTACCGCTCTGGCCGACTACGGCGACCGAGGGAACAGGTCAGAAAAAACACTTTAAGAACTTTATTCAAAAATCTGGCCCTTATGAGCCTTTATTAACTTAAAACCTACAAACCTGTCCATTAAACTAGTGACGGAGTGTTTTTATCACAATACACCGACCCAACTTCCATTTTTTTGCATTGGAGGACTAGTGCCGTATAGGTGAGGCCCGTCAGAGCAACAATAGCATAGGGCCGTAACGTTACGGCACGGAGGGTCTATATTTTACCTATCTATTGTTTTAAGGTTTCTACACGTTTTCAAGGTTTCTACCTATAATTATACCTTGCCTATCTATTGTTCTCAAGGTTTCTATCTGTAATTATATTTTACCTGTCTATTGTTTTTCAGGGTTTTTACCTGTACCTGTATGGAGTGAGCATCATTTTCCTGATCTACTTTATCTACTCCTCACCATCATCATCTTTATCACTATCATCTTCATTATCATCATAATGATAATTATACTATACCTGCCTATTGTTTTCAAGGTTTTCCCTTTAATTATGATCTACCTGTTTATTGTTTTCAGGATATTATCTGTAATTATACTTTACCTATTTTTTTTCAGGGTTTTTACCTGTACCTGTATGGAGTGAGCATCGTCTTCCTGATCTACGTCATCCCCTCATCATCGCTATCATCATTATCATCATCATCATCATCATCTTTATCGTCATCATCACCATCATCACCATCATCATCATCATTATAATTATACTATACCTGTCTATTGTTCTCAAGGTTTCCACCTGTATTTATGCCTTACCTTTCTTTTGTCTTACCAGTCTATTTTTCTCTGTATTTATATCTTCCCTGTCTATTGTCTTTCAGGGTTTTTACCTGTACCTGTACGGAGTGAGCATCATCTTCCTGATCTACGTCTATTCGTACTTGCTGCAGAACCAGACGAGCCGCTCGCGCTGGAAGCAATGGCGGCGCGCTCTCGCCTCCTCCAACAAGCCCGTCAAGAAGAAGTTCTCCGTCGACGCCCATGCGGGACACACAGGCAGTTTCTACCTCAGGCTGGGAGCTGTCGGTACGTAGCATGCGAAGTTTTCATGAAAATGATGCAAAAAACCTTTAAAATTACTGAAACCCTGGCATATGGGTACTTATCTGAGATTTCGCGGCGCAAGCTTTCCAATGAATACTAGCTTTGTTAATTATGCTGGTCGTGTTTTTTTACACAGTAGTTGGGCAAAATTTAATGTACTAAATGTGGCTATGAATAAAGATATAAATTCTAAAAAAAAAAGATCCAAATATCTAAGACAAGTAAAAACTTATAACTGCACAGGATTGAATATTTCTCATATATTGGATGGTTTTCAATTTTATCAAAAATTTCCGTCCAACAATATCAGTATTGTTGATTTCTAAAATGTTAACAAAATCATTTCTAAATTTTCTGATTGGAAAATTTTCCAAGAATTTAGAGTATTATTTTAAATTACCATATATTTCATTATTAATTGATTAAACAAATTATATTTCTAATTTTCCTATTTGTGTTTCATTTTGCAGGATTTGGGATTGGGAGTATGATTCACGACGGGTTGAAGTTTGGCGAGTTTTTTGACGTGGGTTTTTTCTCAGGGCCGTGTTTCAAGGCCCGGATCCTGATGGCGCTGAGGCCGATAATTCACATGGCCTTTACCTTCATCCAGCTCTACTTCATCTTCCTCAACTCAAAGGTGAGATTTACCACAAATTATTTCACGATGCCATCAGCCTGATATTAAAGATGGAGAAAGATTGAATTCTTGTAGTAATACTGTAAAGGTATACATATTAGCAGATCCACATTTTGCGAATTGATCCGTTTTTCAATAATAGCGGAACGTAATATTCACGTGTGATCCTTCACCTAAATCCCAGTGAAGATGTTAAATACTTCTCAAAATAAAGGTTTTTTCCCTTACCAGGCATAAGTAATAAAACAAGGCAAATACAGTTGTTAATTTGGACAAATTTTCATTACAGAAATGATTCAAACATCGATATTATACAAAACAAGTTATAATTGATGTATGGAAGTACAGGTATAATCTATTTATTGGGTGATGATTATTGATCTTTAATTGATGATTGACTTTAAACCAGAAAGGTTATTCCTGTATCACATAGTCAAGTGAGTGAAATTTATTGGTGTGTGTTGGTGCACTGTTAGTTTCAGCCGGCATTGAGAGACCGAATCCTTGTCATGTCCCCTCCTGAGAATGCAGAAGATCCGAGACCGATAGTAACCATTGTTTTCTGACGCACATTGTTGTTATACTGACTATTTTTTTTACAATCACCACTATGTATGTCTTTCTCATAATTCTCCTCTTCATATTTCCTTTATTATCTGTGTTTAGATCATCGCACTTAATCATTATGGATTTTGACCTACACTTAGACATTTTGTCACTATTCTTCTTTTAAAATGCAAGTGCCTGTCTTCAATGGCACAGCTATTATAGTAGAATTATCCTTTTAAAGTAAGAAGTCACAGATTTCAGGGTGACATTTTATATCATCACTACTTTCTCTTTTATGTTATTGCACAATATTTCTAAATTTTCTTTCTAAAAATTAATAGGAATCAGATATAAAGATTTCTTTTCTTTATGAAAGCTTTAAAGACTGATTTATTATATATTTTGGGAGATAACATGAATTTTTGCTTACAATTTTCACAAAATATCGTTTATATAAAATTAGCTAAAATAAGAGTCTTTAATTGAATCCCTGAAGCACCACACTGTCATGACTTATGGAATCATTAATTGTTTTTTGTCTGAGTAATAATATTTGATGTTTGCATAAGTCATGAATAGTTAGGCGTTCTTTTAAACCTTTTATGCACAGTAATTGAAGAATTTTTAAAGTTGTTTTCTGATAAACACATTTATTTATAGGGTGTTAATGTTATAGGGTTATCACCAAAGTAAACAGGCTATAATTAAGGGGTTCTACAGGCATGAAAGGGGGAATCTCAAAGCCTATATCACTTTATAGTATTAATAATAATCTATATATAAAGAGGGTAACTCAGTCCAATGGTAAGGATCTTCCCTGAGTCTCTCTGGCATGTATACAAGTTGCCCGAGTGCCCCAGATTTTTTTTTTAGTATTTATCTTTTATTTAAAAAAAAAATCATCTAATTTTTTTTTACAAAAAAAATGCAAAATTGTAGCGAATATTGTTTTATGTGTTGAAGCTGTGTAGGTATATTTATTTGATATTAAGAAGAAGGCGCTGACTACTGACTACTATTGTACTGTTTTCTATATTTCAGATGTGTATCCATAAGTACAAGGTGCTGGCCAGGTTCGGTCTGATGCACATGGTCGGTACCAACCTGTGCGTATGGCTCAAGACCATCGTCATGGAAACCATGCACGAGATCGAGCACCATCTTCATCTTCACCACGAGAAGGCGGAGGGGCACCACGGCACCGCCGAGGCGACGCACGTATCGGGGGGTCACGGGGCGTCCGTGCCCGGGGACGCCCATGCCTCAGCGGGCGTCGCTCATGTCGGGCACGGGAACCATACTAGCGCGCACCCTGTACACCATGCCGTGCATAATTTTACTACAGGTAAGATATACAATAGAAAAAAGATGATAGAGGGATTGGATGCCCGAGCCGACGCATGTGTCGGGCGGTCACAGGGTGTCGGTTCCCCGGGACGCGCATGCCTCAGCGGGCGTCCCGTAAGCATAGCTCACACCACCCTGTAGACTACACAGTGCATAATGTTACAACAGGTAAGATATACAGTGTAGAAATAAGATGGCAGAGGGGCGTCATTGGATGCCCGAGAGCAGTCATGTGTCGGGCAGTCATGGTGTGTCTGCACATGGGAACGCCCTTGCCTCAGCGGGCATCCCGTAAGCATAGCTCACACCACCCTGTAGACTACACAGTGCATAATGTTACAACAGGTAAGATTTACAGTGTAGAAATAAGATGGCAGAGGGGCGTCATTGGATGCCCGAGACCAGTCATGTGTCGGGCAGTCATGGCGTGTCTGCACATGGGGACGCCCATGCCTCAGCGGGCATCGCTCCGCGGGCATCCCATAAGCATAGCTCACACCACCCTGTAGACCACGTGCATAATGTCACAACAGGTAAGATAGTGTTGGGACGATCATCGATTATAATCGATTATCGATCGGTTGCCTCTCTTTAACTAATTAATCGATTACAAAACTGCCAATCGATAATAATCGGAAAAGGTGACACCTAGTGGCAAAATATAAAACTAAATGACAGACAAGTTGTCAGCTTTCTTGCTATTAAACTAAGCTCCAAAAAAACAAGTTAAGGTTGGTGCTAATAGCAAGTAATTGTCAGAGACTGTCACTTATTATTAGGCTCTAGAAGAAAGTGCGAAGAACTGATTATTATTGATAATCGATCGGTTGGCTGCAACTGATTATCGATCATGAAATTTCAACCGATTCCCAACCCTAAGGTAAGATATACAGTGTAGAGATAAGATGGCAAAGGGGTGATATCGGTAGCCACTTTTCCCAATAGATTACTATTCAGTTGTTTCATTAATGTGTGATATTCTTCATTTAAAGAAGGTTGAATTTTTTTTTCACCTGTGATTACAATTACATCTGTGGTTTCTCTTCTGATTACGCATATGATACACCATTCAATATGTGATTACACAAGTGATTAAAATAATATGTCTGTTCTTTCCAGGTAACCATACTATCGTCAGCGCCGCCGTGTCGTGTCGGGCTCAAAGCCTGATGGGATTACGGGACGTTGCGGAGAAATCGGGGCCTTTCCTCTATCCTTGCACCATTGAATACAGTCTCATAGCAGCGGGTGAGTATCTGGACCACATAGGGGCATGTGAGAAAGTTGCCAGTGACTTGAGGTTAGGCGGTGGTTTCGGTGGGTAGAAACCAACTATTTTTTTTCGGTGACCAATTTTTTACCAACTTTTTTTTTTTTTTTTTTTTTTTTCGGTGGGTAGAAAATGGTGGTTTCTACCCTTTTCTCCACTGGCTAGTCACGACTCAGCTGCTTTGTGGCAGAAAAAGTGATGAGAAACAAAAATTCAAAATTCTAGACAAAAGGGAATTATTTCCCTGTTTTTTAGTGTGTTTTTTCTGAAATCCAACTTTTTTCTTCAAATGTCAATATTTACCTTTTTGTAGTTGTTTACTATATGGTATATCTCTTCAAATGTTATCGGTATTTACCTTTTTTCTAGTTTTTTTCTTTTTCTCATTGCTGCAGGTGGAAGCTAGCCTAGCCTAGCCCTAGGCCAAGAAATTTATTTCACTTCTTTAATAACTTACCAAATGTTTATATACCAACTCTAAGATGTTTACCCTTATTTAGTTCTACAGGTGAACTTGGATATGACGGACCACTGTACGACGGATTTTTGCATATGACGGACGATATGCTTGGTCCCAGTCCGATGCATATCAAGTATTCGTCATATGTATACGACGGATTTTGCATATGACGGACCAATTTTCCTGGTCCCACTGAGTCCGTCATATCCAAGTTCACCTTTATATGCTCACCAGGCAGTCAGAATGGGTTCTTTTGGATTTCTATGACTCTGACTAAGCTGCACCTTGATTGCAAGTCTGCACTATTTCTGCTTGGTAAAGCAGGGCTCGAGGCTAAGGGGGTGGACCTATGGCCCCAGGCCAGTAAAAATTTCCAAAAACAGCTTCGGGGCAGTAAAAAAAGACCTCAATTGGTCCTACGGGGCCAGTAAACATTTGGAGACATTCTTGTTAAAAGTGTCCCCCTGAGAATGTCCCCAATTGTTTTTGAAATAAATGAAGATAAAATTTATAAAGATAAATGTTGTGGTGAAACTTATGCATTGTTCTTTCTTGTTATGTTAAAGAAAAATGTAGGACCAGTACAAATATTGCAGGACCAGCAGATGCAAGGTGTTACTTGTCCTACAGGGCAAGTATCATTTTGAGTTAGCGTTGAGGACTGTAAAGCAAAATTTTAAGCACTCCAAATAAAAGCCAATAAGCCAGTAGATAAGTCATGCCCTTAGCTGTTAGCAAATCTCCACCTATTTCAGATCTATGACATGGTTGCAATTCTGCACTATTTAAAGTATTTCATTGTATTATTTCCAGGTATCATTTACATAATGTGGCGCAACATCGGCAAACCGCCTGCGACCGCAAAACTTGGAAAAGACGGAAGTTTTTACGATGTTGCTGGGAAAGAGAATACTCGCGTCAGTGTGGACTGCTCCGGTTCGCACCGCGGATTATTCTTCGGAATCTTCATCCTAGTCTGTTCGGTTGTCAGCATGATTGTATTCTTCGTTCTCGTCGAGAAACCTGAGTACAACACGACTGCCGTACTCATCATGCATGTAACGGAAATCGTTGTCTATTTCATAACTTCCGTTTCCGTTATAATATCATTTTTCCAAATGCGTGGTTTGAAATTCCACGGAGACCACGAGAATGACCTTGATGATACCTTGATTGTTATCGGTCTCTGCGGAATTTTCTTCTTCGCGTTATTCAGTATTATTGCAGGACGATACGCGATCCATAGCATCAACGGTGTTCTTATTATCGCATCCTCCATTATGGTTCTGATACAATCCTTGCTGCAGACGATATTCATCCTTAATGGACTCCGTCGTTCGTCACGTTTTCCGTATCACGAGAGTAATAAACCAGGTCGTGAGCTCATAACCTTTCTCCTCGTTTCCAACATCGCCATGTGGTGTATTAATACGTTTGAGACACTTCGCGCAGACTCGAACCCGATCCAGATGAAATTTTACGGTTTTCTTCCCTGGAGTATCATTACGCATATCTCTACACCAATCGGAATCTTCTATCGCTTCCACTCGACCGTGTGTCTCTCAAACATCTGGAAGAATGCCTACAAGATGAAAAAAGAATAGTTTCCCTTTGGGTTCGGCGGTGGTTTCTGCCGGGTACTCCAGTTTTCTCAACCAGTTACAACTGGCTAGTCACGACTTAGCCGCAATATGGCAGAAAAAGTGACATCTGGAAGAACGCCTACAAGATAAAGAAAGAATAGTTTCCACTCTTCTGAGCTGTTTCTGACTTCTCCCCTTAAGTGCGAAATGTACAGGACATATAGGATTTTTTTACACAGTTAAGCGATACTTCGTAATGATAAGTCTCCGCTGGATTCCCAGTAGCGGGTTGGCGTGTGTCTAACATCTGGAAGAACACCTACAAGATGAAGAAAGAATAGTTCCTCTCTTCTGGACTGTTTCTTCACATTCTGTTTATTTGTGACACAAGGCAAATGGCCTTAGTAATATAAAACAAGAAGTACAGGCAACTCTGCTTAATCCGGAGATGTATAATCCGGAATTTCGTCTAAACGGGACAGATTGGAAGATCCCGTTCCCTCCCTATACATATAATTCCTATACTGTAGAACACATATATGACGCGTGTCCCAAATATAGCGAATTGGGGAATTTTCGCATCATAGCGTATCTTTATGTTAGCGACGGTAGCCGCCGCTGACAGCGCCATTACAGTAAGAAAAAAGTACAGCGTGTTTATATATAGCGAAACGGAACTACACGCTATGTATGCTATATATAAACAGACGCTAACATTGTGTGTTCTACAGTATGCATAATCCGTATTTTGCCTAATCCGGACAGAAATTAAGGGTCCACATCAGTCCAGATAAAGCAGAGTTGTCTGTATCAACCCAGCTGCTTTAATCATTTGGCTATTTACGCTTGCCAGTCCTTCCAGTGCTGAGGCCACTATCATCCAAAGCACAAGGATGGAAAGAGTACTCTGAGTACTCTCAGATGAGTACCCATATGCCAGGGTTTCAATCATTTTTCAGGTTTTTTCATCATTTTGTAATGCCCAAATTAGACACCAGCAGCATAAGGGTTAAGGCATTCTATATATTTTTCTAGATGATAAGGGCGTGACCGCAGCAAAAAGTGTGACAAGTCTTCAGATACAAATATTAATGCTGAAATAGAATGTATCTCAAAGAGTCCTGTATCCGAAATAATCATGTTCACTCGAATGAATTACCTTCAAGAGAATTTGGCCATGAGTAGCAAGTATGTGAAAATAACAATAAGTTAATGTAATACTATATTAAGACTTCCAATGCTAAGGATACTTTCTTCCAAAGCACAAGGATGCAAATATTTTGAGTACTCTCAGATGAGTACCCACTTGCCAGGGTTTCGGTCATTTTTCAGCTTTGTTGCATCATTATGTATATTGGCCGAATTAGCCACCAGCAGCATAAGCATTAATTGGTGCCAGTTCTGCATATCTATGAAATACCTGCATATGAACCATGTTTTATACAGATGTACATACATATTTCACTGTGATGTGTTCACCTTTTTGATACAATGATTTTATAAAGAATGATGAGAATTAAATTCCCGCTGTGCTGTATTGTGTTACCAGTTTGTACTGAGGAAAACAATGACTTGTGTCGTGTATTGTTTTGAGTTGAAGTTACCTTTTCAGGTAGTTGTTTTGAACAATGCTTTATTGTTTACAGTTATCTGTACTGAGCAGGATGATTAAGCCTTTTTACCCTTCTGATGCTGAGGTTACTTTCGTCCAATGCACAAGAATGCCAAAAATTATGAAAATCATCCAAACCAAGTCATGTGGGTATTCATAGGAAAGCTCTCGCTGAGTACTTTCAGATGAGTACCCATTTGCCATGGTTTCAGTCATTTTCAGGTTTTCGCATCATTTTATATTGGCCAAGTTAGCCACCAGCAGCATAAGGGTTAAACTGATTTTGTAGCTTTTGTCTGAACAGGGTAGATAGGTGAAAGTGTCATGATTTCCAGAGAATATTTTACATGAAATATTTTTTATGAAAATAATCAGAGTACTTGTGGTATTTATAATTGATATTTTGCCTCAATTCACTATTGGTTCTTGTGTACAAATTTGTTGTATCTAGTCTTAAATGTGGTTCTAATTATACCAATCTATAGGTAGACTAGCCTTTAGTCTGTACAATATTTATATCCAGTTCTTTTGTCTTCTAATGCCTATGAATAAAGTAGTCACAATGTGTGAAAATATGGCTTACATTTGTCAAATGTAAAGGAATATAAATGGAACATTGCTCTGCGTTTGGCTAGGTTAACCCTTCCAATGCTGAGGTTACTTTCATCCAAATCCCAAGAACGCAACTATCCTTGAAAACCATCTAAACCCTGTCATATTGGTATTCATTGAATAGGTCTCGCCGAGTACTCTCAGATGAGTACCCATTTGCCAGAGTTTCGGTCATTTTCAGGTTTTTTTGCATCATTTTGTATTGGCCAAATTAGCCACAGGCAGCATAAGGGTTACGTATGTGGGTACACTAGAAACTGGAATTGGAGATAATCAAATAAGAAACCTGCTGTATTCAGTTGTTGCGGGTACAACATCATTTATGATTTGGAAAAATAACAGCAGCAACTTGGTGAAAATATGTTTACTTGCAATTTTGGAAAAAATTAATTAATCCCTGTATGTTTCTATGTAAGATGGACCAGGTAGTATGTGATCTGTTCTGAATGAATTTCTGTAAATATTTGTAAATGCATCATTTTAGGCTTACCAACCCCACTTTGATTAGATTTGCAGTTTTACTCTTAAGAATATCAATACTTAAGTTAGATCACTTGGGCACTCAGGAATACCACCTGTATATATACATATATATATATATACATATATATATATATACATATATATATATATACATATATATATATATATATATATATATATATACATATATATATATATATACATATGTATATATATACATATGTATATATATACATATATATATATATACATATATATATGTATATATATATATATATACATATATATATATATATATATATATATATTTATAATATATACACATATATATATATATATATATATATATATATATATATATATATATATATATATATATATATATATATATATGAATATATATATATATATATATATAAATATATGTATATATATATAAATATATGTATATATATATTCATATATGTATATATATATATAAATATATGTATATATATATATATATGTATATATATATATGTATATATATATATGTATATATATATATGTATATATATATATATATATATATATATATATATATATATATATATATATATATATATAGGGATATCTGACAAATAGATGTAATAAGAGTTATCTGCTAAAGGGTGCATGCTTTTTACCTCTGTCTAAAGGGCTTCTCAGGTCTTTATACTTATAGGTACTAGAAATTATGAAAAACAGTTCAATTTAATACCTGCATATCATTGTGTAAATAACATTTGTATTATTATCTTACCCTCAGTACAGAAAGGGTTGAGGAGATTGTCCACGAGTGTCTTGCCAATAGTTTAGGGTCTTAATCTTTCCAATGCTGATGAGGCTACTTTCGTCCAAAGCACAAGAATGCAAAAGATTTGAAAATCATCCAAACCCTGTCATGTTGGTATTCACTGGAAAGCTCTTGCTGAGTACTCTCAGATGAGTACCCATGTGCCAGGGTTTCAGTTATTTCTCAGATTTTTTGACTCATTTTGTATTGGCAAAATTAGCCACCTGAGCAGCATACCAGACCTATGAACTCCCCTCCCCCCCCCCTCAAGACTTATGGTGTGGTGGGGGGTAGTTGTAATATTGGTCATTGTGTCACACTCTGTATTAGATTAGCTGCTGAACTTCTTTAAATGCTAATTAGGGAACCCCCTTAAAGTATCTTTTGGAAGCGAGTGAAAATTTTACTTAAGACAAACAGCATAATAATCCTGATTTATCCACCCCTCCCCACGAAAGAAAAAGGGAGCATTTTTTTTTAGCAAGAAAATTCCACTTTTGTGATATTTTTTTTGAAATATTGGTTTATGCTCATTTTGCGTTAACTTTTCCAATGCTAAGGCTGCTATTGTGCAAAGCACACAGACGCAAATATTTTTGAAAACTATCAAAACACTGTCTTGTTGGTATTCATTGGATAACTCTCACTGAGTACTCTCAGATGACTACCCTTGTGCCAGGGTTTCGGGCATTTTTCAGGGGTCATGCATCATTTTCTACTGTCCAAATTAGCTACCAGTAGCATAAGGGTTAAATTGTCTTCCTAGTATCCCTTCCATTATACATTATATTGCATAATACAATCCTGCATGTAAAATAGCTTTTTTACTGGCCTTTTTGTTGAGCGTTTCCTTAGTTTTTTTAAGAATTAAAGCTCAATAGTAAGGAATAAATTTCTAAATGGAGATTTTCTTCTTAAGAAATTCCACCTAAATACTGAAGGATGAGTTGTTTCCATAGCGATGGTTTATATTTTATAGGCAGGACTCGATCGAATGGGAATTGCGTGGTGTACATAGTGGGATATATAACTCTGTAATGCCAGTTACTGTAAGATTTTGGGCCATAATGGTTCCTTTCTAGCTTGTGTATAGAAATCATGTTAGCTTTAGTTCGCTCTCCAGGATCAAATTTCTGATTAACCCTTCCTATGCTGAGGCTACTTTCATCCAAAACTCAAGGACGCAAAGATTTTTGGAAGCCATCTAAACCCTGTCATGTTGGTATTCATTGGATAGCTCTCGCAGAGTGCTCTCAGATGACTACCCATATGCCAGGGTTTGAGTCAATTTTCTGGGTTTTTTTGCTTCATTTTGTATTGGCCAAATTAGCCACCAGCAGCACAAGGTTGAGGTAGAATGTACTGGTTTGGATTGAGTCAGTTAAAGTTACCAGTTTAACCCATTCACACTCAGTCCCATTAGAAAGTTTTGTCTGCTACTCTCACACTTTTGAAAATAACTTGGGAATAAAGCAAAAGTTCACAAGCTATTTGAAGTAGAGTTGTTGCTTGGCTTCTGATTAACATTTCTCCTTCAAATATTTTCCAAAAAACGCTTTTGTTAGAAAAGTATTATCAAAATTGTCAGGTCTGTTTTTGCGGCTTTTAGTGTGAATGGGTTAAACTGGATTTAGCCAGGTGAAGTTGAATGCTACCAGTCAGAACTTGATTTGGCCAGTGTTAGCCAGACAGCACCAGTTAGTTTTAGATGGATCCAGTTTATAGGTTTTGTGTGAACCGTATTTACTGGTGGTAGATGTCTGAAAAGTAGAGTTGTTACGCGATCCGTAATTGAATTGTAGTTTCCTGGATCGGTTGATCTAAAAAAAACATTTGACAGAAAAAATAACACAAATCTTTTTTTTTATTATAAACGGCCGACCTAATTTAACAGTATCTGATGTGGAATATATAACAGTGAGATTTTTAATTAAATAGATAAAACGATAGTTAAATGTCAATAAAATGTTATATAACTTTAATTTTATTTTATTGCCTGACTCGGTAATGCTTGGGTTAAGAAAAACAAAAGGAATTTAATTTCATTTACCTCCCACTGACTCTGCAAAAAATGGTACAGGAAAGATCTGGGAAACTACAAATCGATTGAGGGTTGCCTTAGGCCAAGAAAAAATAATTGTTTGTTTCCTGTAACGGTCCGAAAAAGAATAGGGTAGGTAGGTCGGTAAATTTTTTTGGATCATTTTTTTGGTCAAAAATGTGTGTTTTATGCATGTTTTACGTTGATTAGGAGTTGAGAGGGCAGAAATAACTTTAGGGTAGGAATTTTTTTGAATAAAAACTTGTTAGGGTAGGGTTACTTGAAACAAGCAACTTCTTTTTTAGGCCTTAGAAGGAACCGTGTGTAATAAGGGAGGGGGGCAATTGATGTTGTACAAATGTTGTCAGTACTGTAAGTTATACCCTTTGTTAAAGGTGCATGAAGAGATATGCACAATAAAGTCATTCTGATCTCCACATGAGTGTTCATTGTTTTCATTTATCCCTTTACTTCATATCTTTAAAACGTGGCTGTGCATAGTGCTAGGAATCGTGAGAAAATTTCAGCTAAATAAATCATCCAAATTTTCGATTGGTTAATCGAATATTGTCAATGTTCATATACCTACTTGCCAGTGTCCCATATATGGCTGATTTCCCATAAATTTTGAATGATAAATAGTCATGAACTCTTAGTTCATATTTTTTAAAATAACCTTTTGCTTCTATGCATGGTTTTCATGGTAAAGAAGGCTCCTTTTGAGTAGAAAATTAGACCAAAAATAATCAATCTTTTGTTTAAATAATCGATTAATCAGTAATCATGGTAAAAAGATCAATTAAGCGATTATATTGATTTAACTTCCTAGCACTACAGATGCATGTATTTTGTTGCCTAATTTTGATAAACCATTTTAGCCAGTAATGGTCACGTTGATAAAAATAATCTTTATTTCACAAGGGTAATACAGTCAAATCCAAGATGTGAATTTCGCTTTGGCCCTCAGATTTAAGGATTATACCTTAGATGCTTCAGATACAAATAGGCTCAAGAAATAGTGTTCATTTTTGGAGGTTTGCACATCTCAGGGGTGTTCGCAGTGAGAGGTAAGAGATATAAAAGTATGAGCAAGTAGATATACTTCCGGTAGAAATCCAACCGTGATTGGCTAAAAGCAGTATGGAACTTATTAGGGTTCGGATGGGAAGAGATTTTTTGTATCGATTGATCGAAAAATATTTCAAACAATTAATCCATTTAGAGTTTTAAGGCCACATTTCTGTAATTTTAAGGCAAATGCTTTTAAATATTATTGTGCCGCGGAATGTGCCGGCACATGTCTGGCACACATGTGGCATACCGCGGTAATTGATGAATCGGTGCACCATATATGGCGCAGTAGATTTGTTTACTCTTGGGTGTTGACACGGAGCCGTTCCATGTCACTTAATGAAAGTTCTATTGTTTTTGTATGTTTTGGTCGCATAATTAAGCAAAATTGATTCAAAAAATTCACATTTGAAATAATCGATTATTGCAAATGCCGTTCGAACGGATATGTGGCACCTTGGGACCAGGGCAAAAGTGTCCAGAGTAAGGGTTGTTCACACCTCCGAGGTCTTTTCATAATGTATAATATACACATGGGACCAGGAAATTATGTTCACATTGGGGGGTGTTCACACCCTTCAGAGGTCTTTTCATTATGTAAAAGATACAAGAAGGATAGAGAAATAGTGTTTAACCCATTCACACTCAGAGCGGCCAAAACACGCCAGACAATTTTGGATATATTTTTCTATCAAAAGCATTTTTTGGAAAATATCTGAAGGAGAAATGTTGCCCAGAAGTCAAACAACAACTCTCACTCAAATATTTTGTGAACTTTTGCTTTATTCTTAAATTATTTTCAAAAGTATGAAAGTAGCAGACGCCACTTTCTAGAGGAACTTTGAGTGTGAATGGGTTAATTTAGTAGGTGTGCACATCTCTTGGGTGTTTATAATGAGAGGTTTTTGTGAAATATACAAGAAAGTATAATGTCATGTTGTAGTCTGTTTTATTTTTTTTCTATGTGATACTCTTTGTACAAAAATAATCTCTGCCTGAGTAGAACAGGTAAGATATTTACTAAAGGACTTCTCTCTTCCCTCACCAATAATGTAAACCAGCTATTTATTCTACCACTTCCAATACTGAGGCTACAAAGCACAAGGATGCAAAGATTTTTGAAAACCATCTAAACCCTGTCATGTTGGTATTCATTGGATTGCTCTTGCTGTGTACTCTTAGATGAGAACCCATGTGCCAGGTTTTTTTAGTCAATTTTCAGATTTTTTGCATCATTTTGTATTGGCAAAATCGGCCACCTGCAGCTTATAGGCCTTGATAGACTGGTTGCAGTCCACTCTGGCACAATGAACCCTTGCATGGATGAGTGACAGGCCTGAGTGAACTGACACCAGTCTAAGAATGCCGTTGTGAGACTTCGTTTCATGATGACTCTTACAAGATGCCTTTAGAACTGGTTTCAAACTACAGTCAAACCTCTATTATGCGACCGCTCAAGGAAAATGCCAAAAGTGGTCTTTTAAAGAGGTGGTCTCTTAAGAGGGGGTTGAGGGTCTGAGCGAGCTTATGAAAAAACAAAGAATTTTCAACAATGACCTTGAATTATTGAGGTTGTTATGTTTAGCTGCGTTTCTTGAAATTTCTTCATTAATATTTTCAAAATAAACAATTCAGAAAAATAAAAATTGAACTATATCATTTATTGAGGACCCTCAGAGATGATATACTTTCAATTTTTTACCGATTATTTCATTATTTTATTGTGCCCTTTCCAATATACAAGGCGTCTAGACATTCAAGTGGCCGTTGAATGAAGGACCATTTACTCTTAGGGATAAGATTTCATGGTCGTTGGTCGTGTCAAGCAAGTGGTCGCTTAATCAAGGTTAAATATACAGGGAATAGCCTCTGGGGGATTTGAAACGGTCATTCAAGGGAAGTGGTCGATTAAGAGAAGTGGTCGTTGAGGCAAGTTTGACTGAACTTCTCACCACTTACTACCCTGATCCTGGGGGTATAAAAACTAAGATGAGTTAACTAGCACCTTTCACATCTGAAACATACACACAAAGATATCTTTGACTGAATGTCGTTTTTTCATGATAGTTCCAACATTTCCTTAATTTATAAATATTACTCTATTTGAGGAGTAATGTTCCAAGTAATCCTGATAATTTACGTCCTGATATCATTATCAGGATAAATGTTAAAATCAACCACTTTAGAAAAGTTCCGTCCATTTACTATGATTCCATGGATTCCGCCACCGAGCTGCTATCTGATTGGCTAATAACGGATTCCTTCTCATCATCTGATTGGTCGGTGTCTTCCTCCTCGTCGTCAGAGAGCTCATCCTCAAGAGATTTAGGGAGCGGTCGTTTTTTCTGTGTATGAGCCATGGATACTATGTACTGAATGGAGTATTTATTGTGATCACAGCTGAAAAACAGAAGAGAGATAATAATAATAATAACAATACAATGCTTTTCTCAAAATTATTCACATTCAACTTCATCAAGTCTAGCTCAGGGGGAAAATGTCCTAGAAAAAAACAGGTATATATGAGTTACTTTACCCTTCCAATGCTGAAGCTACTTTCTTCCAAAGCACAAGGACACAACGTTTTTTGGAAACCATTTAAACCCTGTCATGTTGGTATTCATTGGATAGCTCTTGCTAAGTACTCTTAGATGAGTACCCATATGCCAGGGTTACAGTCACTTTTTAGTTTTTTTTTGCATCATTTAGTATTGGCAAAATTAGCCACCACAAGCATGAGGGTTAATTTACTCATATCCTCATCTTTACTGGTAAGGTATTGTTAAGTGAACAAATCATAATGGAAATTTTTTGCCCAGTTTGCAGTGGTAATGCATAAAGAGCCTTACACTTTGCTGAGGTCATCATGTTTGCGAAAAACCTTTTTTAAAGTGAACATCTCATAATGGGAACTTTTTGCACTGTCCCCATGAGTATTTCACCATATATCACTCAGAGCATAAATATCACACAGGGCATGTTTAGCACATTTCCCGACGGTATTTCCCATATATAGTAAAGCGGGCCTTAGACTTTACTAAGGTCCTTGTGTTTGCATTTGAGGTTTCCTAAAGTGAACACCTCGTAATGGGAACTTTTTGGACAGTTTTAAAGGGTATTTCTCATATATAGTAAAGCGGGCCTTAGACTTTACTAAGGTCCTTGTGTTTGCGAGTGAGGTTTTTTGTAAAGTCAACATCTCGTAATGGGAACCTTTTGCCCTGTCCCCATAAGTATTTCACCATATATCACACAGAGCCATAATAAAGCTGACCTCACCCTCAGGCAGGGTCTTAGCCGATATTTGGAAACAGGGTGTCCAAATAGAGGTTTCATAGACTTATGCATGTCCAAAGTGTGGTACAAAATACATACTACTAATAAGATAGACCCTATACCTTCACAGATTTTGCTTTTTTAGGCCAGATACTGATTTGTGTGTCTTACAAAAGTGACACTACAACTTCTTCATCTTCTATCCTCTAAGAAAAGTCATCTTCAGCAAATTCTGACATAAACTTTTGGGTGTCCAAACTGTCAAAAAAAAGTGTTCTGTGTGTCCAAATGACACGCTGGATGCATAGGCGGCTAAGCCCCTGCCCTCAAGGTCATAGCCAGGATTTAGAAACCAGTTGTCCAAATATTTAACCCTTATGCTGCTGGCCCCTAATTTGGCCAATACAAAATGATGCAAAAAGCCCTGAAAAATGACAGAAATCCTGGCACATGGGCACTCATCTGAGAGTACTCAGCGAGAGCTATCTAATGAATACCAACATGACAGGATTAAGATGGTTTTCAAAAAAGCTTTGCGTCCTTGTATAAATTTATCAAAATAAGGCATAATATCCTAATATCCTTAAACAATGTCATGGAAATTTTAAGGAGATCAAAAAATTCAATTATATGCTTGAAATTGACATTCTAAGAAATTCCTCGCAAAAAACTTTGGGTGTCTTGAGGGGTGCTTTTAAAGGGTTTGGCGCCGAGACACCCTGATTGCTAAGACTATGCTTACACTTTGCTGAGGTCTTCGTGTTTGCGTGTGAGGTTTTTCTGCAGGTTGCGGATGGTGGCCATGATGGACTGGGAGCGCTGCTTGAGCTTGTTCCCATGATGCATCAGCAGGTGCTGGCACCATATAAGGTAAAAGTTGAGGTGTCGGGAGTTCTCCAGCTGAGTGGCGACGAACGCAAGCATCTTGTCTACGTATTTATCGGGTAAGGATTGGCTGACAAACTCAACTGAAAGTAACAAATGACAGAGAAAAATTAGCATCCAAGGCTAGCATCTTGCCTACCTAAATATTTTAAGGGGGATCACAATATACTCAGATTTCAACCAAATTCATGTATAAAACTTCTATACTTATACAATGTCATGGGAATTATATGGAGATGAAAAAATTCAAATATATGCTAGAGATTGACTTTTTAAGAAATTCCTCAGAAAAGATTTGGGTGACCTGAGGGGTGCTTTTTAAGGGTTTTGGGTGTCCAAAAGACGCCCAGACGCCCTGCTGGCTAAGACTATGATCAGTACACATTATCACTTACCATTGGAGACAGGTATATTCTCTGTCACCTCCATGATGAGAGCTTGTTCATTCAGTCTGAACGCCAGCATGAGAGCGTGTGAGTACTCTCCAGCCTTAAGGGTGCGTTACTGGGTGTAATCAGTACACATTATCACTTACCATTGGAGACAGGTATATTCTCTGTCACCTCCATGATGAGAGCCTGTTCATTCAGTCTGAACGCCAGCATGAGAGCGTGTGAGTACTCTCCAGCCTTAAGGGTGCGTTACTGGGTGTAATCAGTACACATTATCACTTACCATTGGAGACAGGTATATTCTCTGTCACTTCCATGATGAGAGCCTGTTCATTCAGTCTGAACGCCAGCATGAGAGCGTGCGAGTACTCTCCAGACTTAAGGGTGCGTTACTGGGTGTAATCAGTACACATTATCACTTACCATTGGAGACAGGTATATTCTCTGTCACCTCCATGATGAGAGCCTGTTCATTCAGTCTGAATGCCAGCATGAGAGCGTGTGAGTACTCTCCAGCCTTAAGGGTGCCAGGTGCGTTACTGGGTGTAATCAGTACACATTATCACTTACCATTGGAGACAGGTATATTCTCTGACACCTCCATGATGAGAGCCTGTTCATTCAGTCTGAACGCCAGCATGAGAGCGTGTGAGTAGTCTCCGGCCTTAAGGGTGCGTTACTGGGTGTAATCAGTACACATTATCACTTACCATTGGAGACGGGTATATTCTCTGACACCTCCATGATGAGAGCCTGTTCATTCAGTCTGAACGCCAGCATGAGGGCGTGTGAGAACTCTCCGGCTTTCAGGGTGCGGCGTACATTTTCGGGCGTAATCTCAATGTCCAGCTCGAAGGGGTCAAACACGAGGTTGTGGTCAAGGGAGTAAATGAGAAGACCCTCGGTAGACGTCGCTGCCCAAGCACGTCCTAGAAAAAAAGATTTCATAGTAAGAATTTCTTCTTAAGTGTGAAGTACATCATGTCTAACAATTGAGTACAGTAAATTCTCAGAAATTTAAATCACCATATGAATTTGGCCCACTATAATATTTTGCAAAATAATAAATGAGAAATCTGGGCAACCCTCAATCTATCGCCAGTTGCCATTTCACAAAACATGGACCTAGCTGTAAATCTTGCTGATAAAACATCAAGGTATTTTCAGAAAACATGGGCCACCCTGATAAAAATTATAATCATTGAATAATGTCCCAAATTATGGAGAATTTACGGTAGTCATGATAGTTACACAAATTCATTCTTCTAGCCCTTCTAAAACATATATGTGTCAAACTCAAATAACACATATAATCGAACATTATTGATCAATGGAGTTATAAATATAGTGTTATAAACTTACCAGTAGGAGAAAACTGTACATTCAACACGCGTACTTCTGGCTTCCAGTGTCGGGAGCTCATGTCGCCTTTCTTGACTCCCGGCAAGGAGATCGGGGTGCCGAGTTCGTCACCCTGTCCGTCGTCAACCAGTGACAGGCTACCCCACTCGGTCATCTTACGGCGATCTAAGAACTCCTGAAAATGATACATGATGTTATCAAAAGGAGGCAGCACCTACCATTCATTCTATATGTATTCACCGATTCAAAACAAGAATGAGATGTTTTCAAAGATCAATATTTAAGAGGATGAGTTTTTTTTTCTTTTGGATTGTTCAAGATATATTATCTTAAATTTCTAAAATATTAAGCAGAGCCAAGAAAATGAAGTAAACATTCGCAGGTCAACAAAATTGAACTTTGAAATTGCCTTACATTAGTAATTATAAATATATATATATATATATATATATATATATATATATATATATATATATATATATATATATATATATATATATATATATATATATATGTGTATATATATATATATATATATATGTGTATATATATATATATATATATATATATATATATATATATATATATATATATATATATATATATATATATATATATATATATATATATAAACATATACATATATACATATACATATATTACCACCACAACTACCCACCTGAGTGCCATCAAAAGATCTGTTACAAGTGATTTCAAACTTCTTCATAAGCATCTTGTCAGCCACGGAGTAGATGCAGACATTTTTGGATCTCCCTGCGGCCAGTAAACACATGCCATCTGCTGTGTAACAAAGTGTGTTGAAAGACCTGAAATAGAGACACAGACACTTTACAGTCAGAGCTATGGTATACCTTAGATGACCAAACACAAGTGGTTTCGAAACCAGCCGGTCAACCTGAACATGCTAGCCTCAACCTGTGTCAACTTATAGCTGCTAATAGGCCAAAATTGATGCTCTGAGCACTACTGGCACCCCCAGCTGATGGTGGAGATATAGAGGTTCCATCACCAGTGGATGGAAAAAGGAGGAATCTTGCACGAGTGAGTGATTTTGTGTCTTGGGACGAGGCTTGCCGAGTCCCAAGACACAAAATCACTCACGAGTGCAAGATACCTCCTCTTTCTATCCACGAGTGATGGAACCTGTTTCTCCCACGATAAAAAGGAGGAATTTACACGTTTTACCATGAAGTTAGCTAGCTAAACTAGGTCAGCCAAAGGTCACCTGCGCACTAGTTCAACAATGGTAATACGCGTTTGTTGTGACGTGCACCGTTTGTTTCCCCAGAAACTGGCACCAGATCACGAACGTGACGCTTGTTCAAATCCACGCGCGCTATTGTTAGGTCTACCTTTCACCCAGCAGCAGTGACCTGCTGATTGAAATTGAGGGATCTGATTGGACAATTACACTAGTTTGACCTTTAACCCCATTGAAGACAGCCCATTGAGGACAACTTATCCTCAACTGTAAAACACACCTCAGAGTGGGAGAAAAGGTTTTTCTGTAATGTAATCGATGCGAGAGCCCTGATTGGTCCTTGTTTCCACGTGCCCTGCCTTATCTGGTACTCCTGGCATGAGTCCAGCATGTAACTATAGGGCATATAGTAAATGGTCTCTCGCTACATATCCATTCTTTTCTTCATCCAAGGGTATACACATAAAGGTTATAATTAACCCTTCCAATGCTGAGGCTACTTTTCTCCAAACCACAAGGATACAAATATTTTTTCGGAAACCATCTAAACCCTGTCATGTTTGTTCTCATTGGAAAGCTCTCGCTGAGTACTCTCAGATGAGTACCCATTTGTCAGGGTTTCGATGATGCATCAGGGTTTTTTGCATGATTTTGTATTAGTGAAATTAGGGTTAAGTTACAGTACTGTCAAAACAGAAGTATTCTAAATTATCCAGCACTTGTTCAGCTATGGACTTCACATCATTTTTATTTGTTTCCTTTGTCTAGAGTTCAATAATGATTCCTTTACAGAACTGTGATCATATTGATTTTACAAAACTGTTGGGCTGATTTCATCATTTGTTATGGAAGTTCCAAGTAACTCAATTTCAAATTTAAAAAAATCTTTAAAAAATATATTTCTCATTGATATAATGGTCATATGTAAAATTGTCCAGCATTTATAAGCATTCCACTGTTCAATTATTTCAATATCATGTACTTTACCACAAAAATCTTACATCATAGCCAACTCTTGAAATGCAGTCAGAGGTCCTAGAAGTGTTATAACAAATGTTGATCACCTGAAACGCAACTAACTTATCCCAGCATGACTCCTAGCATAGGTGTTGACAAGAACCGCTCAAGATGTGCGTTCTGCACATGTGCATGAGCAACCACCTCCATAATGTCCAAATACTAGAATCCATATTGGTCTTTGTCTCCTAGTGACGTCACACTGAGACTAGATTCAGTAAGATTAGGTGTGTCCAGGGCTTCATAATAGGTCCTGTGGTTATTGGTCTGTGGCGACCAATCCATATTCTATTTATCTAAGGTGTTATACATGCACTTACTTTCCGAAGGCAGCTTGCTTTGCTGTTATTTTCTCCGCCTCTTTCCGTGTGTAGCCCATGTCGTGGCGACCCTCGATGGTACCTGTCTGCGACACGGCCACCACATCCCAGATGGCGATCTGAGCATTCAGCGTTGCTATGGCAACCTCTTTCCCATCAGGTCGAAAGGTTAGCGCAACCACTGTAAAAATAAATAAATAGATAAGTAAAAAAATAAATCAATCCATAAAACGTATATGTATATATATATATATATATATATATATATATATATATATATATATATATATATATATATATATGTATATATATATATATATACATATACATATACATATATATATATATATATATATACATATATACATATATATATATATATATATATATATATATATATATATACATATACATATATATATATATATAATATACGTATATATATAAATAAATATATACATATATACATACAAGGAAACGGTTAGCGATTGAAACCATTTCCCATTTTTAAGGAAATAAATATACTACTCCCAAATAATGCTTCAAATTGAAGAAAGTAGGGGACAGGAATATTGACAAATACATTAGTTGCGATAAAAATGCTGGACGGCGTCAGTGGTTGCATGATCAGGTGTGAACCTGGAACACTTGAATGACAGTCAAATTGTATAAGTACGAAGTAACCACACGACTTAGCCAGCATGCTATATCAGCCAAATCTAACGTACTCATAGGCTGCAGCAGGATTGCGCAATCACTACCCACAATTCATCAGTACACATTTGTGGGTGACCCAATTTGTCAGGGGAGACATCAATATATCGAGGTAACAACCATAAAAATGCATTTACTCATTAGAATCAGGCAAAATATTATTTTATAGTGTCATGGGAATTATATTGAGGTGGAGAAAATTCAATTATATGCTTGCAATCGACAATTTAACAAATAACTTCCCAAAATATGTGGGTGTCCTGATGGGTGATTTTGGGGGGTTTGGGTGTCCAACAGAAACTCTGGGCCCCTTGTGGCTAAAGCCATGGGCTCTAATAATATCTACCTGTGTTGCCCTCCTGTGGCATTTTTAAAAGTGTTTCAAAATGAAATATAATAGTGAAAACAAACTTTGAGATAGATAAATGATAATGTACAAAGCACCAGTCATAATAAGAGTCTTCAACTTATAGTCACTCTCCTGTCAAAGGTAGTGATTAGCACCATTTCCCATTTTTAATGAAATAAATATACTACTCCCAAAGTAGGCTTCAAATTCAACAAAGTAGTGGACAAGAATGTTGACAAATACATTAGTTGTGATAAAAATGCTGGACGGCGTCAGTGGTTGCAATGGTCAGGCGTGAACCTGGAACATTTGAAGGACAGTCAAATTGTATAAGTACGAAGTAACCACACGACTTAGCCAACATGCTATATCAGCCAAATCTAACCTACTTAGAGGCTCAAGCAGGATTGCGCAATCATTACCCACAATGCATCAGTACACTTTTTTTTTACATTTCAAGAAAATATGAGGTAGATGCTGACAATGGCAATCAGGATTAAGAAAATATCATTAGCTCGGAGTTCCTATTTACCAAATAAATGTACTTGTTACCATTAGCGACAGGTGGGATTATGATTGGAGGAATGGCATGTGATCAGAATGGACTGGTCCATGAGGAGGGGTGGCAGGTTAAGGAAATGGACTGGTCCATGAGGAGGGGTGGCAGGTTGGTTAACAAATGAATTATGCCTTAGGAAAATGTGTGTGTGTGCCTGTTTGTGTGCACAAATGTATGTGTATACAAACATACATGCATGCATACATTACACATAAATATATATATATATATATATATATATATATATATATATATATATATATATATATATATATATATATATATATATATATATATATATATATATACATATATATATATATTTATATATATACATATATATATATATATATATATATATAAATATATATATATATATATATATATATATATATATATATATATATATATATATATATATATATATATATATATATATATATGGAGAAATATAAGTGAGAAATAGCATTGAGATTGAGATATTACATTGTATAATATACAATGCACCAGTCATAAGAGTCCTACACTAATAGTCACTCACCGGTCTAACTCACATTGACAAAAATTTTCATTAGCCATGCAGGGCTAGAGTCTGTCTGAGTCGAGTTGGGCTAACCGCTTTTCCCTCTTTTTTCGCACAAAAAGGTTGTTAATGCCACCTAAACTTGGCAAACCTCTTAGTAGTACTACCACATGTATGTATAAGCATACTTTTTGTGTCAACTCCCCAAAATGTTAATTTTGCTCATTAGGGCCCATGGTAAAATTTGCCCATTGCCAACAATTGCCAACAGTAGAGACACACGAGATTGTCATTGTTTCCAGTGGGCAAATTTTACAATGGGACCTAATGAGCAAAATCAACATTTTGTAGAGTTGAGACAAAAAGTATGTTTATATATACACGCGATAGTGCTACTAAGAGGTTTGCCAAGTTTGATAGGTAAAAACAGACTTTTTGTTGGGAAAAAGATGAAAAAGCAGTTAGCCAAACTCAAGTCAGTCAGACTATAGTTACTTCAACATTTACTAGCCCAGAGATACTTATGCTAGCCCTGAGAATTGATGACATTAGATTTTTCCCCACATCAATTGAGAAAAATTGTCAATCAGCGACCTACCGCCAGCCTCCATCATTAACATGAACAAGAATGCATTGTATTTTATTGATTTCATCTTTTTCATCATCTAAGTGAAAAAGAATGCATTGTATTTTGTTGATTTCATCTTTTTCATCATCTAAGTGAGCAAAACCAGAGCAGGATTTCATATTTCTTTAGTCACTGATATTCTAATTCCATCCAGCCCCTACGGGCTACTCACAAATATAATTTACTAGCTCTGGTCTTCAAGAACTTGCCCCGGGCTATCGGGCTAGCCTTAATGTCGAGCCCTGACTTCCAAATTTCAATGAAATAATTATACTACTCCCAAAGCAGGCTTCAAATTGAAGAAAGTAGGGTACGAAATTGTTGACCATTACATTAGCTGTGATAAAAATGTTCTCCGGATGATTAGCATCATTTCCCATTTTAAATGAAATAAATATACTTCTCCAAAAGTAGGCTTCAAATTGAACAAAGTAGGGGACGAATTTGTTGACCATAACATTAGCTGTGATAAAAATGCTGGACGGCGTCAGTGGTCGCAGGTAGGTATTGAACCATTCACATT
>OZ012690.1:10584320-10691493 GCA_963942565.1 Maea johnstoni | reverse complement strand
ATACTTATATACTATATATATATATATATATACATATATATATATATATATATATGTATATATATATATATATATATATACATATATATATATACATATATATATATATATATATGTATATATATATATATATATATGTATATATATGTATATATATGTATATATATATATATATATACATATATATACATATATATACATATATATATATATATATATATACATATATATAGTATATATATATATATATATATATATATATATATATATATATGTATATATATATATATATATATATATATGTATATATACATATATATATATATATATATAGTATATATATATATATACATATATATATATATATATAATATATATATATATATATATATATATATATATATGTATATGTATATGTATATATATATATATATATATATATATATATATATATATATATGAATATATAGTACATATACATATACATATATATATATATATATATATATTATATATATATATATATAGTATACGTATACGTATACGTATACGTATATACGTATATATATATATATATATATATATACGTATATATATATATATATATATATATATATATATATATATATATACATATACATATATATATATATATATATATATATATATATATATATATATATATATATATATATATATATATATATATATATATGTAGGTTCACACGACACAGTGAAAACTGTTTACAGATGTACATACCATCTGAGGTGACCTGGAGTGTTTTCTTTGGATCCCTTGTTCTCAAATACGTCCCAGAGTTTGACGGTTTTATCCCAGGATCCGCTGGCCAGCATGGACTGTATAGGACTGAAGGCTAGACTGCTGATAGGACCCTCGTGTCCAGCTAACACCTACAGTACATAATGCATGCAGTGTGAAATAATAAACATAACAATCCACCAATGCAAGGCTTCTTTTATATAATATATGCTATACTTAGAGCCAAACAAATATTTGACAAATGAACTCTTCCAAGGCTTAAACTACTTTCATCTGAAGCATAGGAATGCAAAGATTTCTAAAAACCATCTTAATCCTGCCATGTTGGTACTAATTGGAAAGCTCTTGCTGAGTACTCTCAGATGAGTACCCCATGTGCTAGGGTTTCAGTCATTTTTTAGGTTTTTGTAATGGCCAAATTAGCCAGCAGAACCCTAAGGTTTAAAATGTGGATTCTCCAAAATTTTGAAAGTCTACATATTTGTCTGGTTGTATTACCAGGTTCTATATAGTACTTAGATCGAGAAGTCTTCCCGTTTTCATGGACCATATGAAAATCTCAAAGGTAACCAAATATATATTGGAGAAATGAAAATGTGGATTTCTCCAAAATTTTCAAATTTTCAAATTTTTTCTGACAAAAATACCAGGTTCTATGTACTAGTAGTACTTACATCGAGTAGTCTTCCCGTTTTCATAGACCATACGAAGATCTCAAAGGTGTCGAGGGCCCCTGCACACACTATCTCATCGCTGTGGTCGAGAGCCAGACTGGAGAACTGAGCCGGTCGCGGGGAAGTGAAGGTGCGAAAATTCCTATACCTGTACGAGAGGAAATACTGCATTACAAATACTGTATTGTAACAAAAAATAATTTCGAAAGTTTTGAGCAACATGTGACTTACTACCGTAAATTCTCGGGAATTTAGACCACCATAAGAATCTAGGCCACTAAAATTATTGTGCAAAGTAATCGGAGGGAAATCTGGGCTATCCCCGATCTATCGCTGGTTGTCATTAAGGGAAATCTGTGCCACTATTACTCTGCTTTTTCTGTATTTTCAGGAAACACGGGACACCCTCAACCCATAAAAATTGTAATTATTAAAGTGTCCCAAAATACAGAGAATTTACGGTAGATTGCTGTACGATACACGTGTCTGCAGAACATAGTTTGACCAGTACTAAGTTGGAGATCAGGATTTTTGCTACATAAAATAAGTTATAAGGTTATCTTATCTTATCTCTACATATATCTTACCTGTGTAGATCAAAGGCTCTGACTGTGCCGTCTAGCGATGATGAGACGACTATCTTGCCATTGTGTGAGAATACGACTCCGGTGATACCTCATATATGCTCAGTGAACGTCACGAAACACTAACACTTTAACCCTTACTCTGGTGGTGGCTAATTTTACCAATACAAAATGATGCAAAAACCCTGAGAAATGACTGAAACCCTGGCATGTGGGTACTCATTAAAGAGAACTCAGCGAGAGCTGTCAAATGAATACCAACATGACAGGGTTTAGGTGATTTTCAAAAATCGTTGCATCCTTGTGCTTTGGGCGATAGTAGCCTCAGCATTGAAAAGATTTAGCTTTATCTTACCTGTGTAGATCAAAGGCTCTGACCGTGCCGTCTAGAGATGATGATACAACTATCTTGCCATTATGCGAGAATACGACGCCGGTGATACCTCCTATATGCTCAGTGAACGTCACGAAACAGAATCCACTGCTTGTGTTCCATACCTTTACCTGGAAGGAAAGATAATCACAGTGAGTACACAGGTACAAGCAGGCCTGAACGCTAACTCAAACTGTTACTGGCCCCATAGGACCAGTAACACCCAGGATCTACTGGCCCTGCAAAATTGTTACTGGTCCTTTAAATTTTTCCTAATATAAAAATAAAAAAAACATTGCATAAAATTCACAGACAAATTTTTTATTTTATTTATTTTATCTTCATTTATTTCAAAAACATTTGCCATATTCTTGAAGGGAAACTTGTTAACAAGAATATCCCCAAATGTTTACTGGCCCAGTAGGACCAGTTGAGGTCTTTTTTTACTGGCCCTAAGCCATTTTGGGAATTTTTCCCTGACCTGGGGCCATAGGACCACTGTTAGCGTCGAGCCCTGACAAGTACTTGATACTGGAATAAGTCTTTGATGGAGAGTTGAACGTTATGCTCTGATCAAAATTTCTTTTTCAAATATTTTCCAAAATATTCTCTGATCAGGGCTCGACATCGGTGCTTGCCCCTTTGCCCCGGGCAAGTAGAATTTGTAAATTATAGCTGAAGGGTAAGTGAAAACTGTATCATGCTTGCCCCACTGGGCAAGTACGCTGTACATATTTCCGGTTTACTTTTGAGAATGTGTGCCGGTTTTGTGGTCTGGCATCGAAGCTTGTCCTAGAAAATATGCTTTCACATGCAAGCACCATGTTCTACTAGGTTTTAAAAGAAACATTATAAAACAAACCATTTTTCAAGGGAAGGTGGAAGATGGAGTAGGGCAAGTGAAAGTTGAATCTTACTTGCCCAGTAGGGCAAGTCGCCGCAAAAGTTAATGTTTCGCCCTACTGATCATGAAAATATTACCAAAACAATTGCAGCATCTTCGAGTGTGGCAGGCATGAATGCATAGTGCCTAACTAATCATAATCATCACCAGCCGCAATTAGATTGTCCATAATTCGAATAAGTACCTACCTTACCATCGTCACCACCAGTGACGATAAATTGTCCGTCGGGCGAGTAGTAGAGAGATGACATACAATGGTACCTACCTTACCATCATCACCACCAGTCACAATAAATTGTCCGTCGGGCGAGTAGTAGAGCGATGACATACAATGGTAGCTACCTTACCATCATCACCACCAGTCACGATAAATTGTCCGTCGGGCGAGTAGTAGAGAGATGACATACAATAGTACTTACCTTACCATCATCACCACCAGTCACGATAAATTGTCCGTCGGGCGAGTAGTAGAGAGATGACATGCAAGAGTACCTACCTTACCATCATCACCACCAGTGACGATAAATTGTCCGTCGGGCGAGTAGTAGAGAGATGACATACAATAGTACCTACCTTACCATCATCACCACCAGTGACGATAAATTGTCCGTCGGGCGAGTAGTAGAGAGATGACATACAATAGTACCTACCTTACCATCATCACCACCAGTGACGATAAATTGTCCGTCGGGCGAGTAGTAGAGAGATGACATACAATAGTACCTACCTTACCATCATCACCACCAGTCACGATAAATTGTCTGTTGGGCGAGTAATGATCACTAGTACCTACCTTACCATCATCACCACCAGTGACGATAAATTGTCTGTTGGGCGAGTAATGATCACTAGTACCTACCTTACCATCATCACCACCAGTCACGATAAATTGTCCGTCGGGCGAGTAGTGATCACTAGTACCTACCTTACCATCACCACCACCAGTCACGATAAATTGTCCGTCGGGCGAGTAATGATCACTAGTACCTACCTTACCATCATCACCACCAGTCACGATAAATTGTCCATCGGGCGAGTAATGTTCACTAGTACCTACCTTACCATCACCACCACCAGTGACGATAAATTGTCCGTCGGGCGAGTAATGTTCACTAGTACCTACCTTACCATCACCACCACCAGTGACGATAAATTGTCCGTCGGGCGAGTAATGATCACTAGTACCTACCTTACCATCATCACCACCAGTGACGATAAATTGTCTGTAGGGCGAGTAGTGATCACTAGTACCTACCTTACCATCATCACTACCAGTGACGATAAATTGTCCGCCGGGCTAGTAATGATCACTAGTACCTACCTTACCATCATCACTACCAGTGACTATAAATTGTCCGTCGGGAAAGTAGTGATCACTAGTACCTACCTTAGCATCATCACCACCAGTCACAACAAATTGTCCGTCGGGCGGTAGAGAGATGACATACAATAGTACCTACCTTACCATCATCACCACCAGTGACAATAAATTGTCCGGCGGGCGAGTAGTGATCACTAGTACCTACCTTACCATCATCACCACCAGTGACTATAAATTGTCCGTCGGGCGAGTAATGATCACTAGTACCTACCTTACCATCATCACCACCAGTGACGATAAATTGTCCGTCGGGCGAGTAGTGATCACTAGTACCTTCCTTACCATCATCACCACCAGTCACGATAAATTGTCCGTCGGGCGAGTAGTGATCACTAGTACCTATCTTACCATCATCACCACCAGTGACTATAAATTGTCCGCCGGGCTAGTAGTGATCACTAGTACTTACCTTACCATCATCACCACCAGTGACTATAAATTGTCCGCCGGGCGAGGAGAGATCACTAGTACCTACCTTACCATCATCACCACCAGTGACGATAAATTGTCCGTCGGGCGAGTAGTGATCACTAGTACCTACCTTACCATCATCACCACCAGTGACGATAAATTGTCCGTCGGGCGAGTAGTAGAGAGATGACATACAATAGTACCTACCTTACCATCATCACCACCAGTCACGATAAATTGTCCGTCGGGCGAGTAGTAGAGAGATGACATACAATAGTACCTACCTTACCATCATCACCACCAGTCACGATAAATTGTCCGTCGGGCGAGTAGTAGAGAGATGACATACAATAGTACCTACCTTACCATCATCACCACCAGTGACGATAAATTGTCCGTCGGGCGAGTAGTAGAGAGATGACATACAATAGTACCTACCTTAGCATCATCACCACCAGTGACGATAAATTGTCCGTCGGGCGAGTAGTAGAGAGATGACAAACAATAGTACCTACCTTACCATCATCACCACCAGTGACGATAAATTGTCCGTCTGGCGAGTAGTAGAGAGATGACATGCAAGAGTACCTACCTTACCATCATCACCACCAGTGACGATAAATTGTCCGTCGGGCGAGTAGTAGAGAGATGACATACAATAGTACCTACCTTACCATCATCACCACCAGTCACGATAAATTGTCCGTCGGGCGAGTAGTAGAGAGATGACATGTTGTTGAAGTGTCCTTGCTGTTTAAGGATGTACGTCTCGCTCTGCCATTCCCAGACGAGCAACTGACCGAGGCCGGAGCATCCGAGAGCCAACCAATCACCTGTCTTGTTGAACGCCACGGACGCAATCACCTGATCAGAGATACTGAAAGATAAAACAAGAGCAATAGTAATAACAATGGACTGGATTATTAGGGGTGACTTGATATGGTCCTTTTCAATATTTCGATATCCCTCCTTAAACAATACAGCCGGCCTCCATTTGTAAAAACACATATCACTGTATCGAAACATCGAAAAAGGGAAATGGACATTTAGAGTTAGAGTAGAAATAGATAGCTGAATACTACCAGCATTGCTAGTTACATACTTTCTAACTGCTTTTATCAACATTGTCATGCCTCATATTTCTTGTTACATTGCAAGAGGAAGCAAAAATGTATGGCAGAAAAACAAATTATCAATAGATCAAATTGTGATAAAATTCTAAATGATGGCATCCCTAACAACTATGGACTAAAACCACAATAAATCAAGAGAAATCACTTTTAGGAAAAACACAAGGAGGTCTGTGCTTGATTACTAATCATTTTGCATAAATGTCAAAGCAAATAATACTAGGTATACAGAAATCAATTCAGGATTCAACAGTACCCAGCCAACCCAGGTAGCCAGGCGGGTCAAGTTGGACCCAAGATTAGGTAGTCCCGCCAGGCGTTCAGGTTGCCCGGCCAATATGATTGCAATTACCTTGTTTAACCTTGACATAGAGGCAATAAAAATTTCTTATTTTTTGAACTTTAGGTTTGATGTATTCCTGTATATTTTCCTCGCCAATTCTATTTCCGCCCTTACCCTTTATGACATTTCAAGGTGACTGTCAACTAAATTGCTATTAAAAGATCCTGTTAAGAATTCCTATGAATGTACATCTCAATTTCCATTCTAATGTTAGATAGTCAAGCGGGGCAAGTTGAGGGCTCGTTCAGCTTGCCCAAAAGTTACCTTAAGGGGCGAATGTGCATACATGAAATTGCTAAGGATTTAACTACCTTAAAGAGTGTATGAGGACAAAGTCTGGCATCTCGTGCAAGAAGAAGCAGCCATCTTGGAATCCCGTAACGAGGATCTTAGACGTCTTGTGGTAGTCGGTCGAGGTCAGTTTGGCAAACGGCGTTTTTTCCCCGCGGGCATTTTTATAATTAAACCTGTAAGTGCAAATCATATAACCATGAAGAGAACAACAAATAAATAGTAAGGAGCATCCTGAAGAATTGAGACATTTTCAATTTATTTCAAACCGAATATCAGATAGTTTTTCTCATAATTCCTCATACGTATTTTACACACAAAATATCAGATATTGTTTTTCTCATAATTCCTCATACTTATTTTACACACAAAATATCAGATAGTTTTTCTCATAATTCTTCATACTTATTTTACACACAAAAAATCAGATATTGTTTTTCTCATAATTCCACCTACTTATTTTGATTGTTGATATTTATTATTTATACATATTTGTGATTTTTACATTACAATTTGTTGTTTTGATAAGCACAATGCAATAGCATTGTTACCCTGGTTTCATTATCATTTATTAACCCTTTCAATTATGCAGTTCTTCATAAATATTCTGTGGCGCCATGTAGGGATGTCATCCATAGTCGACAAATCGATAAAGCGCCATTTTCATTTTGTCAATTAAATCAAATCGAATGGTTGGGTATCGAATTGAAATAATCAATATTCTGTACCCCAATAATGGCGTACGATTATTCATAGAAAATACACTTTTACCAGACATTTTCCTGTTAAACTAACGCAAAGTGAAACTCTGACTAAATATTGAAGTATTTTCTATGGCTTTTGTAAGAGATATTGGAAGGAATGGTGTACTTTACTCAGGCATATGGCCATAGCAATCTATTAAATCGAAAGAAAAAGGGATATCAATGACATCCCTATAAATAATTGAGCACGTTACGGTATATCGAATCAAGTCAAAATATATATCAATTAATCGAATCGATAAAATGTAATATCAATGACATCACTAGCGCCATGTTATTATTCAAAAAATAATTTAGAGGCGTGAATGGATTCACCAAAGCAGTGTCTAATTTTCAAAAGATGCATATCAAGGTATCTACCTACCTTCCGGCCCTTTTAAACAAAATCTTCCCTTCAGCATTCTCCGCATCCTTGGCCATTATTTGTTTATCTGAAATTACGCAACAATTTTTACAGAAAGAACACAAGATCTAGCACAAAAACCAATAAAATTAGGGGAAAAAAGAAACATACAGTGCGATCATAAATATATAAAATTTTGCTAAAAGCAGGAATGATTACAATGTTCTTATATACATATAATATTACAAGGATTGATTCAATGTACATGTAAAATCACAAGCATAGCTTTAGCCAACAGGGCGTCTGGGTGTCATATTGACGCCCAGACCCTCAAAAATCACCCCTCAGGACACCCAAGTCAATGCATGAGTGGGGTGGTCATCTGAGTATGGTGTGGCCTCCCCTGAAGATTAGGATGCCCAATATTCTTACAAATTGCCAATTTTGGTCACCCAGTTTCAAAGTCCTGGCTAAGACCCTGATTCCAATGTTCTTAAATACATGTAATATCACAGTCATGATTGATTTGAATGCTCTTATAAACAGTACATGTTATATACTAGTAGGATTTAATTCAAAATTTTTTTTTATTGCAATAGGAAGTTTTTTCTCACCTTTCTTTTTCTTCTCCTCCTCATCCATCTCCTCGTCCTCGTCCTCCTCCTCTTTCTGTTTTTTGGTGGGGTCATAGGGTACAAGTCCGTCCAGGTCGGTATCACATTCCCATACCACAAGCTGACCGTTATCACTCAACGTATACAGCTTAAAACATGGTCAAGGTTCAACAACACAATTCATGCACAAAAAGTAAAATGGTTCTTAACCCATTCATGCCCATAGCAGCCAAATAAGGCTAGACAATGTTTGGGATATATTTTTGAAAAAGGCATCCTTAGAAAAATATTTGATGAAAAAATGTTGATCGGAACCTGGCCTCCAACTCTCATTGAATATTTTTCGAATTCATATCCTATTCCCAAGTTATCTTCTAAAGTATTAGATTCAGTTGACAATTTTCAAATTGAGCCCTGAGCTTGAAAGGGTTAAATGTCTCAAACGGTTTCCCAATTCACTGATATAATTTCAGCTCTTGTGTGTGGAAGAATGAAAAAACAGGGGCCAAAGAAATCACTCAAAAATAGGCCGAGATACATATTCCCAAGCTCACAATTATTTAATACTGAAAAGGAAAGGAGAAATAAAACAAATAATTGTCAGTGGTACCACAATTTTGAACACTAGCTTTTGCCACAAACAAGTCTGCTGTATTTTAATACTACAACTATGAATTTAGCCATCATGCCATAATTATCAAAACTATGCAAAACATGCTGCCACACTTGAGGTTAATAATATACTAAATAATAGCTTGGTAAGTTCGCCCATTGCTCAAGTTTTTTTAAACAAAGAATTCTGATAAGTCAAATCAGTAGTAGAGAAAAGAAGAGCAGGTAAAGAAAAAGTTGACTTTCACATTATCTTCCTGCGGTAAGGATACGTCTAAGGAGTTGTGCTCGAAGAAAGCGCCTACGATTGGTCCATTGTGACCCCCCACGGAGTAGATGATGAGGTTAGCGAATCGTTCAGCGCCAAATATTCTCGTGTTCATATCCTTGCCACCAACACAAAAGGCCCTAAAATATACGAAAGAAGGAAATTAATGGTTTAAAGAACAAAAGCAATAATCATAGACAATCGTCAGAACTTCAATAATGACATACACACTTATTGGAAAAATTAAATATCATGCAAAACGTCCTCTCAAAAATCAAACCACAGAACAAAAACAAAAATCCAAACACAGTCATTATAACTTGGAAAATAACAAATGCAATAATTGGAAAAATTAAGTACAATGCAAAACGTCTTCTCAAAAATTGTTCTCCATATTTCAAGGAATCATGCTATTCAAATACTGTATTTTTCAGTTAATAAGAGATAGATTGAAGTTATGTTTTCCTTCACATAGTTCTGATAGTATCTTAACTGACAGTATCTTTTCTGATAAAAAGGTCTGGGTTCTGACTCACAAATGAGGCTTATGTTAAACTTCCATCTGGTTTAGGGATGGGCAGTGGTTTTGGATGTATAATCTTGTTTACATCTGCTTTAAATTCAAGACTATTCAGCTCCCAAACAAAACATATTACAACTTAACAAAATGCCAGTTTCAGCATAAGACAACAGCAAAATATCAACATACATGATAGTGCTTAACTCTTCACGTGTTGGTAGCATGTGACCCAAAACAAGGCATGACTTTTATGAGGATAGATTCTAAAGCATACTTTTAAAAAAATTGAAAAGGTGTTATTCGGATCCAAAACCACACATCCCCATGTTTTTTTTAAATTAGTGCCATACTCCTAAGATATATTTTAAAGCACTAAGCATATCAACGACACTACAACTGTAGATGGGCTACAATTAAATAAATGTTCACCCATCAGCCTGGTCAGTCTACTATTTCTACTTACTTTGAGTCTGTTGTCCAGTCTATACAGACGGTCTCATCGTAGGCGCCATAGAACGTCCGCTCCAGAACAAACGGATTCACCTCCTTGGCCTGACCAGGAGCGTGAAACAAAAGGACATTGTTCTCCTTGGTCACAGCAAACTTCCTGCAGGGAAATAATGGCAACATGATGAGAAGAATTACTATTACTCTGTAAGTGAGATTTTTTTTTTTTAACATACCTCACGTGAAGATTCTTGATTCTGGTTGGTCAAGGGCCATGGATTAATCGTCATGTTTTCCTCAACAGGCTGTTGTCCTTAACAGCCTATATGCTAATCAATTAGCCCATAGCAACAGCTATGTGCTAATTGATTAGTTACCGCTAGCCCGAAGACCATGAACACCCACAGTGTTTGCCAGGTGACCTACCGGTGAAACTAGTTCAACAAAGTAGACGACGAGTATTCATCCAAAATCTCTGGTGTTTGTAATTTTCCCCCCAGTGTGTGTTTTGTATTTTGTTCGGTATAATAAAACAAATATGACATCCCTGGGGGGTGTCATATTTGTATATTATACATATATATTGTACAGCATGGCCGTGATGCTTGGCGAGCAGGTACATAAACACAATTCTTTTTGAATTTTTTTGAAAATACTCATCCATGGCAGAAAAATGCAAAACAATTTGAAAACTATCGAAACACTGCCATGTTGGTATTCATTGGATAGCTCTCGCTGAGAACTCTCAGATGGGTACCCATATGTCAAGGTTTCAGTCATTTTCAAAAACTTTTTTGCATCATTTTGTATTGACCTAATTAACCACCAGTAGCCAAATGGGTTAATTTAGTAGAATATATTTGGGAGCAGGTGGTGCTGGTAAACTATCCATAGTGGAATATTTTACATAAAACAAATATCTAACCAACATCTATTGAATGTGCTTCACAAAAATTTACCAAGTTGATAACAGTGATTAATTGATTTGGCTTTTTACCAATTTTGACTCAAAGAAATCCTACCCTAAAGATTTTCCGCCCTTCTCAACTCTCAATCAAAATAAAACAAGCATTTTTTGAAAGAAAAAAATAACCCAACAGTGTCTAACTATAACCAGAAATCTCTACAGGCCTGGTAGGGCTAGTAGAACCTAGATTCTACTAGCCCTTCTTCAATCTGTACTGGCCCTACCTAAAAATCTAAATAAATATCAAATTATTTAAATATGAAAGAAAATATGCTACTAATTTAGATGTTCCTATATAGGTACCAAACAGAATTTCAACATGTCAAATAAGTAATCTTATCATGACTGGTAAATTTGGACTTGTCTGGTAGGGCTACTAGGGTTGGTAATTTACTAGCCCTGCAGGCCCCTTTTCACATTTTTACTAGTACAGACTAGTAGGGCTATCTTGTACGTCGGACACTGCCCAAAAAAATGATTTTTACCTACTGACTTACCCTATTAATTTTTGGACCTTTACTATACAGTACAAAAACAATTTTTTAAGGCGTAACTTACTTTCCGTCTGGGCTGAATTTGACGCAGTGCACCGGCCGGTGGAAGTGGTAGGTCCTCAGGACTGTTCGGCTCAGTAGGCTGATCAGGGACGCCTCACCCTCTGAAACATACACAAGAGTTGAAAATAAACAACTTTACGGGATGTAACTACTGAATATTGGTAATTATAATGATAATAATAATGATAATAATAATAATAATGAATCAATGATGATAATAATAATACTAATAACAATTATAATGATAATGATAATACTAATACTAATACTAATGATACTAATCATAAAAATGATAATAATAATAATAATAATAATAATAATAATAATAATAATAATAATAATAATAATAATAATGATACTATTATTAATACTACTACTACTACTACTACTACTACTACTACTACTAATAATAAAAATAATAATAATAATAATAAAAATAATAATAATAAAAATAATAATAATAATAATAGTAATAATAATAATAACAACAACAATATTAACAATAACAAAGCCATGTCTTTTGTTCTCACCTTCATTTACAGCTATGATAAGATTTCCATCAGGAGAAAGCGCCACAGCCGTTATATTCATACCACTCTCAACTGGAAGAGTCTCTGATTTGTTACTGGAAATAAAAATGATATACTGTACATATTTGGGATATATAATCAATCTTTCAAACTGGGGAAGATTGTAACATGGAAAATAGTTAATGTTTCAAATAAATCATTAACTGAATCAAATAGAAATTATAATCAAACACTTGGATGACAGTTAACGACAATCCTTAATTGCAATGGACAACTCAGCAATGTAATTTTAAGATTATAACATTCAAATATATATATATGTAACTGGCTAGGCTCACAATGTTCATTTGAAGTCAACAGCAACATGTGTTGCCTTAACAGCTTATTCAGAAGACTTAAGTTTCAGTATCATGTATTAATAAGTATATCAAGCAAGGAAGAAAAATTGAGTAATGGCGATTCTGTATGTGGAGGCTTGAGAAGTTGGATCGAACCTAAAAACAAACTTACTTTTTCAGGTCAAAAATGGAGATTCTGTTCCCCACAGGGCTGATGACAGAGTCGCCATCATTGGTAAATGACAGGTTGCCTTTCTTGTACACTGTACCAAGCAGGTTACTGAACTGGAAAAACAATAAAACATGGGTTTCTTTTTGACGCAAATTATTTCATATTATCAATTATTTCCCTGGTTAACGATAGCTCACTACTATCAAGGCGCAACAACCAAATGGAGGGATAATTCGTTATATATCCTCCGAGAACTATTTCTAGCTATCCAAACTTCAAGATCAGCAATCTACCCTAGATGTCTTCTCCATATTTCCCTTCCCTTGCTTCTCCTTCCGCATGAGCCCACTATAAGCTACTACAGCCATGGTCTTAGCCAGCAGGGCGTCTGGGTGACTTTTTGAACACCCAAACCCTTGAAAAGAACCCCTCAGGACACCCAAAATTTTGTGTGTGGAATTCCTAAAAATCTCAATCTCAAGCTTATGATTGAATGTTTTCATCTCCTTACAATTCCCATGACATTGTTTAATGATATCATGCCTTATTTTGATGAATTTATACATGTTTATGGTTGAAATGAGTATATTGTGAACTCCCTTATAAGTTTGGACGTCCAAAAGTTTTACAAAGATCAGCCAATTTTAGGCACCCAGTTTCTAAATCCAGGCTAAGACACTGACCACAGCATCCCTTAATAAGTTAATAAGATATGCTTGTGCATTTGCTTGTTTGTCCAATATTTCTCTCCTCTCCCTCCAAAATTTGCGTTCCGCGCATGTTTGACGAGAAGCGTGTTCAGCATGACACGAAGGTTGCGGGTTCAATTCCCGGCCGATGCCACTTATGTCCTTATGCAAGACAGTTTTATATAACTCCTCGTTGCCTAGTGCTTTAGGAAGGGACTTTCGCCGTTGGTCCAGTCGGCCAAGAACCTTAGTAGCTTGTGTTTTCTTGTAATTAATATACTGAATTAAAATAAAGATTACTTTACTTTTTTTTTTTGGTGCGCAACTTTCCCTGTAATGTAAACAATACAAGAGCCCTCATTGGTCTTTGTCTCAGTACTAGTGATGTCACAATTAGGCCAGATTCGAGACGTGTGGCATTGCCAGGCCTAGCCGGGGCCGACTCTAATACTCATTTTATATATTGACGCTATTTGGTATTCGAGTCGGGGGAAGCCCGTATACCTCGTAATGGTAGTAATCAATTTCCCCAAATTACTCCCTCGGTGTCAAATTTACGTCATACCTGACTGCACTAGGATGACTAATGTTAGCGAGTAAAGCATGCCGCTACTGTGAATTCTTGATAACCTCGCTTATAACTGAGAGATAGTCCAGACTTATTAACAGGTCTTGTTTACCAATCGTTGTCCACCATATTGCGATATCCACGTGATGTTAAAGGGAGCAGTCAGCAAGTGCCGCCTGTGCCAATTTCAATCGGCACATGTTTGGCAGTTCTTTCACAATAAAAATTGTGTCAGCCGACAGCCGGGCATGTCCCTAATTAGGAATCAAACACCTTTTTAAAGATCTTGCGATAGTTCAATCCAAGATGGCAACTTACATTTTGAAAAATGATATCAACAATTAAATGTGTACATTTTTCAATGAACGGATACAGTTTTGAAGTTGCGGCACACATACATCCAAATGAATGCCTAGATGCTATTATTTGACCAATTTGGCAATTGTGATAGGGATGAAGTCGCTACATGAGGGCTTAGAAGACCAACACATGGAATGGAAACCAGCCGGTCAACCTGAACATGCTAGCCTCAACCAGTGTCAATTAATAGTCGCTAATAGGTGCTCTGGGCACCCCCAGCAGGTGGTGGAGATAAGGTTTCTCTGTAATGTAATCGATGCGGGAGCCCTGATTGGTCCTTGTTCCCACGTGACCTCGTGCTGCTGCCTTATCTGCTAGTCCTGGCATGAGACTAGCATGTAACTATAGGGCATATAGTAATTGGTCTCTCGTTACATATCCATTCTTTTCTTAATCCAAGATGAGGGAAAGTTTTTTACTACCATTAGAGCATATAGGGGTGGGTGTCGATGTTCATACAATATAGTCAATAGCAAAAAATTATGAATATCAGGGAATGGACATCGCTGTCGGTTATGCCAGGCCTTCACTATAGCGCATATAGTAATTGGTCTCGCTACGTATCCATCCGTTTATTCATCTAAGATTTTGTAGTTGTTTTCATGAAAGTCTGAATCAGTGAATGACTGTTCACAATGGTTTATGAACTATGGGAATCTGAAGTATAATTATGGAATGGGTATTGACTGACTCCAGTTGTAACTTAGGGGATCAAAGGTAGTAAAACATAAAAACCAACAATAATATTAAACTACAATATTTCATTTCAAAATAAATAAAATAACCATTCATGGACTTCATGTTTCCATATAAATTGGTTTATAAATGTATTTAATTCTGCCAACTTACCTTGAAAGCAAACTTCATGTTGTAAATATAGTTTTAAGATAAATAAAGCAGGGTAATGACCAATCAAATATCAATCCTTTTGGTGTAGATGTCTTGAATTAGTGTAAGAATGATGTCATTTTTATAAACATCTCAAAACATGCTGTCCAAATCCAACGTGGGGCACCTGTCAAGTTCAAGGCCGTTTGGTTAAGGTCAAAGTTCAATTCGTCATATGACCATTACGTCATGGATTTCTACTAAATAGTAGGAGTTCACTCATTGGTTGTGCATGTATCTAAGATCCAATAGGAATGCTCGACTCAAAAATGATGATTCACGAAGTCGATCACATGACTGTCACTTGGGTCGCCATATTGCAATCGTAGTAGAAATTCGATCAGAAGATTGAATCCTTCCCTTTAAAATAGTGTATATTTTGTATCATAAAATAATTCAAATTCAAAATGGACAAAGAACCAGCATACACACCTTTCTTTGGTGTTATGGGAGCAACCGCAGCTATGGTATTTAGTGGTAAGTAGCTTATTTTTTCAGCCGGCAGTGTTCATCGCTTTCTCACGTATCAGTCGAGGATTCGGAGGAAGGGGATCGGAAACGATCAATGGATAGATTGTCATGTTTCCTTAAAAACGGTCGTTTCTTTTATCAAAATGATGCTTTGAATATCAGATTGTGTTGAAGTGTATTTGTATCATGTATTTCGTCTTCTTTCTGCAACAGCAGAGGTATCCGAGTCGACGAAATTGTAGTTCCTAGTCGAAAATTATCATAAAATCTACTGGATAATGCTGACAGAAGGGGGAGGGTCACTTGCAGTGGAGTGAAGGAGGAAAAATGAAATTGGCGTAGACTTTATGTCTAAGCCGTCTCTACCTTATATGCAATTAAATCTGTGTTTCATGTTTGATTGCAATTTTAAGTCATATGACTGCCTCCGAAGGTGGACAACCGGCCTTTGAAGCGATTGATGAATCCACTTCAAGTGGTGGCCCCATCTATCGTTTAAAATAAGAGTTACGTTTTAAAGAAAGCACAGTGCTGGTGTTCAATAAAGCTGTCAATATGCCACAAGTATTAACACAAAATTGAATTACTCTAAATTTATACCGTAATAGATATATAATATCATATAGAATGGAGTCGTGATGAAGATCAGGAAGTGGTAGGTTACCGAGATATGTTCATCAAATAGATAGGACCCCTGGTTATGGGTATTTGTGAAATGGCAAAACCTCTTTTTGGACAAGCAAAAGATTCTATGAGGTATTTTCAATGACTCTTTGGGGGTAAAAATTGTTTTTTTCTTGAGAAAGCATCTTCTAGGACATGGCTGAAGTATATATTGACTATTTTGACACAATAGGCGATTAAATGTAGCTTGGTTTTAAGGATTTGAAGTGGTCGAGTACTGTGAGTAGCTAAATCTGGATGGGTAGAAATTTTGGAACTGCTGTTTTGGACTGACAGTTTTAAAACCCTGACTAAGACCCTGATCAGAATATCTTAACTGAGTACTGCTTATGGAAAGTAACACAGACCACATCACTGTGGTAACCACAGTGAGCTTCTCTTTTTCTCTTAGAGCAAATATTCTATGGTGGCGAGTTAGTAATACTTTGTGTGAAATGAACCTTATTGTATAGACTCTAGACAGGAACCCTTAGCATGGACTGAGCTTCACTGAGGGATGAACTGAATAATCTCAATCAGGTTTAGGTTAAATGTGGGAATTTCCAGAATATTGAAAGGTGGCTTGATTTATACTGGTTGGCGTGGGACAAGTACTGAAGTAGCCTTTAAGAGATCATATTGAGAAATTTTGTTGAATGTGCAAATCAAGAGTTTAAAAATGTTCTGATTTAGCAATCTAATCAGTAAGGTTAGTTATGCCTTCAATTACAACTGAAGCCACCCCCCCCCCCCCCCATTTAGTAAGTGCAAGTACTACATATCCTAGTGTGAGTAGACATTAACCGAGTCAGACAACAGTGTACAGATACTGCAGATTACAGATACTGCAGATTAGAACGCTTTACTGGTAGCTGAACTGATACTGTCTAGCTTGTTGAGTTCCAACTGCTGTATATTCACTTATATAAAAGGCTTAGTTTGCATAGTACACAGTAAAAAGCAGATTGTCTAATTACACATATCGCACATTCTTTATTACACATACTATGCAAATTTGTTTAATATGAATACATGTTTATGGTCATTGGTCAAGTTTTAAAAGGACCAACTTCACGAGTCACTGGCTGTCTAAATATATCCTGATGTAGGTCAACCCTCAACCTGCAGTTCTAGTTTGGTCAGTAGATTTTCCATTAAAGAATGGTTGCTATTCTGAGCTCCCATTAAGGCTGTGATGCTGGTGACACTCTCAAAATAAGACAACTCCTAGTTTAGCACTCCTGTACCCTTTCTAACAATAGGTATCTAACCCCTGAGGTCTTGGTGTTTCAAATATAAGTTTTCTTTACCTTACCTGCTTGACCTGACCTCAATACAAGCACAGTTTCAATTTTACAGTGTTTTACCTCAAATGAGGTTTTCTTGATCAATAAAGGTTCATTTGATTTATAAATACCATACATGTCTGCTAAATATACTAGGCTAGGGCAACTGAAAGCCAAATTCTGAGTTCCTGCAAGAGAATACCTTACAGCACGCAATTTTGGTGGAAATTTTACTTACAAAAGTAGGTCAACGTGTCTGTCCATTGTGACCTACTTTCTTGGGTAAAAATTTCCACCAAAATCGCGTGCTGTAAGTATTCTCTTGCAGGAACTCCAAATTTGGCTTTCAGTTGCCCTAGCCTAGTATATTTAGCAGACATGTATGGTATTTATAAATCAAATGAACCTTTATTGATCAAGAAAACCTCATTTGAGGTAAAACACTGTAAAATTGAAACTGTGCTTGTATTGAGGTCAGGTCAAGCAGGTAAGGTAAAGAAAACTTATATTTGAAACACCAAGACCTCAGGGGTTAGATACCTATTGTTAGAAAGGGTACAGGAGTGCTAAACTAGGAGTTGTCTTATTTTGAGTGTGTCACCAGCATCACAGCCTTAACAGGTTCCTGTATTTCACTGAATATACTATAGACATTTCAGACTCAGAGGATCGGCAACCTTAACCAATTTGTGAAAACGTAACTTTTTCTTGGCCTTACTGACCAGTTATGAACAGAAATGTTTTTCAATGTCTTTCTCACTTTATTACAAAGAGTTCAACATTCTCAAACACATCTCCATACTCGAATAAGTACCTATGTGCCCCATAGATTCTGTGTGCTAACCCTGGTATAGTTAATTTGTCATATTTAACTCTTCCAATGCTGTCTACTTTCATCCAATGAACAAGGACGTAAATATTTTTAGGAACCATCTAAACCCATCATGCAGGTATTTAATGGATAGCTCTCACTGAGTACTCTCAGATATGTACCAGGATCTCAGTCATTTAAAAGGTTTTTGGATCATTTTCTATTGGCCAAGTTATTAACAAATTAGCCACCAGCAGCAAAGGGGTTAACTTTCAATTCCTATCTAAAGCCAGTCTGTGGTCAAGTGGATCAAGTGCTTAAACTGATGACCTTTTCCCAACTGGAATGACTGGTGAAGGATTTAAATTTATCAGAGTGTACTCATGTGTTTGAACTGTTCAGTTCACATGATAGTTACTGTCAATGCGTCTGGTCACACAATGGTCTTATGCTGCTGGTGGCTAATTTTGCCATTATAAAATGACACAAAAAAGCCGAAAACTGACTGAAATCATGGCATATGGGTACTCATCTGAGAGTACTTGGTAAGAGCTTTCCAATAATTACCAACATGGCTGACTTAAGATGTTTTTAAAAAAATCTTTGCATCCTTCAGGCTTGTGCTTTGGGCGCAAGTAACCCACGCCTTTCTTCAAAAAGTAAATACATATTTATTTGTCTGGATATATTGTGTTCCATCTTGGGAAAAAAGACACCCAAATAGTTTACAATCACTAATTTGCACAGCCACTTTCTGAATTGTGGCTAAGACTTGTGGGATCTAACAACTGGTATTGCCAGCTCCTTGTGAAAGGGTTAAGTTCCTCATCAAAATATTAGTTTTACTGAACCACTGCCATGCTAAGGTGTTGTCTGTAATTTGAGGATGCAGTTCTTGCCAATTGCTACATCTGCTTCAGAAGGTTTAATTTCCTGTGGTTACAAACGTGGATGTCAAAATACTAGGATTATTTTCGTCACACACTGAAGTGACGCAGTTTTTGCCAGGTTGGCATGCAGTTGTTTTTTTGCACTCACTATCAGGTGCTTTGAGTTGTTCACATGCTCGGTGTCATGTGACTAGGACTCATCCGCCCATGAACCTTTGATCTAGATTACGACTACAGTGCTTACCTGTAATGCTACACACGAAACCTGCTTCATAGAATGAATACACTTTTTTGCCCTCTAGTCTAACTCTTCAGCCTGCTTTGCCCTAGAATCGTCACCATGACTTAATTACATTTTTCTTTGCCTTTACTTCAGTTATATTAACATGAATGCCATAGTGAATGTATGAGGCTTAATGTGAAGCAGTGTCTTAGCCAGAATTTAGAAACTGGGTGCCAAGAATTGGCAGTTGTAAAATTTTGGGCGTCCAAATTTTTAAGGGGCATCACAATGTACTCAGATTTCAACCATAGATATGTTTAAATTCATCAAAATGAGGCATGAAATCATTAAATAATGTCATGGGAATTATAAGGAGACGAAAAAATTCAATTATAAGCTTGAGATTGAGATTTTTAGAAATTCCACACAAAAACATTTGGGCATCCTGAGGGGTTCTTTTTGAGGGTTTGGGTGTCCAAAAAGGCACCCAGACGCCCTGCTGGCTAAGACCATGATGTGAGGTTAGTAGCAGTTGAGGCAGTCCCCAGTTTGATGACAGCAACATCCATAGTAATTCTCAGAAGTCAGAACCCTATTTTGATGTTGAAACGAGATTCCCTGCTCATGTTTCCTGTCTGTGAGAAATCAATAGGATTGTCTCACTCTGCAGAGGCTACATGTAGAGGTCCAGACAGCTAGATATCTGTGTGTTTGCTGAGAGATCACCAGATATAGCTGGAGATGAGATGTGGCCATTATTGTGATGAACTGGTCAATGGCAGAATCAGAACTCCCCTATATGATATCCTGGTGAGGAATTGAAAGCTGGGCATAAATTTTGTTATGTAAGTCGTATTTAAAGTATTCATTAATTATGTTTTACTCTTACTCAATTTCAATCTTTCAATGAGGATCTGGTCACCTACCTAAAATCTCTGAAATTGGGCCACTATAATTATTTTGCAAACTAATTATTGACCTCGACCTATTGCTGGTAGCTATTTCACAAAGTATCGACAACTACTACTACTACGCTTTGTCTGTATTTTCATTAAGCATGGGCCACCCTCAATCCATAAAATCGTAATAAGTAAACAGTGGACCAAATTACTGAGAATTTGAGTAGTTTCTGATTTAGACTCGCTGGTGATTCTGAGGGCTTCGCACAGCTGACTCTAGGGGGATTTGTTCCTGTTGCTGCTCACTGAGTCATGGTGCTCTAATGTTGATGTAGTTTCTGCCGAGGATGTTCACAGACCAAATGTCATGAACACAACGAGGAATGCAGTACAACAATTAGGCTGCTCCCGTCCTCCGTTCATCTGGGACTCCTGTCTAGCGGAAACTGTCAGTAGACATCATTGTGAAGAGCTTGATGGACTAGGCATGTGCTACTCCTAGTCTCTGAAATGGTAACATTCCCCGGGTATGTTTGTGTTCATAATCCAGTATATTGTGGTCTCCCTTGATAAATAGGAAGGCCCAAAATTTTTACAATTGGCAATTTTGAGTACCCAGTTTCTAAACCCTGTGTGAAATGGAAACATTTTAGTATATTTTAGTATGCACACAAAATCCCATAGAAGTACAATACATATGGCAGCATTGAATCAAGGCTAGACTTGTGTCTGTGTAAACCAGGAAATAACTATTCAATTATGTATGCAGTAAGTCAGTAACCCCTACCAAATCTAGCCGAGGCTTCTATGAAATCATTCTCAGCCTCATTTGGTATTTACATGCAGGAAAAGTTCAACTCTAGCATTATTTACAAGAGTTACTGGAAGCAAGGGCCAAGGGGTGTGTTCAAAGCCCCTTTAGTGTACATACTGAATATGAATAGGACCCTTGTCCACACCATAGTCTTAGCCAGCAGGCAGCAGGGCGTCGGGTGTCATTTTGGACACCCAAACCCTCAAAAACCACCCCTCAGGACACCAGAATATGATTTTTTGTCCTTGTGCTTTGGACTATTAAAGTAGCCTCAGCATTGGAAGGGTTAAAAACCTAACACACAGTAGAATGATCAGGAGTACTCATCGCAGTTCCTTATAGGTAAATATTTACCTATTGTATATAAAGGAAGTACATGTTGTTTGTATAGACTTCCGGGTGTTCTAGTTATCAGTATAAATAACCTCTGGCAGATATGCTCACCGCCCACCACATCCCAGATGGTATAATATCAATACCAGGTGTGATACTATAATGTAAAAACATGGGATGTAAATACTGCTGGGTTACTTGGGTGCGTTTATCTATTGGTGCATAAAAAACTGATAAAACTAATAGAAGTATGCTATTGTTGAACAGTAAATGCAGATGTTTCCAAAGGCATTAAGATTTAGATTTATCAAAGAGGCAGTTTTTGGGTCCACACAAGCAAAAATCAGGATGGGTTTTCTAGCCTGTATATTACACCAAATTTCAGTGACGTTCTTATCACAGAAGCATCATCATCATATTATATTCATATAATGGTCATTGTGATGGAGCTGCTGGTTGAGATAATACCAGCAAAAGGATGATCAATATAACTTTTAATGGACCCTACACTTGGGAGCCACAGGTGCCAATAGAAATACACAATCAATATTGTGATAATGAATTAATAATAGTAGTAACAATACTTAAAATAATAATAGTGATAATAATAATAGTAATAATAATAATAATAATAATAATAATAATAATAATAGTGGTAATGATGTAAATGATGATGGTGATGAGGATGCTGACAATGATATCTTAACTGAAGGGAGTTAACACTAGCTGTAACACATTGGCAGTGTTTGATTTTTACTGTGGCACTCTCGGTCTTACAGGATGTGTATTGCAATTCACAAGCTGAGGATTGCATGTTATTTACGTGTTTCTTTCTTGCTTCATGCAATGTTCCAATGAAATATTGACAAGGATTGGCAGTAGAGCCTGATTAAAGCACACTATGTTCTCTGTATGCTGCTGCTGGTTAGATCTACAGCAGCCATAAAAATAGTTTGTAACATGTGTGTATTGTATGTATTCAGATAGGTATTAATAGCTCTTAATCTAGATTGCAATGAGCCTGGTATTTTGCTGTTGACCCATTTATGCCGTTAGCATCCAAAAAGGCTCAGGGCTGATTATTTTGGTATACCTTTAGTTAATAAGTAAAACATCATTGAAATATTTGAAGAAGAAATTTGAGTTAGAAATATTTTTTTGGAATACATGCGTTATTCCTAAGTTATAGTTAAAGGTAACGTAAATTCAGGCAAACATTTTCAAAGGGAACTTAAGGTGTGAATGGGTTAAGCTTGGTCTGAGTGTAGAAACATCATATATGCACTCATGATACTTTTAAAAAATAGCCCTCTCTTCAAACTTCAAAGAATTGTTTAATTGAAGGTGGGTTGTGGGTTTGGTAAACAGTGCTTTTTCAGATCTGCTCTATAAATAATCTGGTCACTAAGATATTAGGCCAAGAAAGAAATATTGTTTGTTTCCTTTAACGGTCTGAAAAAAAATAGGGTAGGTAGGTCAGTAAAAATATTTTATTTGCATTATTTTTTTGGTCAAAAATGTGTGTTTTTATGCATGTTTTACGTTGATTTGCAGTTGGGATGGCAGAAAAGTTAATGGTATGGGATTAATCATTATTTTGAATAAAAACTTGTTAGGGTACGGTTTCAGGAAACAAACAACTTTTTTTAGGCCTTAGCAAAATAATTAGATGTTTGAGCACTATAGAAAAGAATGGGTAAATAGTGGCTGATTGTACTGCTGTGACTCCTTCACACTGGAAATGGGTCACAATTAATGACAAGCCTTTTAGTTTGATAACAAATGTGATAAATTGCAATGTTATGCCATTTGTTATTCAAGTGTTGTTACTGTTTCATGTGTTTATTCAGGTCAGAATATATAATGGCTATTTTTTCTACACAACCAATGTTATTTCTGATTGTATGGCTGATAACACTGAATGAGTGACATGATAACGATTTGTTAAATTTACATGCATCTGATAGCCATGTAGCAGAACATACACTTATAAAGGAATGAGCAGTAATGAACATTCAATCATTATTCCGTGTTTGGTAGTGCAATCCTTGCCAGAAGAATGCGATTGTAGGTTTCTTGTCAATTTCTACAGAGACTTCTGAAGTTCTTATGGAGACGTATGCTTGCAAATAGCTATGCTGTATGTGATATATTCCCTGGATGTGAGTGTGTGTGTGTAGGAACCTGCCCAGGCTCTTGCCATGAATAAATGCTGGCTGCACATTATAGGGTGTACGACTCATATTGGGGCTAAAAGGTATCCTACTTGCATCCTCCCTGTCTAGTACATATATGTTAGCACACAGCCATGCTGACTGTGAGATATTCACTAGCTGTGTGTGTAGGAACCTGCCCAGGCTCTTGCCATGAATAAATGATCGTCCCAGATTGGAGCTGAATGAAAACAGCAGTAATTAAATAAGCAGCCAGAGTAGAGCGGCTGATTGACTGTGCTCCAGGATTATGAGAAGGCTTCTACTTGTGCTACTCCGCCTATTGATTTATCCCTGATGTATACACACACTACTAAAACAGGCAGTGTGAGAGGATCATTTGGCTATGCATACACAATTTCACGGTGCCATGTACCTTAGTCTTAGCCAGCAGGGCGTCTGAGCATCATTTAAGGTCTAAAGGCTAGTAGGCTACACACATGCTCACTGACTAGTACATCTATTAGCACGCAGACATGATGACTGTGAGATATTCTTTGGATTATGAGAAGACTTCTACTTGTGCCACTCCTGCTATTGATTTATCCCTGATGTATACACACACTACTAAAACAGGCAGTGCGAGAGGCTCATTTCATTTTGCTATGCATATACACAGTGCTGTGTAGACGTGTACATACTGCAACATTAGGAACATTTTGGGGCATCTAGAATAAAAGTAACATGCAAAAAACCTCAAAATATTGAAAGACCTTATATATGTAGACCTTTACAAATGTCCTGGAACATTTTTATGAAATTATCACACATTCTATAAAAATAGGAGTTTATTATCGCCCATTCTTTGAGAGAAGGAGTTGAATAAAAATATCAAATACTTTTTACAAAAACTATCAGGCACACCCGAGCAATATTCAGGACCTATTGTTCCCTATCTGCACCCGATAGTTCCTGCCTGATATACAATCAATTTGCAGCGCTGTTAAGTAGGTTATTGATTGACCACGAGTTCAAGTTATTGACCTGGCCTTAGTACTAATCCTTGTGGACACCTCTCCTGTAACAGCGTAGAATAGAGCTGAGAGAAGTAGACAGGGAGTGGGCACTGGTCATGAATCATCAAATTTCGCTGCCTCTCACTATCTGACCTATATAGGATGACATCCCCCAGCCAGCCAGTGCATGCTTACTGCACAGATCACGTGACCAATACAACCCCAGGCTACAGCGCGTAACCCGAGGCGCAGATGCCGTAGAGGCTACTATGCAGTACCTATGGGGTTGCGGATCAAGGGGATGTATTTCTCTGAATAGAGGAAGCTCATGATACATGCGTGAATAAAGGCAATTGGTACTTGTATTAACCCTTATGCTGCTGGTGGCTAATTTTGTCAATACAAAATTATGCAAAAAAGCTGAAGAATGATTGAAATCCTGGCACGTGGGTACTCATCTGAGAGAACTCAATGAGAGCTATCTAATGAATACCAACATGACAGGGATTCGATGGTTTTCAAACATCTTTGCATTCTTTTGCTTTGGATCAATGTAGCCTTATTAGCATTGGAAGGGTTAAAAGACCACGTGTCACCAGTTCACCCCTTGATATATTCTTTCTAGGTCCCTTTCCTCATGGCTTTAACCACTAATATCCAGAGCCAAAACCATGCCTTATTCATAAGCTTATAACAGTCCATGTGTAAGAATGTCTACCACAGTGTGTGTGTGTGTACCTAATGTCAGCTGTGTTGAACCTAGTGGGTCAATGTATATAGTCTTTGCTGCCCGCAGGGCGTCTGGGCGTCATTAGGACACCAAAACCCTCAAAAATCACCTCTCCGGACACCCAAATATTTTTGGTAATAAATTTCTAAAAATGTCAATTTAAAGCATATAATAGAAATTTGTCACCTCAATATAATTCCTATAACACTGAATAAGGATGTTCATGTTCAAGGTTATATGCTGAGTTTATTGTGATGTCCCTTTAAAAATAGGATGTCCAAAAACATTGAAATTGCCAATTTTTGACACCCAGTTTTTAAACCCTGGCTAAGAGCCTAAGACCATGGCTTATAGCAGTCTACAGTCTAGAATGTCTACCACAGCGTGTGTGTGTACACTAAATGTCAGCTGTGGTGAACAGAGTGGGTCAATGGATTTTCATTCCTGACTGCACTCGAGCCTGGGGAGAATGGATTATTTGGCGGCTTTATGTGGGCTTTACCTGCAGGAGAATAGTGGTTTAATGATTTCTCCCTTGAGAGCTGAGCTTGGCTTGACTCAGGGTGCGGCACATAGGTGCCCAAAATGGGGGGGTGGGGGGGGGGGGGATCATAAATTTATATAGGTGCCCTTTTTCAAGGAAATCAATTATATGTTCATGTAAAATATAAAAATGAACTTCTACATTTAGGGAAAAATACATGTTGTCTATCAGTGTAAAAATGAAAATTTTCAGTAATTTGTTAGAAATTTATATAGAAAATCTTGACCAAAATGCTAGGTTGCCCTGTGTTTTTAACACACACACTGTATCCAAAAAGGATGTTTTCAGGAAGCTGCCTGTCCAAAAGATAGGCAGGAGAGGTCATGGCGTAGCAGGGTTTGACTTAAGTGGGTGTCCGGGCTGTATTCACGCCCTGAAATTTGTCTGGCCGACCCAAGACTGACTATCATTTATCATATGAGGTCGCCCGAAAACCGACCAGAACAATTTTCTTAAGTCAATCCCTGCGTAGTCCCTGAACATATTGCTATCGTAGCTCTGGTAGTGTTACTACTGCTGTTTATTATGCATAAATTCTGATATTATTGTTATTGTTGTTTTGCAGCATTCGGTGCGGCCTACGGAACGGCCAAGTCAGGGACGGGTATCGCTGCCATGTCGGTGATGCGACCGGAGCTGATCATGAAGTCTGTCATCCCCGTCGTCATGGCTGGTATCATCGGTATCTACGGACTCGTAGTAGCAGCTCTCATCGCCAACCAAATCTCCCCCACAGAGTACACTTTATTCAAGTAAGTATTCAGGAATTATATCAAAAATAAAACCCTAGATACAAGTCTATAAACCCATTCAAGGTTCGAAATTAGGGGAGCCCAGGGCTCCCTCAAATATCTGCGGGAGGTGTACTGTTTTCCATACAGAACAACCTTTAGGTAGCTTTTGAAGGTACAGTTGGGCTCCCTGAAAAAAACACTTAATTTCGAGCCCTGCCTTGAGATTTTCCCTGCTTAAAGTCAGATTTATGGAAGAATATCCTATTTTTCTTATCTACAGACCTACTGTATGTCTGTGTGCTGTAGCCTGGTTCTCAGGCTGTATTGGGCAGTGTCTTAGCCAGGATTTAGAAACTGGGTGCATAAAATTGCCAGTTGTAAAATTTTTGGGCGTCCAAATTATTAAGGGGGATCACAATATACTCCTATATCAACCATGATAGACATGTATAAATTCATCAAAATTAGGCATGATATCATTAAACAATGTCATGGGAATTATAAGGAGATGAAAAAAAATCAATTATAAGCTTGAGATTGGGATTTTTAGAAATTCCACACAAAAAAATTTGGGTGTGCTGAGGGGTTCTTTTTAAGGGTTTGTGTGTCTAAAAAGGCACCCAGACGCCCTACTATACTGGTATCCAAACAGGCAGGACGGGTCCTGGCTAAGTCCCTGGTCTGTCCCCCTTGAGGATTTATTGAGAACTAAATCTGGAGTGAAATCAACTCAGGTCAGATCAGTGAAAGAGCCAGATATCACAGACTTGTAGCAAGTCTAGGTGTGCTGATTAGTGATAACATACATGCACTTGTACCTAAGCTCCCCTGGCAGTAACATATCACTGGTCTGGGCAGAGTCCACGGATAACATTTCAAGTCACATGCCTGTATAAAGGCAGAGATGAGAAGAGATGGTACTGCCACGCGACACTTGTTAACCCTTATGCTGCTGGTGACTAATTTTGCCATTACGAAATGATTCAAAAAGGTGAGAAAAATGACTGAAATCCTGGCATTTGGGGTACTCATCTGAAAGTACTCATCTAGAGCTATCTAATGAGTACCAACATGACAATAGAATGAATACCAATCTGATCATAGTTTCAAACACTATTCTCTAAATTGAGTTCATTTGCATTTATGATCCACAGTCCCTGTTCATCATGAGTAAGGGGGTTTGTGATATAGACCAGAGTTCGACTTTCCCAGGGGTATATGCCCCTAAATATTTGCTGTGGGCCCCTAGATTTTTCAGACTAGGGGCCCAAAATAGTATGTAAATTAACCAGAAATCCTGTTTTTGACCACTATTTTTTTATTATCAAAAAACCTTTTCGGGCCCCTAGCCTGAAAACTAAGTGTCAGACCCTGATCTGGAGCCCCATGACTGATGTTGACATGTGTCTAGTAATGAATATTGGTGAACTTTGCTCAGAGTTTGGTCATGTGTCGGGACAGTAGATAATGGATCTGTCATTAACATACTCATGTGCTTTAAGGTCATGTCCAGCTAGATACATGTATAAGCATGGAAAATGGTTCTCTAACAATTTTAATGCCTCAGCCTGTGGTTTGAAATTCCTTAAAAGATATGGATTGCATTAAAAACAAATTAATTTGCCAAATGATTTAAAAAAATAAATGATATCAGAAAACATTTAGGTTCATTTTGGTGATGAGTACCCATATGCCAGGTTTTCAGTTATTTTTCATGTTTTTTGCATCATTTTGTATTGGTCAAATAAGCCACCACCAGCATAAGGTATGGCTTGGTATTTTTTTTGAGAATTATCAATTGGCAGTAAACCAGTTTTCTTTAAACTTGATTTGATTTATGCATAAATCCTAGTGTGGGAATTTTTCGAGAATTATCAGTATGACAGTTATCATCATATTCTGTTTTGTTTATTTTCAAGAATTTTCTTTAAACTTTATTTGATTTATGCATACATCCAAGTGTGTGAATTTTTTGATAATAATAAAGGTAAAGGTATTCGGTTTATAGTCTTGTATCCACCGAAGTGCTCACACAACCTTCCTCCCCTAGCAGGCCTGTACACACGGAAACCATTTCAATCCCCCGGGGGATATTCCATAATCTGTATGACAGCAATCTATATATATCCTAATTTGTTTATTTTCAGGAGCTTTGTTCACCTCGGTGCAGGCCTTAGCGTAGGATTAAGCGGACTAGCGTCTGGATTTGCTATCGGAATCGTCGGCGACTCGGGCGTACGCGGAACCGCCCAGCAGCCCCGGCTCTACGTCGGCATGATCCTCATCCTTATCTTCGCTGAAGTATTGGGTCTCTACGGACTTATTGTGGCCCTCATTATGTACGCCAAGTAAGCGCCATCTGGTGGCAGCCGTTGCAACCGCAATCGTCGTCGTCATCTCCGAAGGACTTGTTGTACAGAACTAATTGCAAAAAGGATCAAAGAAAAAAGGCAGAAATGAACTGTTGTGTGTGATAGAGAATGTGAAAAATGCTGGGACATATTATCTGTAAAAATTGTAAAATTGTAGATTATATATTGATGCTTCCAGACTTGTTGATGCTATTCAGACAACATTCCATTTCTGTGCGTCGCCGTTAATTACGAGTGTGGAGGAAACCATAACGAAGGGGGCACACAGCTTGCGTAGAATAACATCTCTCGCAACATGGGAACAAGATTGTGTTTTCATGTTTAAAATAACAGCTCTTGTAACGTGAGATTATTGTGTTTTCATGTTCAAACATTGAAATTGCATGTATGAATTGACGATGATTTGGAGACAGTATCACCGAATAAGGAAATGCGTGATTTATGCCTTAGAAATCTACAATTTGCATATGCAAATGAGATGAAGCCGCAGCACAAGTCTGGAAGCAGCACGAGGGCTGTATGCCCCCCATGTAATGGATGATATGTGGTCAGCGAAGATCGACCAATCAGAGGAAAGGTTCAGCGTAGAAGTCCTGGTAATCAGTCCCTTTTTCGTGATAATAATAATAACGTGTGAGCGGGAAATCGCTGTGGGGAAGCCAAAATAAAAAGTACAGTGAAAAGATTTTGGTGCAACCCATACCTGTTTTCCCCTCACACCCCTGTCTGCCACCCAATAGAGGGCGCCACCCAATAGAGGGTACCACCCGATAGAGGGTACCACCCGATAGAGGGTGACACCCAATAGAGGGTGACAACCGATAGAGGGCGCCACCCAATTGAGGGCGCCACCCAATAGAGGGTATCACCCTTTAGAGGGCGCCACCAAATATAGGGTGCCACCCGATAGAGGGCGCCACCCTTGGATAGTACTTGTGTATGGTTGGTCCTCTAGTTTTGTGGTCTTACATGGTGTCCCAATGCTACTGTGGTTTGGGCATCCATAGAGTATAGTCACCCTCCTCCAGGGAGTTCTAGCCTTGAATAAAGTATCTAATTAACATTGTATTAATTATTCAATTAACATAAAATTGATTATTTAATTAACATTTTATTGGATATTCAATTAACAACCTATTATTGGTGAAGGTAGATACAATGGGAATATCTAGGATATCTGTAACAGTATCCAGATCCCCGGCATTGGTATTCTCAAGTATTAACATAAATTAGGTTAAGTTCTTCATAAATGCTGTAAATAGCTCATGGATCTTAGTACTATTTGAAGTATTCTCAAACTATTATATTGCAGAAGTAGAGTTCTACACAATTGGATATATTTATAGCTCCACTAAGAAATCCACGAAGTGTATTTTATCTGGTAGCAAGCCTTTTCACTGGCTGTGTTCTCTTCTCTGACACTCTAGTGCCCTGGATCAATTCATTTGTGCCTAGAATTCTCATGAAAAAAAATCTTTGTCATCTTATACCATTGAAAATAATTTTGAAATAAAGACCACAACAACAGAAACTCTTTGTAGGAGACTTGTACGTCGACTTCTCACAAACATTTCTCATTCAACTCTCTTCTGAGATATGCTTTCGTTAGAAAGATCCAACCTAAATAGTGTGCCGTTTTCTGCCGGTAAAGTGTCGTGTAGACGGTGGACTCCCTGGAGGACGGTCTAGAACCATCCATGTAGCATGTAGCGAAGCGTCGAGGCAGTACATTGTTAATGTTCAATATGATGTGTATAATCCAACTGTTGTTTAGTCATGATAATGTTAAGTTTGACACGAAAAGTGTCCGTTTAATCAGTCACCGGTCAGTTCAAGTGATACAGAGGTCAGCCCCGCCCCCTTACTGGGAGGGGTCGCGACCTTGACCTCATGGTGGGGTCGTAACCTTTGACCTCAATCAATATTCTCTGTGGGTCCTCATGATGATCAGTGATCTATTATAATTTGCCGTTTCTGGGTCATGACCTCGAGATTTGCATATGACCTTAATATTTGCATATGGGGTGACCCGATACAGATAGGCACTAGGAATACCATAAGTAATCATGAGGTCACCTTAGCTAGGCCAGTGGCAACTAGATTGTTATTTTAAAGAGTACTGTAGAAGAGTCTGTCGGAAGCACTGTCAAATTAGTCCTTTCTAATACAAGTTCCAACTAGAAGAGTAGTGAGAAAGACAAGTACACTAGCTGGCAAAGAAAGTAGCGGTTAACCTTTATGCTGCTGGTGGCTTATTTTTGCCATAACACTAGTGACGCAAACAACAGAAAAATTACTGAAACTATGGCAAATAGGTACTCATCTGAGACTACTCGACGAGAGCTTTCCAATGAGTACCAACATGACATGGTTTTGATGATTTTCAAAGATCTTTGAGTCCTTGTGTCTGGACGAAAGTAGCCTCAGCATTGGAAGGGTTAATATTGAACTTCCCCTTCCTCAAGTCTAATCATCATTTGTGTATTTAATTTATGTCAATGTAAAATACGCGACGAAGAACGTAGACTGGAAGAAGTAGTCGTGAAGCACCTGCAGCAGTCAAGGTCAGGGTGACCTTGTTCTCTGGGGGTTCGAGTGTATTCTAAAGGTGACCGTGATTCCATGTGGACCCCACCTCCACCCCTTCATCCGATGATTGTCACGACAATACAATCTGGTCTCCTTTTTCTGCCGACAATGATTGGTGTATAAGAGAGACCAGTTGGGGTGCAGGTGGTTATGTTAAATGTGGTTTCCTCTCACCTGTGATGATTATACAGGTAGCAGGGACCTGTACTATATATAACCAAGCCGACATGGGGGAATTGATGCATTTTCTCAAAAAAGTCACTCACTTGGGATCCTCACATTCTTATTGTAATACAACACGACACAGATCACAGCTTGGTAATCGTAATGTACATAAAGACTGAATATCTGATTAGAGTTCAATATTTCAAGCTGGTTTTCACCTAAAGAATATTTCAATCACGTTTCAAGTGAGAGATAAAAATGCAACAATTGGCTCCACTGTCTGGCACCCCATTGTGGGTACACGCCCCATTGCTACCCCGCCCTTTAGCTGGCAAGGTCATCCCAAGGTCAGAGACTGCTGGGGGTGCGGTAGAGGTTCTAAGAGAACACACAAGGCAAGCGTATGTCCGTCATCGTATGCTCATGGCAAACGTATGCCCGTCATCGTATGCTCTAGGCAAGCGTATGTCCGTCATCGTATGCTCAAGGCAAGCGTATATCTGTCATTGTTTGCTGTGTGTGTTCTCGGTCTTCTTGCTGTTATATACTGCATAGTTTGCTCGTCTCACTTTCTGTATGTATTACTACCCTGAGATCATGTTCTGTGCTACATCGCCACCGGCAATAAACATTGGCACCTGGCCACCACAGGAACAGACAACCAAATCCTGCGTTATTCCGTCATTTATATATCCCCCAAATGTCAGAGGAACAGACAACCAAATCCTGCGTTATTCCGTCATTTATATATCCCCCAAATGTCACACGAACAGACAACCAATTTCTGCATTATTCCGTCATTTATATATCCCCCCCAATCCTGTATTATTCCGTCTTTTATATATCCCCTAAATCCTGTGTCATTTATATATCCCCAAACAAGCGAATCCTGCATTATTCCATCATTTATATATCCCCCAAATACTGCATTATTCCGTCATTTATATATACCCCAAATCCTGCGTTATTCTGTCATTTATATACCCCCCAAATCCAGCGTTATTCCGTCATATATATATATCCCCCAAATCCTGTGCTATTATGCCATTTATATATCCCCCAAATCCTGTGCTATTATGCCATTTATATATCACCCAAATCCTGTGCTATTATGCCATTTATATATCCCCCAAATCCTGTGCTATTATGCCATTTATATATCACCCAAATCCTGTGCTATTATGCCATTCATATATCCCCGAATCCTGTGCTATTATGCCATTCATATATCCCCCGAATCCTGTGCTATTATGCCATTTATATATCCCCCAAATCCTGTGCTATTATGCCATTTATATATTCCCCAAATCCTGTGCTATTATGCCATTTATATATCCCCCAAATCCTGTGCTATTATGCCATTTATATATCCCCCAAATCCTGTGCTATTATGCCATTTATAAATCCCCCAAATCCTGCGTTATTCCGTCATTTATATATCCCCAAATACTGCATTATTCCGTCATTTATATACCCCCCAAATCCTGCGTTATTCTGTCATTTATATACCCCCCAAATCCAGCGTTATTCCGTCATATATATATCCCCCAAATCCTGTCTTATTCCATCATTTATATATACACTAAATCCTGCGTCATTCAATCATTTATATATCCCCCAAATCCAGCGTTATTCCGTCATATATATATCCCCCAAATACTTTGTCATTCCATCATTTATATATCCCCCAAACCCTGCGTCATTCTGTCATGTATATACCCCCAAATCCGACATTATTCCGTCATTTATATATCCCCCAAATCCAGCGTTATTTCGTCATTTATATATCTCCCAAATCCTGTGTTTTTCCGTCATTTTTATATCCCCCAAATCCAGTGTTATTCCGTCATTTATATATACCCCCAAAATCCTGTGTTATTTTGTCTGTATATGTCGTGTACCAGAAGTCGATCCGTACCAATCGACGATTGGTACAGCTATGCTGTACCAGAAGTTGATCGGCTTCTGGTACAGCTATTACCTGTACCAAAAGTCGATCAACTTCTGGTACAGCTCTAAAAGTACCAGAAGTCGATCGACTTTTGGGACAGCATTAAGCTGTACCAGAAGTTGATCGACTTTTGGGACAGCATTAACTGTACCAAAAGTCGATCGACTTTTGGGACAGCCTTTAAGCCTGTACCAATCGACGATTGGTACAGGCTTATTTTCAGATCTGAGTCCTTGGTATTGATAATAAGTCGATTGTTTTAATATCATTTTGACTTTGATTTTGTAAAAATGATTATATTCAGACTTATTTGGAGTTTATAACTGAATTGACTTTCCTATATTCAAAACTTAGATAGGAAGGGGCTGTTGTTTTAATTATAGAATCAAAATATTTTTAGTCATAATACCTCTCTTCAGACTTATTTTGAGTGTGTAACTGTATTGACTTCCCTATATTCAAAACTTAGATAGGAAGGGGCTGTTGTTTTATTCATAGAAGCAAAATATCTTAAGTCATAATACCTCTCTTCAACTACTCCAATTTCTAAAAATATATGAAGTGTATTGTTACATTAATTTCCTTAGACAAAAACAAAACAATGTTAAATAATGTGTTCACTTTGAAAATCTGTTTGTGAAACATCCATGATAAATACAGTCCACTGAATTGACTGCCACTTTCACAATCGACTTCTGGTACAGATCGAGTTTTGGTACATGACCCTCATAAATGAATGGTTGTCCCAATCGTCGATTGGTACAGCTATTGCTGTACCAGAAGTCGATCGACTTCTGGTACAGTGACAGCTGTACCAGAAGTCGATCGAGTCTTGGTACAGCTAAAGGCTGTGCCAAAAGTCGATCGACTTCTGGTACAGCTTAATGCTGTACCAGAAGTCGATCGAGTTTTGGTACAGGTAATAGCTGTACCAGAAGTCGATCGACTTCTGGTACAGCATAGCTGTACCGATCGTCGATTGGTACGGATCGACTTCTGGTACACGACATATATATCCCCAAAATCCAGTGTCATTCAATCATTTATATATTTCCCCCAAATCCAGCATAATTCCATCATTTATAAATCCCCAAATCCTGCGGTATTAGGTCATTCATATATCCCCCAAATCCTGCGTTATTCCATCATTTATATATCCCCCAAATCCTGCATTATTTTGTCATTTATATATACCCCATCCGAGTTATTCCCTCATTTTTTTTATACCCCAATCCTCAGAGTAGTGGCCCAAATTTCTAGGGTGGTCTAAATTTCCTAGAATTTACTGTAAATGGGGAATGCAGTTGGCTATAATATGAGGCAACTGCTAAGGCCCTGGATGCAGGTGCTGTAGAGCTGCATTCACCACTCACAAACTCCAGTGGCTCGAGTACTGAAGCCAGACGAGCTGAGCACGAGCTGGAGTGATCAATTTGTGGACTCGTCTATGTAGGGAACGCAAACCGTAGAACACAGAACACCTTATCACTACTTACTAGTATAACTCCCAGGCCTTGTTTACAATCCCCAATGTATACAGGCATTGTTGAGTGTTATACTAACCTCTGTACCTCACCAGCACATTTCAAAATGAAACAAATATTGAAATATGTAAATGTAAATAAATCTCCATCAGTAAGTATTTACTTCTTAATTGCTGGGCTGAATAATAAATATTTATTTAAAAAAAAAAAAAAATTGTGTCTGTGAGCGCATGAGTCAAAATAGTGGTGAGCTCATGAGTTAATCTCCCTCCATGAGTGCAGCGCTAAGGTACAGTATGTGTGTCAGCGGGGAATCTCTAGAATCCTAGTTTCACAGTGAATATTTCTCATAAATAAGAGTCCAAGACATTTAACTTCTTTAATGTACAGTTGTTCCAAGTTGGGAATTCCACAACCTGGTACATATACATCCAGTCGATCAGCTTGGTGACCCAGAAGCTACTGATCACAAAACAAAGGTTTACATATATAGACACCTTATAACAATATGATTGCAATTAAATGTAGATGTCAAATGAAGGTAGGGCACAGTAGGAGCGGCATGTGGCTTCCTTAATGCTGCTTTTGTCCACCTTGTTGTAAGGAGGATAATTGCACTTTTCCTTTACAACACTAGCACTAAAAGAAAATGATAATAAATCTCTTTTACAATCTAATCGCTGCTATTGGCTTGAAACACAGGCCCAGTGCCAGCACGGAAAGAGCACAACAGGAAAAATCAGTGCTACCAATCTGTTTGAAACACTGCCAAGTTTAACCCTTATGCTGCTGGCTGCTAATTTGGCCAATATAAAAGGATGCTATAAACAGGAAAAAGACTGAAACCCTGGAAAATGGATACTCATCTGAGAGTACTCAGCAAGAGCTATCCAATGAATACCAACATGACTGGGTTTAGAGGATTTTCAACAATCCTGGACCTATTTGCCATTAGCCAACAGGCTACACATCATGCTAGGGTAGCCCTATAAAAAATATTGCTAGTGTGGACCAGTTAGCCATAAGCCAACAGGCTACACATCATGCTAGGGTAGCCCTATAGCATATTCCTAGTGTGGACATGTTAGCCATAAGCAAACAGGCTACACATCATGCTAGGTTAGCCCTATAGCATATTCCTAGTGTGGACATGTTAGCCATAAGCAAACAGGCTACACATCATGCTAGGGTATCCCTATAGCATATTCCTAGTGTGGACCTGTTAGCCATAAGCCAACATGCTACACACTCTGCCAGGGTATCCTCTAGACTGTTGGGATAATCTTACCACAACCAAGTCCCCTGTGTGAACAGTTTCCATGGCAACAAGTCATAAGCCAATCCAAATGCTAATAACTGATCACGCAATCCTTCTGGCTCCCTGTATCAGGCAGCTGGTGCCTTGCCTCGTTGGAATACTTCACAGGGTAATGTAATTGTTCTTGAGCAGGGCACCACAGCATCTTAAGGAGTGTATGGTCGGATCAATATGAAATTCAATTCTCCTTAACACAAATGCCAGAAAATGAGGCATCTTTGGAATCGCCAAGTGAGATGTCTGGCTTGAATATCAATTTGTCTGTAATTTTCTTCAATATAATGCAATTTTCTTCTTAGTTGTTGGACCATCTGACTATCATGAAATAAAATGTCGAAATTCAGTTTCAGTTATTTCTTATTAAGAATTCTTATTAATTAAACAATTCTCAAAATAAGACATGTTAGTGTGATTTTTATGGCATTCTACACTGACAATGCTAAATACTATATAAAATGTTAAGGAGAGGCTATCATAAGATAATTTGAAATGAAATGAAATGTTAGAATCTTCAAGGGAACAGACAGAAATGATAAAAAAAAATATAGTAATAAAATTGTCATTGAAGCACTATTTCCATTGATATGTTCAAAAGTGCTGAACAGTCATAGAAAAAAAACGGCTTGTTGCAAGGGAAGATAAAAAATAGTTTCTTAAGACTGTTAAAAGTTCTCAGTGGAAAGCCTTTCGGAACAAATGTGTTTTAAGGTACTTTTAAAAATCTGAACTTCTGGAAAAGATTTGATCTGATGCAAACAAAGAACCATGACTGACACAAGAAAGACTACTTCATTCCTTTTCCATAATTTTTTTCGAAAACCATCAATAATTCAATGCCAAAAATCAAGTTATTATGTACCTCTTCCTTCTGAGTTACCGTGGAAACGGTTGCTAGGCAACCTGCTGTGCTGACCTCTCCAGGTGGGGTCATCCGGGGTTGCTAATTAACCATTCGTGTCAGTCAGAGAGAACAAGACGCTTGTCGGCCGCGAGGCATCGATGCAGTACTGCGCGGGACAAGCACGGAGCATGCACAATGTGATTGCAAGCGGCAGGGTTCTGCACAGGACTAATACAGAGCTTGCACAGTGTAAGGGAGAGTGGCACGGTACGGAGTGGGAAAGTTTGAAGCATGCACAGCAGCTGCAACAGTAGACCATCAAAACCCTGTCATGTTGGTATTCATTAGATAGCTGTCGCTGAGATTTCTCAGATGGGTACCGTTTGCCAGGGTTTCGATCATTTTTCAGATTTTATTTTTTTGCATCATCTTGTTTTGGTCAAATTAGCCAGCAGCAGCATGAAGGGTAACAGTAAACGCAAGGGATGTCTGACATCTACCATCATCTTAGATGAAGCAAACATGGATTGGTCGCCACAGACCAATTACCATAGGGCACAGTACTACGCGGGACTAGGACGGAGCATGCATAGCGCATAAGACAGCGGTAAGAAGAGCAGTAGCAACAGCAGATGTCAGGGATGTCTGACTTCTACAATCATCTTAGATGAAGAGAACATGGATTGGTCACCACAGACCAATCATCATAAGGCAGAGCAGGCAGAGCATGAGGGGCAGTGGCAGCAACAGCAAGAACATATACAAGGCATGTCTGACTTACACCACTATCTAAGATGAAGAAAACATGGATTGGTCTCCACAGACCAATCACCATAAGGCACAGCAGGCACAGCTTGAGGGGCAGTGGCAGCAACAGCAAGAACAGATGCAAGGAATAGCTGACATCATGATCCACTATCATCTTAGATGAAGAGAACATGGATTGGTCTCCACAGACCAATCACCATAAGGCAGAGCAGGCACAGCTTGAGGGGCAGCCTCAGCAACAGCAAGAACAGATGCAAGGAATAGCTGACATCATGATCCACTATCATCTTAGATGAAGAGAACATGGATTGGTCGCCACAGACCAATCACCATAAGGCACAGCATGCAGAGCTTGAGGGGCAGTGGCAGCAACAGCAAGAACAGATGCAAGGAATAGCTGACATCATGATCCACTATCATCTTAGATGAAGAGAACATGGATTGGTCGCCACAGACCAATCACCATAAGGCACAGCATGCAGAGCTTGAGGGGCAGTGGCAGCAACAGCAAGAACAGATACAAGGCATGTCTGACTTACACCACTATCTAAGATGAAGAAAACATGGATTGGTCTCCACAGACCAATCACCATAAGGCAGAGCAGGCACAGCTTGAGGGGCAGCCTCAGCAACAGCAAGAACAGATGCAAAGCATATCTGACATCATGATCCACTATCATCTTAGATGAAGAGAACATGGATTGGTCGCCACAGACCAATCACCATAAGGCACAGCATGCAGAGCTTGAGGGACAGTGGCAGCATCAGCAAGAACAGATGCAAGGAATGTCTGACTTACACCACTATCTAAGATGAAGAAAACATGGATTGGTCGCCACAGACCAATTACCATAAGGCACAGTACTAAGCAGCCTAGTACAGAGCAGACACAAGGGATGTCTGACATCAACCACTATCTCAGATGAAGAAAACATGGATTTGTCCCCACAGACCAATTACCATAAGGCACAGTACTAAGCAGCCTAGTACAGAGCAGACACAAGGAATGTCTGACATCCACCACTATCTTAAATGAAGAAAACATGGATTTGTCCCCACAGACCAATTACCATAAGGCACAGTACTAAGCAGCCTAGTACAGAGCAGACACAAGGAATGTCTGACATCCACCACTATCTTAAATGAAGAAAACATGGATTGGTCACCACAGACCAATTACCATAGGGCACAGTACTATTAAGCAGCCTTGTATGGAGCAGGCGCAAGGAATGTCTGACATCCACCACTATCTAAGATGAAGAAAACATGGATTGGTCGCCACAGACCAATTACCATAAGGCACAGTACTAAGCAGCCTAGTACAGAGCAGACACAAGGGATGTCTGACATCCTCCACCATGCCTCCATTATTAGACATCTTTTCATGTGTAATTTTTTTTCACATGTGGAGGATGAAGAACTCCATTTATATTTCTGGATCTAAATATTTGCAGTCTGGACATCACTAGGTTTCAATGGGATTTGTTTCATCAGAGAAAACTAGATTGCAATTTGAGTCAAAAATGTTTTTGATTTACGAAGTATTTTGATTTTATTGACGATTGTACTAAATCTGTATCATATCATTACAAGATGAATCTGCATCTTAGATGAAGAGAAGTGGATTGGTCGCCACAGACCAATTACCATAGGGCTCGTAGTGAAGCTGTGGACACACCTAATCTGGCCTCAGTGTAACATCACTAGGAGACAGGCAAATGAGGGCTTTCTTATTTGTTTACATTATAGAGGAGGTTGCTCACGCTCATGCGCAGAAAACACCTCTTGAGTGGTTCTCGTCAACACCTGGGCTAGGAGTCATGCCGAGGCTGTTGAGTGAGATGTGCTGGTTGCGTATCGCGTGATCGACATTCATGACCATCAAGCCGCCACTATCAGGCATCTTTTCATGTGTAAGTTTTTTCCAATGTGGATATTGGTATTCAGTAATTATTCAGGTTTTTTGCATTATTTTATAATGGCCAAATTAGCCACCAGCAGCATAAGGGTTAAACAGGACAATAAAAAGGGAACAAAAGAGAATAACAATAGAGGCTTTGTTATGAATCCATGATTTATTTGCTTTGAAGCCGTACACAAACATCCATATCCTGACTGCTAGTTACAGAGCGTAACAATGATGATGAAACAACTGGTTACATGTTAACCCATTAATACTTACAGCGGCCAAAAGCAGCCTGACAATTTTGATGAAATCTTGCAGGCAAAAGTGAAGTTGAGAAAATATTTGAAGGGGAAATGTTGTTCAGCACTTTGTCAATAACTCTCCTTCAAATATTTTGTAAAATCATACTTAATTCAAAAGTTATCATCAAGATTATCAAAGATCCAGACGACAATTTGAATAGGACCCTTTAAGCATTAATGGGTTAAACACACACACTATCTCAGCACATCAAATACCCTGGCTTAATTGACAATGACATGGCATAATATACTCCACTAACCCTTCCAATGCTGAGGTAACTTACATCCAAAGCACAAGGACACAAAGATTTTTGAAAAGCATCTAAACCCTCTCATGTTGGTATTCTTTGGATAGCTCTCGCTGAGTACTCTCCGATGAGTACCCACATGCCAGGGTATCAGTCATTTTCAGGTTTTTTGCGTCATTTTATATTTGCCAAATTAGCAACCAGCAGCATTAGGGAATACACGAAAGCAGAGAGTAAGTACTGATGTATCGGAGATCAATAATGGAAAATATTGACAAAATCAATTATGTCATGATTTAGCAACGGGGTACCTTAATTTGGCCACACAAAATTACCTATTCAAATCAGTAATTTTTGGCCATCATGCAATATTGAAATGATAAACTACAGAGGAACCTGCCTAAGTTCAACGTCTATGAGTCACTGAATGTGTCAACTTACATAGATTCACAATTGTCTACTTAATAGACCCTTATTAATACAAGTAAGGCCTTCAGAAAGAGTTCCTCTAATGGATGTGTTAAACTTGAAGATCATTTCACTTTATCGAACAAACATGCAGAGATTTAAAGAGACTTAACTCTCATGGACATTCTAGACTAGACCATGCCAGTTAAAATATTGATTTTTTGTAAGTAGGGACATATGCTTTCAAGATAGAAATCCTTTGAAGGAATAATATAGTTTATTGGAAAGTGTATTTCATACACTAGTGTATTTGGCAAAAATGAATTTCAAAAAAATATTCTCCCTGTTAAAAGCATATGCCTAGTTTTCAAAAATTCAAATATCAAGTTGTTTCACATAACACTGAAGTCCTATCCATTAAAATGTCATTTGGATGTTACTTACATTACAGATTCAACATCTTTCAGCCAATCATACTAGGAAATAATCCTAAACTTGCTTTAAGCTTCATCAGTACATCAGTGATAACATACTATTGTTCTTGGCAAAGTCATTGTTTCATCCCACTCACTTACCATACCTAACAACCAGTAGGTACAACCTACTGCAGCAAAGGACAATACCTTTATTTGGCAAAAATACAATCCTCTTAACATCTCTTCAACAATATTTCGCCTAAGAAATAAAACATTTTTCTTTACTAAAATTTTGAGACATTCTCACCCTTGTGCGCTGAGAATCACATTTACTCTGAAGAAAAAATTCAGAAAATTTGTGGATTTTGGAATCACATTCACTATGAAAAAATGGTAAAAAATAAGAAGGACTAGTACATTTGATCCATATCTTTACATAATTAACACTGTATAGTGAAAGTTGACAAAACCACAAATTAGCAGAAAATTTTAATTACTCCAAACAAAATGATTTTCATAATCAGGAAGACTTGAGAATTAATTCCATGGATTTTCCTGTCCATTTTTTTAAAATTCCGACACTAAGTCAGCAATGCCTAATTTTTTTGTGTGTTTCTCAGTATTTTTCTAGAGCCTTGGAGAGAAGGTCGTTTAGCCGGTTGACCATTGTCCGCGGGTCCTCCAGAAGTCCGGCCTGAATCATGGCGTTGTCGTACATCTGAAAATAGACAATCAATACGATAAGTCATTCCTGCAATAACTCTCTGCTCTCATGAAGGCTGGAAATAGAGGAGATAATCAATAATCAGATATCGGGAGCTTTTGAAGAGAGGAAGAAAGGCCGAAGCTGTGGCAGATGTCTCAGTTAGGTTAACCCATTTACACTCAGAGCGGCCAAAAGAGGCATGACAATTTTGGAAATATTTTCCTTACATAAGCCTTTTTTGAAAAATATTTGAAGGAGAAATGTTGATCAGAAGATAAACAACAACTCTCCTTGAAATATTTTGAGAACTTTCGATTTATTCCCAAGTTATTTCCAAAAGTATGAAAGAAGCAGACAATATTTCTAGAGGAACTCTTGAGTGTTAATGGGTTAACCCATTCACATCTGGAGCATAGACTTGCACAGACTTGGTCAGAAATACAAGTAAGATCCTGATAACTAAGTGAATTTTCACAGGATCTTTGATTGAATGGTTTTGAGTTTGTCACATCCTCTTTAAGTACTATTTTATTATTCCTCGTTAAACCGCAGACCCAAAATAAGCGCACCCCCACCTTTTTTAACTGAAAAAATTTGGAAGGGGCAAGAACAGAGGAGGAAAGGCCGAAGCTGCAGCAGATGTCTCAATTATGTTAACCCTTCCAATGCTGAGGCTACTTTCATCCAAAGAGGATGTATTTAGGTTCAAATATACTCCTTAATATGTAAAACAATATTCACAATCAAAATGCCATTTTGTCTAAATACATGATGCTATGAACATTTACTTCACAAAAATTGCAAAAACAACCTTACACTGCAAATATAGGATTTTTTTTTTATCGAATTGCTTACAGGAAGCTTAGTAGAGCAGAACATGAAGTGTAGGCAGGGTCTTAGCCAGGACCCGTCCTGCCTGTCTTTTGGACAGCCAGTTTCCTGGGACCCTCCTTTTTGGACAGGCAAAAATTTCTATGGAGAAGAATTTACAATTTTGAGTTTTTTGGGGGTAATAACCAAATATTTTCCAAAAAGACTAGCTTCGAATGACATGGCTGAAGTGTTAATTGCCCTTGTTGACAGAATAGGCTATTAAATGTAGTTAGTATAAGGATTTGAAGTAGCTGAGTATCTAAATCTGAACAGTCAGAAATTCTGAAATTCCTGTTTCAGAGAGGCATTTTCAAAATCCTGAGTGTAGGAATTAATTCTAAAATAACTTATGAAGTATTATTTACCTGTTCTGCAGGGTTTCGATATGTAAAACAATATTCACAGTAATGAGCATTAACTTATACTGAGTTTCATAGATTTTCTAGAAAAACCTTACTCTGCAAACATAGGAATATTTGTATCAAATGTCTAACAGGATGTAGAGTTTGAGCATGAAGTGAAGGCATTAATTATAAAATAACTTATGACGGATATTTTTACCTGTTCTGCGAGGTTCTAATATGTAGCTAATTTTGGATGGGCAAAAATTTTGAATTTGCTATTTTAGACAGGCATTTTCAAAATCCTGGATAAGACCCTGAGTGTAGGCATCAGTTATGAAATAACTTATATAAAGGATATTTTTACCTGTTCTGCGACCAGTCTTGCCAGTTCTGGATAGTCGGCTCTCATACTGTGCAGCTTACGGATCACTGTGTGGCTGAAGAGACAAGAAAACAACAATTAGTACGAGACACAAAAGTGAGCGAAATGAAATGCAATTCTGTCTCCAACCGATTTTTCTGCCATTTACGTGATTAGAATCCAAATAGATACTGTAAATCACTTAAATATGGCGTGAACATAATGTAGCGTGATTACAGTACTGTACTGGATAGCGTGATCTAATCATAGCGGTGGGAGAACCCCACAATTTATTTTTACCCACATAAAATTGCAGTTAGCCGGTCTCACTAGGAATCAGGGGTCAAGTACTTGACCTCCCGCCCCTGCCAGATTGTGAAGGCAGTGGTTAATGGCTGCATGCAGTATCCATGGGCCTCCCCATGACTAAGTTTTTGTTCTGCCCTTCAATATGTATATAGAGAAATTTAATAAAGACAGGATTTTAAAATAGCGCTTATGGGCAGAGAATATTATTGTTCCCACTATATTTAAGTGATTTACAGTATGCCATCCTTTCCTCCTGGGGGTACTGCAATAGGGTCAATGTAATAATAACTAACGGATGTTTTTAATTTACCGGTAAAATAAGATTCGGCAAATTCTGAAAAAGGCAGGGGGATGTTGTCTGGTGTAATAAAACAAATATGAAATCCAAGCATGGTCACATATTGCACTGCATTGGTCTAGGCCTACACCTCGGGAGCATTGTCACCCTCGGGCGTCGAATGACAATGCTCACTCGGGGTAGACAATCATGTTGGCCACCCCACAGTAAGTAGGTGTACCATTATAATGGTACACCTATTTACTACATTGCTATAGTTTTTGCCATACCCCATAGGGAGAATATAGTTTCCTGATATACGACTCAATCGGGGCCTATGTTCTATACATATTATGTTACCTAATTACAACATCTAGTTCTTGCCCTAACACATGCTGATAATTCAGTTTTTTGCAATGAAAAATATACAGTTCTTGTCATAACATAGAAATGCTGACCCAACAGCCACGTCCTATCCTCATATTACCTCATTACAACCTATAGATCTATAGCTGGCGGACATGCTGGAATGTCCCAACAATACTATCAGAGAATAAATCTATAGCACTGACTGTGACCACCTGTGACCAGCTATGACAATGGTTATTGTTATAGGAAAAATCAATGCTGCTCCCGCAAACAATGATGACAATACACAGTGCTTATCATGCCATCATCATGTGGTATGGCCAATCTGTCACTCATGAATAACTAGTGCCAGTTTTTATGACCTATGATTGCCTGCGTGAGCATGGTCAGGGACATTCTAACACATTAACCCATTAATACTCACAAGTTCATCCAGGAATTGTCGTCTGGATCTATGATACTTTGGACAATAACTTTTGAATTGAGAATGATTTTACAAAATATTTGAAGGAGAGTTGTTGCTAATTTTCTGACCAACATTTCTCCTTCAAATATTTTGCCAATTATGCTAAAGCCTGTAAATTTTCATCAAAATTGTCAGGCTGGTTTTGGCCGCTGTGAGCATTAATGGGTTAACCCTTCCAATGCTGAGGCTACTTTCATCCATTGTGCACAGGAATACAAAGGTCTTTGAAAACCATCTAAACCCTGTCATGTTGGTTTTTATTACGTAGCTCTGACTGAGTACTCTCAGATGAGTACCCGCATGCCAGGGTTTCAGTGATGTTTCAGGATTTTTGCATTATTTTGTATTAGCCAACTTGACTAAGACACCACCAGCATATAAGGGTAAACCCTTATGCTGCTGGTGGCTAATTTGGCCACAAAACTCTTATTATCCCTTCCAATGCCGAGTCTACTTTCATCCAAAACACAAGAAAGTAAAGTTTTTTGAAAATCATCTGGATAGCTGTCACTGAGTACTCTCAGATGAGTACCCATGTTCCAGAGTTTCAGTCATTTATAAGATGTATATGATTGTTTTGTATTGGCCAAATTAGCCACCAGCAGCATAAGGATTAAGCACAAATGGGTTAATTGAGCTTCCCCGAACTGCATACATTTGATACGCATCCAATATAACCTACAAACTGTATTCATTTTGATAATCATAACACAGCTAGAGCACAGGATATAGAACTTTTCAGGTGGTTGGGGCAATGGAGCTGTGTTTTTGTAGGTCACCCTCGTCACTTCCTACAGAAAATAACAACCCACTCAGACTGTAATCCTATTATTAGCCCTTCCAATGCTGAGGCTACTTTCCTCCAAAGGACAAGAACGCAAAGATTTTTGAAAACCATCTTAACCCTTAACTATGTAATGCTAATATTTCCTGTACACAAAACCCCTTCACTGGTCAAACACACAGTGGCTTAATCAAACTAGCCAGAACCTACACAGTGTATATTTGCTATCTACCAGCAGTTAACCCCTTCCTGCCTGTAGATCTATTCATAAAGGTATTCAGTTTATAGTCTTGTATCCGACGGAATGTTCACACAACCTTCCTTCCCTAGCAGGCCTGTGCACACGGAAACCAATTCAATCCCCCGAGGAATATTCCAGAGCAGCTGGCAGCATATAGCGCACAAGCTCTAAGCACTGCCTTATTAATGCTAGGTACCCATTTTGTAGCTTGGTCTACTTTATCATCTGTAACTATGAAAAGTAACTTAGGCACCAAGCAAAAATTATTGGTTGAGTTTTGATTGACATTTCCGCTTCAAATTCAGTGTGATAAGTGCTCTGGTCACAAAGATATTTCATAAAGATTTTTTGGGAGGGAAGGGGGGGGGGGGGGGGGAGGGAATTGTTACATGCATGACAGTGTTTACCCAATAACAGAATAATTATAGTGGCCCAAATTCCTAGGGTGGTCTAAATTTCCGAGGACACCCCTGGTATACTACCCTCTTTCTGCACAGCCCTATAATACCAGCATACAATATCATTATAGTACAATACCAGTATATAATACAAGCTGTAGATAACCAGTATGCAGTACCAGTATACAGTATAGTATATCATGGCATGCCAAAATGATATCAATTCAATTTCACAAAATATCATGCAACTTTCAAAATATCGTTCAACCTGGTTAACTATATTGTTCAAAATATGATGCAACTTATAGAAAAATATCATACAACTCAGGAGGGATGTACATATTTATCATGCATGATGACCTCAGAAAAGTCATGGATGTTGTGCCATGTTGTTGCATGATATTTCATAAAGTTGAATTAATATCAGTTTGGTATGCCATAGTATATATGTAAAACCAGCATTAACATAATAGCAGCATACAATATCAGTTGTATAATACCAGCATATAATACCAATGTACAGGATGCAATAGAGCATTTATACACAACCTACATCAGTCTAGCAAGTTCACGCTCCAATAAATCTCAGAAATGAGCTATGCACCCTAACATATCATATCGCATTTCCTGAATGACAAAAACACATTCTATTGTCAGTTGATGGTATCAAGAGCTACTTCAGCAAAAACAGAGCCTCAGGCGAGTACTTAGTATCAGTATCAGTATTATATTGCTTAGGAGTAGAAAAGGCCAAGGCGTGGTGTATTCTCTAATACCACAATCATTTCACCCACTAAGAACACTTTATATAACCCTTATGCTGCTGGTGGCTAATTTGGCAAATACAAAATCATTCAAAAAACCTGAAAAATGACCAAAACCCTGGCAAATGGGTACTTATATGAGAGTACTCAGCGAGAGCTATCCAATGAATACCAACACGACAGGGTTTAGATGGTTTACAAAAATCTTTGCATACTAGTGCTTTGGACGAAAGTAGCCATAGCATTGAAAGGGATAAGCAGATAAATACTATATAACAGACAGGCTGATTATCGGTGTCTTGTTTTTTATTCTCTACTACAATGATGGGAAGAGGGAGGGGGTGGTTTCTCTGAGAGCATGACCATCACAATATTCACTACATCAGCAATCATTGCTATAGAACAATAATAATAATAATAATAATAATAACAATAATTGATATTCTATATAGCGCCCTTTCCACCTATAATGTTCAAAAGCGCTTTAGAGTCATTGGACAGTTGTCATGGTCCATATAGTCAATTAAACTCCTTTCGAAATAGCAATGTTTTCAGCTGTTTCTTGAAGTTCTGCACACTATCAGCAGCCTTGATGTTGTCAGGGAGCTCATTCCAAAGGCGTGGTGCATATAGGCACAGAATGCTCTGTCACTAAACCTTTTCAGATTAGTGAGTCGTATCTGTGATAAGTTCTTAGTGTTTGATCTTAGAGTCCTTGTATTGGCTTGTTTGACTAACAGTTCCTAAGCAATATAATACTGATAGTCTGATCACTGTATTCCTATCAATACAGTGATCAATGTCTTGGTAACCAACACCATGGTTCTCATTCCTCTCTAGGCCTACAGCAATGCTGAGGCTTCTTTCCTCCAAAGCACAATGATGCAAAGATTTTCGAAAACCATCTAAACCCTGTCATATTGGTATTCATTGGAAAGCTCTCGCTGAGTACTGTCAGATGAGTACCCATTTGCAAGAATCATTTTGCATCATTTCGTATTGGCCTAATTAGCCACCAGCAGCATAAGGGTTAATCACAGCTAACCACAGCTATAAAGCAATAGTGACTAATCATTCAGCCATTTTTCAGGTTTTTTTTATCCTTATGTATTGGTCAAATTAGCCACCAGCAGCATAAAGGTTAATCACAGATGGCCACAGCTATAAAGCAATTATAATGACTAATTATTCAGCCATTTTTCAGGGGTTTTGTATCCTTTTGTATTGGTCAAATTAGCCACCAGCAGCATAAAGGTTAATCACAGATGGCCACAGCTATAAAGCAATAATGACTAATTAATCTTTCACTTTTAGCTGTTGTGTATCATTTTGTACAGGTTAAATTAGCCACCAGCAGCGTAAGGGTTATCAGAGACCCTGACCACCTCTACCACACAGCTAGTGCTCTACTGCACCAGTCCATGTTCAAACTCCTCTCCAGGGTCTGACACATAGATTTCAGGCTAGGGGCCCGAAAAGGTCTTTTGATAAAAATTAATGGTCAAAAACAGGATTTCTGGTTATAATAGATGCTATTCTGGGCCCCCAGTCTGAAAAAACTAGGGTCCCACAGCAAAAAATCTATGCCCCTGGGAATGTCGAACCCTGCTCTCTAAAGCAGTGTAGGGATAGGGAGGGGGGGGGGCATGTATTCTCTGAGACGTGACCACTTCTACCACACTGTACACTACACCAGTCCATGCCTTCATGTAACTCTCCATTCACTATTGATTCTTGAGTGGACTAACACGGCTAGGCCCATCACCTAATAACTCTTCCCTCGCAGGCACTCTGTAGTGTCAATTAAATTCCCTTCCTGTATCCCCTATACACTGAATATCACACTGTGGGCCCATTACGACTCTAGACCACTTGGTGCATTCAGACTGAATGTTCATCGCTTTATAGAGCGCATACTGATAGCAACCACTGGCTATGATCCTTCCATCGCCAGATGCTACATTGTAATACCCATTTCATAAGCACATACAACCCACCCACACACACACACGAAAACAAATTGTTAGCACATATGCATGCTCCCTCTCACTCCTTCGCTCCCTCCCTCTCTCTCTCTACCTCCTTCTCTCTCTCTCTGTCTCTGTCTCTGTCTCTCTCTCTCTCTCTCTCTCTCTCTCTCTCTCTCTCTCTCTCTCTCTCTCTCTCTCTCTCTCTCTCTCACTACCCCCCCCTCTCTCTCACTCCCCCCCTCTCTCTCCCCCTCCCTCACCCCCTCCCTCCCTCCCTCCCTCCCTCCCTCTCTCTCTCTCTCTCTCTCTCTCTCTCTCTCTCTCTCTCTCTCTCTCTCTCTCTCTCTCTCTCTCTCTCTCTCTCTCTCTCTCTCTCTCTCTCTCTCTCTCTCTCCACCCACACATAGCCACACACTAAAGTGTAGCAGGCAGCTTATCATACAGCAGTATGCCTCCCACTCTCTCGATCAGGCAAGCTGTAGCACTGTTGCCAGCGCAGCTTATTGTACATAGTAGTAGTGGCAGTACTCGCCACTCGCCACCCTGCACATGCTGAGAGTCTATGTGAGCCGAGCCGGCCGGCCGCAGACTCACACGAAAATCAATACATCCATGATACAGCCTCCTCCTCCTCCCCCTACGCTCTCTCTCTCTCTCTCTTTCTATACTCACTCTCCACGCTCTCTAGCCGCAGAGCTGAATAGAATCCATAATTGCCTAAACATAACTGCCATTCACTATAGTGAGGGGTGATGGATAGGTTTAACTAGGGTTAACGACAGACAGAGACAGGGAGGCAAGCAGTGTGATTAACCCTTCCAATGCTGAGGCTACTTTTGTTCGAGGCACAAGATTTTTGAAAACCTTCTAAACCCTGTCAAGTTGGTATTCATTGGATAGCTCTCGCCGAGGCCTCTCAGATGAGTACCCATTTGCCAGGGTTTCAGTCATTTTTCAGCATTTCGTAATGACCAAATTAGCCAGCAGCATAAGGGTTAACCCTTCCAATGCTGAGGCTACTTTCGTCCTAAGCACAAGAACAGAATGAAGTTACGAATGTCAAATAACATGAAAGAGATTTGTCATCTGGATTCTGATATCTATCTTTCGAAAATATTTTCCAAAATAAGTTTTTGTCAGAAAGACATCTCCAAAATAGTCAGACAACTCTGAGATACCATGGCCTAAATGGGTTATTGATGGATAGGTTTTCAACATGCTAAGGCTACTTTCATCCAAAGCAGAAGGAAAAGGTTTTTTTGAAAATCTTCTGAACCCTCTCATGTCGGTATTCATTGAATAGCTCTTGCTGAGGACTCTCAGATGAGTATCAAAGTGCCAGGATTTCAGTCATTTTTCAGAGGTATTTTACATTGATCATTTAGTATCGGCCAAATTAGCCACCAGCAGCATATGGGTTAACCCTTCCAATGCTGAGGCTACCTTCGTCCAAAGCACAAGGACACAACAATTATTGAAATCATCTAAACCTTATCATGTTGGTATTCATTGGAAAGCTCTTGCTGAGTATTCTCAGATGAGTGCCCATGTGCCAGGGTTTCAGTCATTTTTTAGAGGTATTTTGCATCATTTAGTGTCGGCCAAATTAGCCACCAGCAGCATATGGGTTAAGCATGCAAAGTGAAACGGATCAAATAAATACACGATCAGGATTCCAGCACAGAGAGCCGTAGTGCCAAGCAGCCATTCATAACGATTAGCTGTGATTCCCTGTGTTTACTAAGATCAATAGCAGATTAAGGTCATAATTAACAGTAGTGTCTGCTTTTAACAAAAGAGGGCAGTAGTGGTCATCATCTCAGAGATGGAATCAGGGAGCTGATGCAAGCCAGGCTCCTTGCAGTAGCAGGTACCATGGGAATTCCAGAGGAACCCCCCCCCCCCCCCCCCCTCAAAACTGAAAATGTTAGTTTTTCTTGGATAGAATATTGACACTTTTCTTTAGTTGTGCTCTAAAACCGATGAGGAAAATCTACCTCTATTAACCCTTCCAATGCAGAGGCTACTTTCGTCCAAAGCACATGTTGGTACGCATTAGATAGCTCTCGCTTAGTACTCTCAGATGAGTACACATCTGCCAGGGTTTCAGTCATTTTTCAGGTTTTTCGCATTATTCTGTATTGGCCAAATTAGCCATCAGCAGCATAAGGGTTATAACAACCTTCTATCATCTATGTGTCCACTCCAGGGGGCTTCCTTTTATATCTTTTTCAGAATATTTTTCAAAGCGATAACTCCAGATGCTTTTGCATGAAGAAATTATTAATAAATTGTTTAGATCGATGCATAGGTCCAATACAAAGAACAACAACAACACCAACAACTCTGTAAATCATGGAATATTACTATGTAGAACATAAAATCATGTCGCCATCTGCTGCCACATATATGAACTAATCCATAAATTAATACATGACTTGTTTAGATCTCTGCCAAGGTCTTAAAAACAAACAGAAAAACATTTTTCTCTGCATATCATGGAAAATTACTATTAACAGTTATGCTACTGGTGGCTAATTTTGCCAATACAAAATGATGCAAAAAACCTAAAAAATGACTGAAACCCTGGCATATGGGTACTCATCTGAGAGAGCTTAGCGAGAGCTATCCAATGAATACCAACATGACAGGGTTTAGGTGTTTTTCAAAAATCTTTGCGCCCTTGTGCTTTGGACAAAGGTAGCCTTAGCATTGGAAGGGTTAAAAACAAACAGAAAAACATTTTGCTCTGCAAATCATGGAAAACTACTATCAAGAACATAAAATCATGTCATCACATCACAGTCAAGGGCATCTGTTGCCACATATGTGAATTATTTCGTATCGATCACAAAATGCAAAAACACCCTCAAATCACGTCACAATAACAGAGATTTCACTGACAGAAATCCATTATCACTGCAACAGTACATATAAGATGATATCAGGCCAGAATCATGTGCTTCATATATTTGTGAATGACTATTTATAATTTGCAAGTCATGGGACTCTAGGTAATTAAAGCATTAATATTCATATACATCTCTCACTAACTTAACCCTTGCGCTGCTGGTGGCTAATTATGCCAAATTGCCAATACGAAACGATGCAAAAAAACCTGTAAAATGACTGAAACCCTGGCATATGGGTTCTCATCTGAGAGTATTCGGTGAGAGCTGTCTAACGAATACCACCATGACAGGGCTTAGATGAAGATCTCTGTAGACGCTCATACGGGACATACGGGCAGTTTCTACCCTCAGGCTGGGAGCACATGGCTACTCATCTACACATCTAATGAATACCAAAAGGGCAGGGTTCAGATGGTTTTCAAAAATCTTTGTGTCCTTGTGCTTTAGATGAAAGTGGCCTCAGCATTGGTTGAAAGGGTATAGCATAAATATTTGTATCTCACAAACTTCAGCATAAAGAGAACTCAATCAAAGGTGGCACACATATATTCATGCCGCAGGTTAGAATGAATATTCAAATACAGAATGACAACTGTGATATGCCCATTATTACATGAATTGAGAGGACTGCCTCAATTTCTCAACAATTGTTAGCTATGGAAACATGATGAGAGATATGATATCTCCTCATAGTTGAGTGTGGATAATAGGTATATTATTGCAGGTATTGTTAGGTATAGAACATGATAAGAGATATGATATCTGCTTATAGGTGAGTGTGGACAATAGGTATATTATTGCAGGTATTGTTAGCAATAGAACATGATAAGAGATATGATATCTCCTTATAGGTGAGTATGGACAAAAGGTATATTATTGCAGGTATTGTTAGCTATAGAACATGATAAGAGATATGATATCTCCTTATAGGTGAGTATGGACAATAGGTATATTATTGCAGGTATTGTTAGCTACAGAAACATGATAAGAGATATGATATCTCCTTATAGGTGAGTATGGACAAAAGGTATATTATTGCAGGTATTGCTAGCTATAGAAACATGATAAGAGATATGATATCTCCTTATAGGTGAGTATGGACAAAAGGTATATTATTGCAGGTATTGCTAGCTATAGAAACATGATAAGAGATATGATATCTCCTTATAGGTGAGTATGGACAAAAGGTATATTATTGCAGGTATTGTTAGCTATAGAAACATGATAAGAGATATGATATCTCCTTATAGGTGAGTATGGACAAAAGGTATATTATTGCAGGTATTGCTAGCTATAGAAACATGATAAGAGATATGATATCTCCTTATAGGTGAGTATGGACAAAAGGTATATTATTGCAGGTATTGCTAGCTATAGAAACATGATAAGAGATATGATATCTCCTTATAGGTGAGTATGGACAAAAGGTATATTATTGCAGGTATTGCTAGCTATAGAAACATGATAAGAGATATGATATCTCCTTATAGGTGAGTATGGACAATAGGTATATTATAGCAGGTATTGTTAGCTATAGAAACATGATAAGAGATATGATATCTCCTTATAGTTGAGTGTGGATAATAGGTATATTATTGCAGGTATTGTTAGCTATAGAAACATGATAAGAGATATGATATCTCCTTATAGGTGAGTATGGACAATATGTATATTATTGCAGGTATTGTTATCAATAGAAACATTATAAGAGATATGATATCTCCTTATAGGTGAGTATGGACAATAGGGTCATTATTGCAGGTATTGCTATTTGCTAGCTATGGAAACATGTGGTACATATGATATCTTGTTATAGGTAAATATGGATAATATAGTCATTATTGCAGGTATTATTAACCATGAAAACGTGATAAGCAATTCGATGTCTTGATAGGTAAGTGGATATTCATTGCATATATTGTAACCAATGTAAACATGATAAGAGATGTTCAGCGGTGTAATTTGAGACCTGATATCATTACTCAAAGTCGTAATTCCACTTCTGATAACATAGACCAGGGAACCGCTGGTACCACGACTGGCCTTTCAGACGACCATAGATAGTGGCGACATCTGTTACTGTGTGTAATGTTCTCTCTATAGGACAAACTCCCTGTTCATATTCCCGTCATGGAATATCATCATACGGTGACAGCTTGCCTGATTGTCTGGTATAAAAAGTTTAGTTAGTTAGTTAAATCTAGTTAAATATTTTCAACATTTTTTTGCCATTTTCAGCAGATTTTTGCTGTCTTGAACAGTGATTTGCAATTTTAAACATTTTTTTGCTGTTTTTTTAGTGTGTTTAATGCGTCCTCTAGGACAAAGTCCCTGTTCACTCTCCCGGCATGGAATGTCATCACACGGTGACAGCTTGCCTGATTGCAGGGTCTTAGCCAGGATTTGGAAACTGGGTGCCTAAAATTGGCTATTGAAAAACTTTTGGGCGTCCAAATTTTGGAGGGGTACCACAATACACTCAGATTTCAACCATAAACATGTATGAATTTATCAAATTAAGGCATGATATCCTTACACAATGGCATAGGAATAAAATGAAGATGAAAAGTTTTGATTATATGCTTGAGATTGAATTTTAGGAAATTCCTCTCCAAACATTTTGGGTGTCCTAAGGGGTGCTTTTTGAGAGTTTTGGTGTCCAAAAAGACACCCAGACACCCTGCTGGGTAAGACCATGCCTGATTGTCTGATATAAATAGTAAGACCTACTATGGAATAGAGGGATAGCACACATTTCTATGGACGTGGTCTGGTTTCCACATATTTTTGTTGCTTTTAACATTTTAAAAAAGTTTTCAACAGTTTTTTTTTCTGTTTTCAACAGGGTTTTTTCAGCAGTTTTTTGCTGTTTCAACACTTTTTTGCAATTTTCAACAGTTTTTGCCATTTTCAACAGTTTTTTGGCGTTTCTTACTGTGTATAATGTGTGTTCTATAGGACAAAGTACCTGTTCATTCTCCCAGCATAGAATATCACCACGCGGTGACAGCTTGCCTGATATAAGTAGTAAGACCTACTATGGTATTAGGAGAAATAGCACACATTTCTATGGATGTGGTCTGGTTTCCAAGGATTTTGCTGCTTTCAACAGTTTGTCATTTTGCTCCTAGACAGTGCTGGAAATAAATGTTAAGCTACCAAAGTCTTTTTCTCGGTAGTTCATTATATATTAAGGTTATACTCCAGAGTTTCCTATCTGAACAGATTAAATGAAATCGACACACAGAATCAAAAAATCTTTTGTTGATTATCGAATCGAAATAAATCAGATACCAATGACAGCACTACATCTTCAAAAAAGTCTGACAACTTTGTGCCGCTACAGCCTTAATGGGTTATTAACCCATTAATGCTTATTAATTACTCTTGAAATTGTCGTCTGGACCTTAGATACTTTTGATGATAACACTGAAATTAAGAATGATTTTACAAAATGTTGGAAGGAGAGTTGTTGGTAATGTTCTGCTTAACATTTCTTCTTCAAATATTTTCCCAGCTTTGCTTTTGCCCATGAGATTTCATCAAAACTGTCAGGCTGCTTTTGGCCGCTATAAGCCTTAATGGGTTATCAAAGGGGAAATGTGAGCATGAATGGGTTAAAAGTAGGTCACAGTGACCTATTATCTGCTGATCATGTGACTGCGAGAAAAGGAGAACTGGTATGCGAGGCACGGCAGTTCACTTGGATGACCTGTCATGACTCGAGTCCAAAACCAATCATATGAGATAATGTGATAACAAAATGATGATGTGCAGAGATAATGAAAACAGTGTCGTAAACAAAGAGCCATTGTGTTTTCCATAAAACTAAAGCAAAGTGGTCATATAGGATCTCATAGAGAATTGAAGAATTGTGGGTTCATTTAACGGGGTGATTAAAAAAAAATGAAATTAAGTTCCATACTTAAGTTCCATGCTTTTGGTAATAGATTTCATAGAAAGCGACGATAGGCCTGGGCACAGGGCGGGGATAGTGAATACCCCCCAAATCCTCCCTAAAAAATTCCTATTGACTTGTTTTTGATTAGCCTAAATCAGCCGTCAAACAGTGGGCAAACAAATGAAATTAGATATTGTCATTATGGTAAGACTGGCACTGAATATGGCTAGTATGAAATCAGAGTTATTTTAGTATGTACCTGCATCTGTGCAAACCAACACAATAAAAAGTTTATTTTCAAATTCATTGCATTATCATTATCACATCTTACCTGGGGTTGATTTCTAGGGTTGGCTGTAGAAGTCGGAATCGTTCCTCATCGGTTTTCTCGGCGAGTGATGTTTTCAGGAAATGCCGGGCAGATCCCATCTCAGCTACTGTCACAATGCATGGGTGAGACTCCAACCTTCTGGTGACCTACGATATACAAAGAAAATGAATGAATTAAAATTATCATAAACTATACACGATAAACAAGTTTTTCATGATTTTTTTTATAAGCCAGCTCATATATTATACACAATAAACAAGTTTTCCAAGTTAAAAAAACAAACAAAAAAGTTTTAAGATATTTGTGTTACACATGAATGGTGGTAGGTTGAACCTAGAAAATATTTGAAGGATAAATATTAATCAAAATATAATCTTCACCTTTCTTAACCAAATGTTTGGCTAAATCATATTTCATTTTCAGTTATTTTCAAATGTATCAAAGAGGCCGGCATCACTTCTCAAAGGAAGGTGGCTAATCTGGCCAATACAAACTGATGCAAAAAACCTGGAAATGGCTGAAACACTGGCATATGGGTACACATCTGAGAGTACTCAGTGAGCTTTCCAATGAATACCAATATTACAGGGTTTAGATGGTTTTCAAAATATTTTGCATTTTTGTGCATTGAACGAAAGTGGCCTCAGCATTGGAAGGGCAAGATTCTCACCTTGACCTTGTTGACCTTGTTTCCGAGGGCGACCCTCAGCCAGCTCATGAGATCCTCAGCCTGCTCCTGTCCCAGACTGCTGGCATCTAAAACAACAATAACAATAACAATAACAACAACAATAACAATAACAATAACAACAATAACAATAACAACAATAACATGGGATCCTCATAAGATCCTCAGCCTGCTCCTGACCCAGACTGCTGGCATCTGAAACAACAAAAACAACAACAATAACAACAACCAGTAACAATAACAACAATAACATGGGATCCTCATAAGATCCTCAGCCTGCTCCTGACCCAGACTGCTGGCATCTGAAACAACAAAAACAACAATAACAATAATTACAACAACAACAACATTAATAGCAACAACAATAACAGCAACAACAACAATAACAACAACTACAACAACAACAATATGGGGGAACAGAGGAATACCATCAGGGGAGGAATGGTAAAGGGTGCATATGTCACTGATCAAAAATAAGAGTGATATCATTATAAAACAACATATAGGAAGTGGTTACTAGAATATATTAACATTAAGATCTTACTTTTAAAAACCATGGTAGAGGCAGCCATGTTGATAACACACAGAGGCAAACGAAAGGCATCCCTTTATATACAAACATTTTTTTTATTTTGTATAAAAACAATTGTTCAGTCTTACTTTGAAATTGACTCATTTAAACCTGCTCTTCTGATGGCATCATATAAGGAGCATCTGGGAATATTTGGAGAAATGTTAATACAATAACAATCTACAATTCCCTTTTTTTGGGGCAAACAGTTCACGCCTCCAGTAGCCAAGTACATCATGACTATAAGGGCACCATCTTTGTAACCTGGGTATATACAGTCAAACCTGTATTAAGAGACCATCCAAGGGAAGACCAAAATATGGACTCTTACAATAGGTCGTCTCTTAATAGGGGGTCATTTAAACTATAATGTTAGACCTGGGGAAATGAAAATGTGGTCTCTTAATAGAGGTGGTCTCTTAACCCTTCCAATGCTGAGGCTTCTTTCCTCCAATACACAAGAATGCAAAAAGTTGTCAAAATCATCCAAACGAAGTCATGTTGGTATTCATTGGAAAGCTCTTGCTGAGTACTCTCGGATGGGTACCCATTTGCCAGGGTTTAGATACTTTTTTGTTATTTTTGCGCCATTTTTGTATTGAAAAAATTAGCCACCAGCAGCATAAGGGTTAAAAGAAGTGTTCTCTCAGGCAGGTTTGACTGGTTTCAACAATTATCCGAATAGTGAATGTTGATCAGAACCCAAGACATGACTCTCCTTTATTTTGTTAATCTAAACTTAGTTTGTTATTTCAGTTATTTTAAAAGCATCTAAGGTCCAAACCACACTTGTGAAGATGTCAAGGTGCGAATGTGTTTGTTTAAATACCTGATGTGTCGACTGTATCTGTGTTTTCCTTATCATCCACCAGTTCGTTCTCGATGGACCTCAGGTTCTTCTTGTCAAACTGTGCCAGGTTCATCAGTACAAGCTCATCGTACGGCTCGTACAAGAACAGGACCTCAACATCTCTCTTCTTCATCGCTTCAAAGTATGGCGACGACTCCGCAAGCTGACGACTGTAAAGAAAATAGAACTAAGTAAGAAAGAGATCTCCTCATACAGCTTGTACAGACACAGAACCTCAGCATCTCTCTTTTTAATTGCCTCGAAGTACGGGGGCGACTCAGCAAGCTGCAGAAAGAGATCTTGTACAGGACCACAACCTCAATCTCTCTTTCCCATTGCCTCAAAGCACTGGGATGTCTAAAAGAATTATAGAAATGTAAAAATAAAATCAACAACAGAACTGAATTTTAACGCCTCGCTTCTTTATTACTTCAAAGTAAGGGGATGATTCCACATGTTTACTGTTGCAGGATAATACAGTCAGAATGAGATCTCATACCAGAACATTACTTCAACGTCCACCTTCTTAGTTTTGAAATAAGGAAAGAATTTGGCAATATGGCAGCTGGAAGAAAGTCTCAAAGACATATCTCAAAAGACAGATCTTGAACAGGAATAATATTTCAAAGTTATGCTTCTTCATACCTAAAAATGCAGCGTCAGTAGGAAATTTATTAAAGATACAAATAAACCTTTACAGGAAGCAAACCTCAATGTTGTGTACCTACATTGGCTTAAGATATGGGGATGAATTGGCAAGCTGCCAAATATAGCAAAGGAAAAACAATATCAGAGACAGTTCTTGGACCTCATGATTTCATCATAGCCTCAAATTATGGGGTGAATTCAGCAAGCAGACAATGAGAATAAATATAATGTAGTATTTTCATAGCCTCAAGATATAGGAATTGATCAAGTCCTTTACAAAACCATGTTTTTTGAGAGAAATCTATAAAACTGAACTCATCACTGCATTTTATAAATGCAGATTTTTCCTCAATGTCACCAATAATTCTAGTTCTTTATAACTCTTAACCGCGGCATATGTTAATGCTAGCTGAAGCTCCAAGGACATGAGGTATTTCAGCACAATACTCTTTGTACCAGTCACTTGATTAATAACTGCTTTACTGTTATCTGCAACTTGCATTACATAAAGTGATAATAATTGAATTTCTACAGATTTACGAGTGAAAACCAACTTTCTGAGTTGTATAGTTTTAACCATTTATGCTCAGAATGTCTGAACTTCTGTGAGTTCTGGGAGTAATTTGTTAAAAAGTGCAATTTAAAACGTATTTTAGAGGAAGTTATAGCTTGTGTTCTACTTCCAGTTTATCCTTCAAATTCTTCCAAAAAATGCATTAAAGGTATCAGGGCTTTTTTGGGCGCTACGAGTATGAATGGGTTAAAAATTCCAATGATAATTTTATTTTTCTGTAAAAAATTTCATACAGCTCTGTAAATAAAAGTCACCCAATTTTTCCGCATGAGATCAATAAAAGTTAATGTGAGATCAGAGAATAAATAAATCAGAGTTGTATTCCGAGGGCAGCATATGGTGACAGGGTATTGTTTCCACGACGACAGATGGTCGCAGATTTGGTGACAGGACAGGTTCTGCAGAAAACACCTAGTGGTGCCATCTGGTGAGTAGCTATACAACTAATCTGGTTTCATAGTGAAAAGTTCACATTTTGCTCAGAAGATGGCAGCACCTTCCATCATTCACACTTTCTGAATGGATATTAGCATATGGTATAAGATTACATTTATCAGAGCAAAAAAGCTGAGCTAATGCATTTTACATCTAAAAATAAGATTTAAAGCTTTGATGAATAAAAGAATGGATACGTAGCGAGAGACAAATTACTATCTGCGCTATAGTGAAGGCCTGTCTATGCCAGGGGTCTCGAATCTGGCCTTAATGTGACATCACTAAGAGACAAAGACCAATGAGGGCTCTCGTATCGTTTACATTAGAGAGAAACTTGCGTGCCAATAAGCGCGGAACACGTCTTTAGTGATATTCGCCGCAGCCAGCCTTTTCAGGTTGACAGACTGGTTTCATACCCACTTGTTTCTATTTATGTAAGTTTTAACCCATTAATACTCACAGCGGCCAAAACCAGCCTGACAATTTTGAAGAAAACTTTCAGATTTTAGCACAATTGGCAAAATATTTGAAGGAGAAATGTGGATCAGAGCATTACCAACAACTCTCCTTCAAATATTTTGTAAAATCATTCTCAATTCAAAAGTTATTGTCAAAGGTAGCTAAGATCCAGACGACAATTTCTGTGGGAACTTTTAAGCATTAATGGGTTAAGTAGAGGATAGGAGCATACTGACCTTGGTGCAGAGAGATAGAATATCTCGCGATCGCCAGCCTTCATACCACTAATATATTCTGTCAGACTGATCTTCTCTCCTGGGTTCTTAGCAGAAGATTCAAAACGCAACAGTTTTGAAATCTCTTCCTGAAAAATGACAAAGACACGTCTTATCATGAACAGTTTTGAAATCTTCTCCTGAAAAATGACAAAGACACGTCATATCATGAACAGTTTTGAAATCTTCTCCTGAAAAATGACAAAGACACGTCTTATCATGAACAGTTTTGAAATCTTCTCCTGAAAAATGACAAAGACACGTCATATCATGAACAGTTTTGAAATCTTCTCCTGAAAAATGACAAAGACACGTCTTATCATGGACGAAACCAACATTAGTTGTGTCATCCAAAATCATTTTGAAGCCAGTTTGAATGCCTTGAGATAGAATCGTCTGCTACTTTCATACTTTTGGAAATAAATTGGGAATAAAACAAAAGTTAACAAAAATTTTGAAGGAGAGTTGTTGTTTGACTTCTGGTTAACATTTCTCCTTCAAATATTTTCCAAAAAATGCTTTTTCTTAGAAAAATATTTCCAAAATTGTCAGGCCTGATTTGGTCACTTCATATCTAATGTGGAAATATATTTTTGAGAAATATTTCACTGAAATTTGTTTCTCCTGTTGGTCATAAGAACCCCTCGTTATTTTGTTTTCAAATATTACTCTATTTGAAATATCATATCTAAAATTATCAAAGCAAATCTACACTCCAGATGTAAACGATTTTTTAAGTTGCAAAGTTTGAAGCATCTGAGCCAATACCTAATAAAATCAATCAAAAAATAAAACACTTCAGAAAAAAGGTATGTCATCTGGCATGAAAGCACTTATAGATGAGGACTGGTTAAGATATGGTAAGCAAAAACACCTTCAAGAAATAGGAATGTAGCATAGATTTTCAAACCATTTGAAGGAGAATTGTAGAAATTCTTAATGAACAAATCTCCTTCAAATATTTTCCAATCATTGCTTTTATAAGAGAGACATTGCCAAAATAGTCTTTTTTTATTTTTCAAAACATTTTTATTTCTGTTGCTCACTGGTCAAATCAAAAGATTTGACAATCCTGTATTACATTGTCTCAGCGAAGGGTCTTTTACCACTTCTAGGAGGAAACATATATAAATATATTTGTTGTTTTTTGTTGAAAAAACAGATAATAAGTATTGTAATAAATGAAATTGCCAAAATAGTCAGGTAGTTTTGGGTGCTTCAGGCGTGAATGGATTAATACAAAGCCCTCAGGTGCTAGTCTTACCCTCTGGTCCTGCTCCGGTGTGGTGACGATCCCCTCCCGGAAGAAGAGGCCGTAATCCTGGTAGAACTCCAGGTACTTGGTGGGATCCCTCTTGGAGTTCTCCAGGAAGAACTTGATGATCCTGTTCGTCAGGACCAGGCGCAGTTTCCTGTGAAGAGATGGACAAAGATTGTTACACGGCAAAAAATTACAGATGTGAAACGGTTGATGAATATTTTGGTCGACCGTTTGCTGTCCGTTTGTGCCCAAACGGTCAACCGATATATCAGCCAACGAAGAGAAAATCAATGAAAATACAGAAAATAACACTTTAGGAGAATGCAAGCAATTATCACAAGAAAAAAGCCTTACATTGGACAGCAAACGGTTGACCGATGTTTAAGTGCACAAACGGCTGCGTGGGCAGATTTAGATCCTTTTGCTGTCCGCTTCCTGTCCACAAATATTTTGTAGTATACCGTAAATTCTCAGTAATTTGGGACACTTTTTAATAATTACGATTTTTAATTGTTCAGAGTGGCCCATGTTTTCTGAAAATACCATGATGTTGTATCGGCAGGATTTACAGCTAGGTCTATATTTTGTGGTTGCCCAGATTTCCCATTAACTATTTAGCAAAATTATTATAGTGACCAAAATTCCTAGGGTGGTCTAAATTTTCGAAAATTAGGGTATGTAAATGAAAAAGTCTAAAATTAGGATGAATACAGATTCAAAAGTACTCACATGGAGTCTCTTTAAATCACCTGATATTATACTTGATAACATGGGCCCTATATATATATTTTTTTCTGGAACCTGTTTCTCATTTTTTTCAAAGGTTTTTTCAACTTCACTCGGCTACTAGTACTGCTGTTCGCGGATTTTGTAAACTAAAATACCCATTTGGAAATCCCCAGGATTCAGGTAGTACAATGGAACTACCTGAATCCAACTTTAGATAGCCTGACAGCGCCATTTTTAGAAGTCAGATATCCCAGGAGATTGGCCTATGCTATTTGTTGAGCACTATACATATATATATATATATATATATATATATATATATATATATACATATATATATATATATATATATATATATATATATATATATATATATATATATATATATATATATATATATATATATATATATATATATATATATATATATATCTTTCATGTTTCCTCACCTGATGAGTGAGCTGTCCTGGAGGAGTTCTCGGCTGAGATTGAGTGGGATGTCTTCGCTGTCGACGACTCCGCGCATGAATCGAAGCCAGCGTGGGAGAATGTTATCGGCCTTCGACTTGATCATGACTTTACGACTGTACAGGCTGACGCAGATGTCCGTCTCGCGACTCATATCAAACAAGGCTGGTGGGAAAAGGAAGACAAAAATTCTACCAGTACTGTCACAATATAAACATTATAAGGAAAGCTAACTATTCTTATTACATATATATATATATATGAACTTGTAATCCATCTAGTTAATAGGTGTTCTGACCCTCTGCTGCGGGCTGAAAGTGATTTAATTGAAAAATTAACATCTTACATTTTTCTCAATAAAACTCTGAAATTTAAGAAAGGATAAATCTAAGTAGCATTGAGAGGCAGCCAAAAAGGTCATCTTTCAGAAACTTACTTTAAAGTTTACTGGGTGTTACAATCCCCTACAAGCTGTCAATCAAGAAAATGCTAGCTATTTTTTGACGTGCTGGACCCTCCTTAAATGGCCGAGTATTTTATCTTATTAATATATTTTAAATCTTATGATATATAACAATATCCTATCATTATATTATATTTCATATATTTTATATATATATATATATATATATATATATATATATATATATATATATATATATATATATATGTATATATATATATATATATATATATATATATATATATATATTGTTATCTTATTATATAATCATATTGCTAATATCATTACTGAATGATTTATTGACCATTTAATCATCATAATATTTATCTATGATATATACATTATGTCTCACAACTTTATTATCATAATACTATTGTGTCATACTAATGTATGCGAGAAAGTGTGACTAACTAGATTTGTATTCTAGCACATACAGCAATGCTCTGATGTTGAGGGGTGCGTCTGTATTGTATGATATCAATGTATGCGAGAAAGTGTGACTTACTAGGTTTGTATTCCGGGACGTACAGTAGCGCTCTGATGTTGAGGGGTGCGTCTGTCTTGTACTGGAGGTGGTACCTCGGCCGATCGTACATGTTACCGATGAAGCGGTAGAACTCTTCGTGCATGTCCTCAGTGATCTGCTTCGGCTCCATGAACCACAGCGCCTGATTGGACGAAAAATATAATATATGAAGGAAAGATGCAGAGTATCGTAAATTTTCAGTTATTTCAGACACCTTTTACAATGACAATTTTCATGTTTTATGGGCTGAGGGTGGTCCATTTTTTCTGAAAATACAGACAAAGCAGAGTAATAGTGGCACAGATTGCCCTTAATGACGACCAGTGATAGATCAAGGGTGGCCCAGATTTTCCTTAAATCATTTTGCACAGTAATTATAGTGGCCCAAATTCAAAGGGTGGTCTAAAATTTTCGAGAATTTACGGTAGTAGGATTTCAAGCACACAACCCATTAACCCTTCCAATGCTGAGGCTACTTATTACAAAGATTTGAAAAGAGTACACTGTAACTATCTTTTGTTTCAGATATTACCCGAGACATATGCCATTAATTTTTGGGTTGTGAAGTAAATTATCATTATTTCTTTGGCCCAGAACAATTACATTATTTGTATTTGCAAACATATCTCATTCATTTCTGTTTATGATACGTAGTGTTATAGATATGTGCATATTCACAATGCATCATGAATGCTGCAAATTTAAATGGCAAGAGTATGAAATGGTCTATTATATTTTTGGGGATGTACATGTATTTAGTACTGACCTCAACAACATTAATCCTCTTGCCATTAAGGAAGATGGGAACACCAACAAAGTTGCTGTATTTCTTGATCACATCTGGAAAGCAAAAAGAAGTAAATGTACGTAAGTTTAATTTGCAAACATACACACAGTTTTATCATCCACCAACGATGAGTTGTGGTTAAAGAAATAATGAAATAAAATTTTGACTTTCTTCACAAATCCTCTAACACAGAAAAAAAAACCGTACACAAAAATCCTTGATCTAGCCCCAGACTCCTGCTTCGAATCGTTACTATTCTTTGTTTTTGATTAAAATCAATAAGGTAGATATACCACACAGTTAACACAAACCACCCCCCCCCCCCCCCACACACACACACACACACACTCAAAATGAACCCCCTGCTCAGAAATCCTACATCTGCCCCTTAGTACAAACACCCACCACCAGAGGGCAGGCTATGTTGTTCGGCTTACCCTTAATAGTGTCCTCCTTGGCGTAATCATAGCAGTCGCCACGGAGATGAACGACGATCTTGGTTCCTCTCGTCACTCCCTCCGCCTCTGCAAGCTCATAGTCACCTGACCTGCAAACATAGATATTTTTTTCATGAAAAAAATTCTTCGTTATGGTATGAAGTACAGGGATGGCAATTGGTTTTGGCAGTAATAATCTTGAAATAGGATTATTATTTTGGGTGAATCTAGGGAGAAATACCAACTAATAAACATCTTTACCCTTATGCTGCTGGTGGCCAATTTAGCAAATACAAAAGTATGCAAAAAACCTGAAAAATGGGTGAAACCCTAGCAAATGGGTACTCATATGAAAGGGCTCAGTGAGAGCTTTCCAATGAATACCAACATGACAGGCTTTAGATGGTTCTCAAAAATATTTGCATCCTTGTGCTTGGGACGAAAGTAGTCTCAGCATTGGAAGGGTTAATGGCTTCACCCATAGCCCAGGTGTTGACCAGAACCACTCTGGAGGTGTGTTCTGCGCATGTGCGTGAGCAACTTACTCTATAATATAAACAAACACGAGAGAGCTAATTCGTCTGTCTCCTGGTGACGAATTAGGTGTGTCAAGGGCTTCACAATGGGCCCTATGGTAATTGGTCAGTGGCAACCAAGGTCCAAGCCATGCTCGCTTCATCAAAGGGACTAGAAGTACTGTACAATGGGCACTATGGTAATTGGTCTGTGGCGACCAATCCATGTTCTCTTCCTCTAAGATGATATTCCTTACCCGTCAGAGATCCATTTGTGTGCCAGTGTGTCAGGCTGGTAGGACTGTGAGAATACCTCCACCTTTTCTCCAACCATAAATGTCGAGTAGAATCCGACGCCGAATTGCCCGATGATATTATTATTGGTTCCCTTGTCTCCATCAGCCTGGTTCTCCAGAAAAGCCTAAAAAAAGACACATAACAAACATGGAATTTGGAATGTCGTTTTTTATTCACACTTTTTCTGCCATATTGCGGCTAAGTCGGGACTAGTCAGTTGTAACTGGTGGAGGAAACCGGAGTACCCGCAGAAAACCACTGCCTAACCCAAAGTCACTAGCAACTTTCTCACATGCCCCAGTCGGCATAAAAAACATGAAAAGACAATCAATATGAAGTTAATGTACCCCCAAAACACAGGTATCTTATTTTTGTCACCAGGAAAGTTTTATGTCCATGATCAAGACAGTTTACCTTACAATGCCTCAGTAAACCAACCTTTGATAAGGAACTGAAATATAGACTTCACTTATCCTAAGAGTAAAAACCTAAGTTTCGAATGTTCCCAAACATGAACAGGTCTGGATTTTAATCAATTTATTGAAGTATTAAGTGTACTTTGATAAAGTGAAACAGGATTAAACAAATAGAAGTATTCATAACAGTAATAACAATAATAAACCCATCAATGCTCCCCCCATCAGAAAATAGAAACCCACAATAGGTTAACTGGATTTTAACACCATTTTTGATAAATCTTAATATCAAAACTTGTTCGATCTATGTCACAAACCATTTAATGACTGTGCTTAGAGGTTGTCCTAAATATTCAATACAACTGACAGTGACAGCTGGGAAAAAAATCTGACTCCCTCCCCCTCCTTCCCCTTTCCCCAGTCTAAGATACCCGATGGGGCACGGGAGAAGTAAAATTCCATTTCCTTGCTGCTTTCCAGTGCTTCGGATCATGGTCTTTAGTAAGCCAGCAGGGCATCTGGGTGTCTTTTTGGACACCCAAACCCTTAAAAAGCACCCCTCAGGACACCCAATTTTCTTTGTAGAGGAATTTCTTAAAATGTCAATCTCAAGCATATAATTGAAAATTTTCATCTCCATATAATTAATTCCAATTCCTTTGTATAAGGATATCATGCCTTATTTTAATAAATTTATACATGTGTATGGTTTACATCTGAATAAATTGTGGTCCACCTTAAAAATCTGGACGCCCAAATATTTAACAACTGCCAATTTTGGGCACCCAGTTTCTAAATCCTGGCTAAGACCCTGCTTCGGATGGCTGGCACTTCAAGCCATAGGTCCCATCTCCCTCGATGTCTATGCCTTGAGGGGCATAAAAGAACGATCCATGTCGATGTTAGTTAGCCAACATCGTAATCCCCTCTCCTTACTGTTACACTGTATGTTATACTTTAACCCATTAATACTAAAGAGTTCCTCTAGAAATTGTCGTCAGGAACTCAGATACTTTTGACCATAACTTTTGGAGGAGAGTTGTTAGTAATGTTATGATAAACATTTCTCCTTCAAATATTTTTGCCAATTATGCTTTAGGATGAAAGATTTCATCAAAATTGTCCGGCCGTTTTTGGCCTCTGTGAGCATTAATGGATTAATTGTTATCTTGAAGTCGGCCAAGAGCCCTGATGGCTATGTAAAAATATTATACCGACCTAAAGATTATTTTACTTTTTTACTTAACTTAAGATATGATGAGATACTGGAATATTTTGACGTTACTTATCCTACAAGCAAAAACTTAGATGGTTCAACATATGAACAGTTCCTTCCCCCCCCCCCTTCCCATCCTTTTTCGCTCTTTCCCCAGTCTACGACATGATGGAGGCTGACCTTTGACCCCGACCTCGCGATGGTTCCCAGGTTGTCAATCATCTCCTCCCTCGTCATACCCAGTCCAGTGTCCTGAAATATACACATCATGATATAATACACACAAGACAACTGAAAGGTGATATATGTGATATATAATATATGATATATATATATATATATATATATATATATATATATATATATATATATATATATATATATATATATATATATATATATATATATTATATATATATATATATATATATATATATATTGATAACAGAGCAATAATTTGAGAAATATATGACTAAAAATCAGAAAGTGACAGAGTAAATAAGTGTGAGTAAATCTACAAACGCCATAACATTTAAGAATACAATGAATTATTATCTAAAACTAATCTTAAATGGTTTGATTAAAAATGCAACCTCAGCACAGATGCAGTTTTAGTACTGAAATGTTTATTCTAAGGGATATCATACCGTATTCATGAAATAAATTCTTAGCTGCTGCCATTTTACTGAAATATCTATTTTAACCCATTCACACTCAGAGCGGCCAAAAGAGGCCTGACAAATTTGGAAATATTTTACTTACAACAGCATTTTCTTGGAAACATTTGAAGGAGAAATGTTGATCAGAAGTCAAACAACAACTCTCCTTCAAATATTTCATGAAATTCTGCTTTGTTAACAAGTTATTTTCAAAAGTATGAAAGTAGCAGACGATACTTTCTAGAGCATCTCTGAGTGTGAATGGGTTAATGGATAATGGGCCTTGATTCAATACCTGGTTCCTCTGGACAGGTGTGACTTCACAGAGGAATACGGTATTTATAGAGTTACCGTATTCTTCCGATTAGGCGCACAGTGCGGATAGAGGTTGGGATTTTTTTCTGAAGTAGGGGTATTGACGATCTTCCGTTTAACCGCACACCTCAATGATTGCCGATCGGAGAGCATTGGTCGTTATTGCGCCTTTGCGCTCTCGCTGTTCAGTTAGCTTCAGACGTTTGCAGCTACAATCGCGCACGTGAGATCGTTTATTGGTCAATATTACGACCATGCGGCGAATATGAACAGTGAGAGCGCGAAGGAACTGCTGAAATTGCAGAATTCAGCGCTGGTTTGCAGACAAGGCAAGAGAAAAGGTACGTAATTTTGCTTTTCTCACTTCTTCTGGGGGGAAGTTTCATGAGTTTTTCGTGACATTTGCGCTAGTCATTCACCCTCTAACCGTGAAAAATAGGCCCTGTGCGCTTATTTGGGCATGTGCGCTTAATCGGAAGAATATGGTAATTTGTAGCTGCCATCATGTTACCTGTATGGTGAATGTTTTCTTGTCATCGTCCGTGCGGATGTGGATTTCGAGCGGCTGATCTTTCTCGACGATGTTATTATCCGACATTTGGATGTAGCGTAACTTCTCCAGAGCATCGCTGGCGTTGGAGATGATCTCACGAATGAATACCTGAAAAAATAATCAAGATTACTTAAATACACAGAATAATGATAAAAGAATAATAATAATAATAAAATAATAAGAATAATGATAAAATTCTACACATTTGGATGGAGCGTAACTTCTCCAGAGTAACGCTGGCGTTGGAGATGATCTCACGAATAAATACCTGAAAAAATAATCAAGATTAGTTGAAATAAATAATCAGCAAAAACACAGAAAAATGAAGAAATTCCAATTATTTCTACAGTTATAATTTACAAATAAAGATATTGCACGACCAGTAGATCCTTGGTCCTACTGTTCCTATGGGGCCAGTAACTTTTGAAGTTAGCATAGAGGCCTGCTAATAAAGAAAATATGTGGAATTTCTGCCTGCCTGACTTAATTGTAATCTGCTGCCACCTTTTGGCATGAACATAAACTAAACCTAACCAGTAAAAGGCTGAAACACATATCGGACCATCACTGCAATGTGCTGACATCTAGTGTCGAAAGAAGAAACTACTACTGACAAGCGATCTTGAGGACAGCAGGACTGGGTCCCAACCTTTTGGCATGAAAATAAACTAAATCTTACAAATCAATGACTGAACACATGGGTCAGGTTTCGGTTAAGAATGTAAAGAGACCACCAGATTTCACTCTTTCAAATCGCCATAGCCCAAACCAAGATCTCATAGCCCTAGATTTACCAAATGCTGCAGTCCCACTGCAGTCTTTCCCTAAAACAATATTTGAAGATGTTAGCTATCTTTTCAGTGTTCTACAGCATATTGGAATTGTACCAAAGGACAACTGATGTGTCAAATGGCGTTCTTCAATTAATTTTTATTGTTGATATTGATGTGAGCATGATCTTAAAATTTAACCCATTTACACTCAGAGTGGCCAAAAGGGGCCAGAAGATTTTGGAAATATTTCCCTTACAAAAGCATATTTTTGGAAACATTTCAATGAGAAATGTCAATTAGAAGACAAACAATTAATCTCCTTCAAATATTTTGTGAAATTTCGCTTCATTCCCAAGTTATTTTCAAAAGTATGAAAGAAGCAGACAATATTTCGAGAGGAACTCTTATCTTGAGTGTGAATGGGTTAAAGTAGATAAAGTAGTGCTACTTTTTCCAAATACACATGATTTGACCATTAAAGCTGGCCTCGCCAAGAAATATTCCAAAGACGCAAAGATTTTTGAAATTCATCTTAACCCTGTCATGTTGGTATTCATTAGAAAGCTCTCGCTGAGTACTCTCACATGAGTACCCATATGCCAGGGTTTCATTCATTTTTCAGGTTTTTTGCATTAATTTGTATTGGCGAAATTATCCACCTGCAGCTTCAGGGTTTGAAGGATTTTCGTCAGACTTGATTATTGGATTTATCTGCCACCTGGTGAAAAAAAAAGGAACTAGCACTAACAAGCAAGAAGATGGCAGGTCCGGGATCCTATTAGCGTCGTTCTATCAGCGCCCGATCACAGCAACATGAATAGTTAATGTGCAGCTTATTTGTTTTATTATACACAGGAGGGGCAGATAAATTACACGGGAATTATTCATAAATTTTTGTCATCAGATTTGCACATTTTGGTCATTTTTGCACATATTCGTCTTAAGTAGGAAATCTAGCGTTGGCAGGCGAGTGATCAAATCGTGGCAAGGTGCTGCATAATAGTGTCTATGGTACAAAATCCAAGATGGCGGCCATATGACGTCATCATGGATCTTATCACTGTACCATATCTATACACAGTAGTCCTATCACTGTGCCATATCTACAGTATACAGTAGTCCTATCACTGTGCCATATCTATAATACACAGTGACCTCATGGGGGAGGAGTATTTGTGTAACATAATTAAAAACCTTATCAGTAATCACTTTAGGGGATTAGTGAACAGGTGTAAGCCCCCCTGTTGAACAGTTTGCTATACTGCTTAACTTAGTGGCATACTCCAATTCATTCAGGACATTACCTAAACCCCATTTAATGACAATTTTAGTAGATTGTGACTACAATTAACTTAGAATTTTCTGACCTTGCCTATACCATCCAAATACATACCTAACCCTCCTCTATTGACAATTTTGGATTTTTTCAGTAGTTTGTGACTACATTTAACTTAGAACTTTCTGACATTGTCTATACCATCCAAGTACATACCTAAGCCCCCTCTATTGACAATTTTGGATTTTTTCAGTAGTTTGTGACTACATTTAACTTATAACTTTCTGACCTTGCCTATACCATCCAAGTACATACCTTAGCCCCCTCTATTGACAATTTTGGATTTTTTCAGTAGTTTGTGACTACATTTAACTTAGAACTTTCTGACATTGCCTATACCATCCAAGTACATACCTAAACCCCCTCTATTGACAATTTTGGAATTTTTCAGTAGTTTGTTACTGCATATTTAACTTAGAATTATCTGACCTTTCCTTTACCATTCAGGTTCATACCTAAGTCCCCTCTATTGCCTACCTCAAATGATTATTATTGATACCAATACCATTCTATTGGACGTTTTGTGGGTATGTTATGTATTCTACTCACCCTTTCAACTGTAGCAGGTTATTTATGTGTCCCAGTTATTCAGATGGCCCTCTATCAGTCATTTTCGGTCTTTTAAGCATTGTACTGTCATTTTAGCTTATTGGACATTGGAGATGTTTCCACAGTTAACTACCCAATGATAGTCTGGTTCATACCCCAGCCCCTTTATTGGCAATTTTGGATTTTTTTATTATTTTGTTGCCATATTTATAGTTACCAGCCAACCTCAATTAATTCTTATTGATACCAACACCACTCGATTGGACATTTTGGGGTATTTTATGTATTTTACTCACCCTTTTAACTCTACCAGGTTATTTATGTGTCCAAGTTATTCAGAGTGAACCCTCTATCAGACACATTTTGGGCCTTCTAAGCTTCATACTGTCACTTCAGCTTATTGGACATTAAAGATGCTTCCATATTTAACTACCCAATACTAGTCATGTTCATACCCAAGCCCCATTTTTGACAATTTTGGATTTTTTATTAGTTTGTTACCAAATTTAGAGTTATCAGCCTACCTCAAATAACTCTTATTGATACCAACACCACTCGATTGGACATTTATGGGGTATTTTATGTATTTTACTCACCCTTTTAACTCTACCAGTTATTTATGTGTCCAAGTTATTCAGAATGGACCATCTATCAGACATTTTGGGACTTTAAGCTGTGTACTGTCACTTCAGCTTATTGGACATTGGAGATGTTTCCATAGTTTTCTACCCAATACTAGTCAGTTTCATATCCAAGCCCCTTTATTGACAATTTTGTTTTTTTATTAGTTTGTTACCACCTTTAGAGTTATCAGCATACCTATGATAATTCTTATTGATACCATCCTCCCTCTATTGGACATTTTTGGGGGATTTTATGTATTTTACCCACCCTTTCAACTCTACCAGGTTATCTGTGTTCAGGTTATTCAGAGTGGACCCTCTATCAGACATTCTGGGCCTTTCAAGCATTGTGCTGTCACTTCAGCTTATTGGACATTTGAGATGTTTCCATAGTTAAGTACCCTATCTAACTTAACTGTCTGAGGCCTACCTGAAATCATGCCTATTGATACACACACCCCTTGAATGTACATTTTGGGTATTTTATGAATTACACTACCCCATTCAGCTTAGCTGCCATAGACGTATCCCAATATAGTCAAAGTGGTACACTCTTCCCCCTCAATTAGACCTTTTAGGTATTTCATAAAATCTTGTATTCTATACAACATGTGATTTATTGAGTATTCTAAATCATTCAAAATGACACCAGAACCCCTGTTTTAGACAGGAGTATTTTATGAGTTGTAGGGCCCCAAGTAACTTATGTGGCTTATTCATGTTTCTCACATTTCAGAATGATAAATCAGCCACTTCTATTTGATGAATTCTACTACCCTGCCTTACCAAGGAGACTCAGTGCTACCCTAAATCTTTCAAAATGGTCCTCAACCCCTCTGTGGGACAAGTTTGAAAATGTGTCATTTGTTATTCATATACTTTTGACAGTTTGCAACATGTTTCCTATTTTTGCTTTGTTGTTTGTTCATACTTTCATTTTGTTTTCAAAGTTTTTCATATTTGTTGAAATGTAAATACATACTATTTTATCTATCACTTTGCAATATACCTCTACATATATAATCATTTTCCATATTATGGATTTAAAAATTTAAAAATTCTTTTTACACATTCTCTTTAAGTGTATATCATGTTTCACTCTTTTCATTTCAGGTGTTAATGTATCTGTGTTAAAAGTGAAAGGTTAAGTTTTATATATAAGCCCTTCTCAAAATTTATAAACGTTTGTATATTGATTCAGATTTTTTTCTCTTCAATCTTTTAAGTTTGTGAATTTTATGCACTTCAGTTTATCATGTTTTTTATTAAGCTATTGTTACTGTTTGTTAATTTTTGTTAGTAGACATTTTTTTAAATGTCTCATTTGTACTTACGAATGTTCACACATAGATTCACATCTTTCTCTTCAAACTTAAAATTATTTTTGTTGTTTATTAGTTTTTTAAATGTATTTACACTCTATACATCCCATTCTGTTCCCTATATTTTGCTTAATTTCATTGTTCAGGTCTTAATTTCATTTTCGCTATGTTTTCATACTTTGATTTGTGTCCCTTTTTATGACATATTGTGGCTAAGATAACTAGTCAGTTAGTCCCCTGACCCCGAATCACTGGCAATTTTTTCACATGCCCCGGCAGGGATTCAAACCAAGACAGTGGTGAGAGACAGCTAGCAGAAAGTGGTAATGACGGCGCTTTCATCAGGGCAGGCCCTATATGGTTTTCTGTTTTCCAGTGGGTAATTTACAAGAACTATGAATGTTTACAATTGATGTACAATTCTGTCCTTTACTCTTTTATTTTTATGACTTTGATGCATTAGTTTTATCATACATCTTTATTAAGTTATTGTTTGTTAGTTTTTGTAATTCATTAACGTTCATTGCTTCACACCCAACTTTTTATTCTTATTGTTTTGCGTGTGCATTGAATTGTAAGTGAATACTTTTATCTATCATTTTAAAATGTCTTTTCACTTAGTTCTTTTCCATAGTTAAGGAATTAAAGTTTTATTTTCTGTTTGTTTTCTAAAATATCCTTTTACTTCATTAATGGGAGAACATTTTTTACATTTTAAACTTTTTATTTAGATGCTTGTGTATCTTTTTATATGAACTCTTCTTTTTGTGAACAAATGCAAACTGTCAGTGAAATGTTATCATTTACATGTAGGTACACAAACGTTAAGGTGCCTGTTTTCTTCTTTGACACAATAACATTCACACAATAGTTTTCACTTTCAACTTTTCCATTTTAAAAACTGTGATTGCATATCTCGCTGATTTAAAGTACAAATGGCTTATTGAATATAAGGACAAGAGCACATGGCCTGAAATCTTTAATTTTGTGAATTTTATGCATTTGTTTTATCATTCATTTTTATTAAGTTATTGTTATTGTTTGTTAGTTTTTGTAATTTATTTACTCTCTATACTTCACAACCTGTTCCTTATTTTTTGTTTAATATTCTTGTTCATATCTTTATTTTATTTTTAATGTTGTCCGTGTGCATTAAATTGTAAATGAATAATTTTATCTTTCACTTTCAAATATATCTTTTACTATACTTATGGATTTGTAAGTTTTATTTTCTGTTTGTTTTCTAAAATATCATTTTACTTGTTTACTTTAGTGGAAGAACATGTGTCATATATTTCATGTATGTGCTTGTGAGTTTCCTTTTATATGGACTTTTTGAGAACAAATGCAAGTTGTAAGTGAAAGGTTATCTTTTACAAGTAGTTACTTCACAAAAGGCTTAGGTGTCATTTTTCTTCTCTGATTATCAAATTCGAGCAACATCTTTCATCTTAATTTTTTTTATCTGTTTTTAAAACCTTGTTATTGCATACCTCATTGATTTAAACTACACATGACTTATTGAATACAAGGACAAGAGCACATGAACTTAAATCTGGAACATTTTAAATGAACTTTCAAATTCTTATTATAATTATATATATTTATTTACTAATTTTACAAAGCCTTAAACTACAGTAACAAGAATGATTCTAAAAAAGTGCATAACCTTGTAACCATGTACCCTAAACATTTTCAGAGAGTGAAATCTTAGTCATTCCCCAAGTTTCATCACATCACTGTTAAGACCATTCACGTATGATTTGCACATTGAATGATGGTTTCAAAATTAAAAACAAGGTAGTATACCACCATATAGTGGACTTCTTACTTTTTCAACCTTTGATTATACAGGTGAACTTGAATATGACGGACCACTGTACCACGGATTTTTGCATATGACGGACGATATGCAGGGTCCCAGTCCGATGCATATCAAGTATTCGTCATATGTATATGACAGATTTTGCATATGACGGACCAATTTTCCTGGTCCCATTGAGTCTGTCATATCCAAGTTCACCTGTAGTTCTTAACTCGCTGAATGAATACAAAGATATACCGCCTATTTCCTCATATATTTAATAACATGCCAATTTCAACCTACCAACATAGTTTGATCATATGGACATTAGCCTACATTTAGCAACCGTAAACAATTTTCCAAGCACAGAGTCCCGAGAATACAGATGTATAAAGAATAGTCCATCTACTATTACCTGAGCAAGCAAGCACTCATAAAATACCTAAACTAAGGGATCTTTACTTTCCACATAACTGGTGAACCCATAGCTCACCTTTATCCCTCAGCGATCAAAAATAATTTATTTAAGTACTTTTTGACAGATTGAACTGTTCAAGTAACCCCAGTAACACTAGACGAATGTAATGAGGTGACCATGGAAGAGGAAGAGAAGAAAGAGATGGTGACTATTGGTAATACTGATATAGAAGTAGAGCAAGAAAGCATGCGGCAGAATCAAACCTTCATTATCAGATATGAGTAGGAAAGTGCTCAGAAGGAAAATAGAGAGGAGGAGAGGAACTTTAAGGGATAATATTAAAAACTTGCTTGACTTAAGCCTTTAATATCCAACCATTACTCATTTGTTTCCCCTAAAGGTTTTTCGTGTCTAGTCTTAAATCTCCTGATGAAGATTGTACTCCACAGAATCCATCAAATTTAACACATGCATTAATACCTACACCACCCCCAAATACCAACAGCTACACATTTAGACCAAAAAAGAGCACTCGCCACGCTTTGTTTAAGGTTTCACCTTGAAGACCACCACTGTGTACTGCAGTGCTGCAGCTTGTGTGCTGCAATACAGTCACTTTAGGTTCAACTCATTTGCATATGTCATTATCTATTAATCCGGGGGTGACTTCATTAATCCTCTTAATTAATCTTCTTATCTAACTAATCTTCAAACCTGTGGAGGGTACTACCATGTGACAGGTAGGTGTCAGGTACAGGTGTACCTGTACCTAAAATTGCAGTGATTATGGTTGTCTGGAGTGAAAATAATCATGAAACTCTTACCTTGTATAGAAAAAGCAAGTATTAAACGAAGCAACATCTAATAAGCAGCGGCATCTAAGTAGTGTTGATGTTGTTATTCGGTATATGGTTAAATAGATCCATCCAGCGATCCATTGAGAGATCCAGGTTGCTTGAAAATGACTTTGTAATAATTTTGTCGTCTTAACATTAATATATAAAAGACAATGGTCCAAATAATAATGGCGATGAGCAAAAGTGCGAGTTTTCGGTTGAGAGCCATGGCGCCGAATGAGGATGCTAGCTGAACTTTGGTGGGGAGGGAGCATTTGTGTATAGCATTAATTGCCGAAAATGTGGCATACTGGCGCATTCCGTATGTTCCAGGACGGGTTGATTGTTTGGATTGTCAGTCGTGCGGCCTTCGAAAAGACAGTTGCGGACTATTCGCGGAACTTTATTAGACCGTAATAGGTACAATGTGGAACCAGCATGTGTTGGCTATGTGTGGTTGAGGAATGGAAGTAAATTTACAAATGTCAGGTGACCTGACTATATTCTCATTTGCATAAAATCTTGATAACAGGGGATGCTAGCATTGGTCATTTGAGAGTTATCAGATGTGACGCCATAATGTAAACTATAAACTGTATATCAAGGCACAAAATTTACCTGTTGGTACCATTCGCCTGATCATCGATCTACAATGAGTTTCGGTTACAAGATGTTCCCTTTGAGCAAGCACTCAACGTTGCTCATCTGTAAGGGGAAAAATGCTGAACCTTATGTCTTTCTCCAGAGAAAGAAAGAGGCCAAGAACAGTTTCATCTACCTAACCATGACTGAATGGGAGATGTTGGTATCTAAATCGAGTGATATTCAAGCTATGGTACAGCGAGCAGAAAAAGACACCAACTCTAAAGATGTCAGTGTTGCTGGCGAAGAACTGGCCCTCAACAACCGCTGTGTCATTCGAGTTTCCAAGTTGCGAGACCAGGTGTATGTTGGAGTTTTCGAGCTTGATGGGAAGCGAATCAACTACAGAAGGGGCACCAATATGGATGGCGAGGCATGGTGGATGTTACAGGACAAGATGGGTGAAATTCAAGCTGTGCTTCACGAATCGAGGCACAGGGCTGAAAACCCCAATCCGACTGCGAGCCGAGTACCAAAGGAACCAGTGAAGAAGGTTATACGTCCAACCATGATGCACCTGTCTCAACAGGTGAACCTGCTCTCACCTCCAGGGTTGTTCGATGTGACAATGTATTCTTGGCAGCAGGTATCTGGAGATCAAAGCTTGAATATCACTCGATTTAGATACCAACATCTCCCATTCAGTCATGGTTAGGTAGATGAAACTGTTCTTGGCCTCTTTCTTTCTCTGGAGAAAGACATAAGGTTCAGCATTTTTCCCCTTACAGATGAGCAACGTTGAGTGCTTGCTCAAAGGGAACATCTTGTAACCGAAACTCATTGTAGATCGATGATCAGGCGAATGGTACCAACAGGTAAATTTTGTGCCTTGATATACAGTTTATAGTTTACATTATGGCGTCACATCTGATAACTCTCAAATGACCAATGCTAGCATCCCCTGTTATCAAGATTTTATGCAAATGAGAATATAGTCAGGTCACCTGACATTTGTAAATTTACTTCCATTCCTCAACCACACATAGCCAACACATGCTGGTTCCACATTGTACCTATTACGGTCTAATAAAGTTCCGCGAATAGTCCGCAACTGTCTTTTCGAAGGCCGCACGACTGACAATCCAAACAATCAACCCGTCCTGGAACATACGGAATGCGCCAGTATGCCACATTTTCGGCAATTAATGCTATACACAAATGCTCCCTCCCCACCAAAGTTCAGCTAGCATCCTCATTCGGCGCCATGGCTCTCAACCGAAAACTCGCACTTTTGCTCATCGCCATTATTATTTGGACCATTGTCTTTTATATATTAATGTTAAGACGACAAAATTATTACAAAGTCATTTTCAAGCAACCTGGATCTCTCAATGGATCGCTGGATGGATCTATTTAACCATATACCGAATAACAACATCAACACTACTTAGATGCCGCTGCTTATTAGATGTTGCTTCGTTTAATACTTGCTTTTTCTATACAAGGTAAGAGTTTCATGATTATTTTCACTCCAGACAACCATAATCACTGCAATTTTAGGTACAGGTACACCTGTACCTGACACCTACCTGTCACATGGTAGTACCCTCCACAGGTTTGAAGATTAGTTAGATAAGAAGATTAATTAAGAGGATTAATGAAGTCACCCCCGGATTAATAGATAACGACATATGCAAATGAGTTGAACCTAAAGTGACTGTATTGCAGCACACAAGCTGCAGCACTGCAGTACACAGTGGTGGTCTTCAAGGTGAAACCTTAAACAAAGCGTGGCGAGTGCTCTTTTTTGGTCTAAATGTGTAGCTGTTGGTATTTGGGGGTGGTGTAGGTATTAATGCATGTGTTAAATTTGATGGATTCTGTGGAGTACAATCTTCATCAGGAGATTTAAGACTAGACACGAAAAACCTTTAGGGGAAACAAATGAGTAATGGTTGGATATTAAAGGCTTAAGTCAAGCAAGTTTTTAATATTATCCCTTAAAGTTCCTCTCCTCCTCTCTATTTTCCTTCTGAGCACTTTCCTACTCATATCTGATAATGAAGGTTTGATTCTGCCGCATGCTTTCTTGCTCTACTTCTATATCAGTATTACCAATAGTCACCATCTCTTTCTTCTCTTCCTCTTCCATGGTCACCTCATTACATTCGTCTAGTGTTACTGGGGTTACTTGAACAGTTCAATCTGTCAAAAAGTACTTAAATAAATTATTTTTGATCGCTGAGGGATAAAGGTGAGCTATGGGTTCACCAGTTATGTGGAAAGTAAAGATCCCTTAGTTTAGGTATTTTATGAGTGCTTGCTTGCTCAGGTAATAGTAGATGGACTATTCTTTATACATCTGTATTCTCGGGACTCTGTGCTTGGAAAATTGTTTACGGTTGCTAAATGTAGGCTAATGTCCATATGATCAAACTATGTTGGTAGGTTGAAATTGGCATGTTATTAAATATATGAGGAAATAGGCGGTATATCTTTGTATTCATTCAGCGAGTTAAGAACTACAGGTGAACTTGGATATGACAGACTCAATGGGACCAGGAAAATTGGTCCGTCATATGCAAAATCTGTCATATACATATGACGAATACTTGATATGCATCGGACTGGGACCCTGCATATCGTCCGTCATATGCAAAAATCCGTGGTACAGTGGTCCGTCATATTCAAGTTCACCTGTATAATCAAAGGTTGAAAAAGTAAGAAGTCCACTATATGGTGGTATACTACCTTGTTTTTAATTTTGAAACCATCATTCAATGTGCAAATCATACGTGAATGGTCTTAACAGTGATGTGATGAAACTTGGGGAATGACTAAGATTTCACTCTCTGAAAATGTTTAGGGTACATGGTTACAAGGTTATGCACTTTTTTAGAATCATTCTTGTTACTGTAGTTTAAGGCTTTGTAAAATTAGTAAATAAATATATATAATTATAATAAGAATTTGAAAGTTCATTTAAAATGTTCCAGATTTAAGTTCATGTGCTCTTGTCCTTGTATTCAATAAGTCATGTGTAGTTTAAATCAATGAGGTATGCAATAACAAGGTTTTAAAAACAGATAAAAAAAATTAAGATGAAAGATGTTGCTCGAATTTGATAATCAGAGAAGAAAAATGACACCTAAGCCTTTTGTGAAGTAACTACTTGTAAAAGATAACCTTTCACTTACAACTTGCATTTGTTCTCAAAAAGTCCATATAAAAGGAAACTCACAAGCACATACATGAAATATATGACACATGTTCTTCCACTAAAGTAAACAAGTAAAATGATATTTTAGAAAACAAACAGAAAATAAAACTTACAAATCCATAAGTATAGTAAAAGATATATTTGAAAGTGAAAGATAAAATTATTCATTTACAATTTAATGCACACGGACAACATTAAAAATAAAATAAAGATATGAACAAGAATATTAAACAAAAAATAAGGAACAGGTTGTGAAGTATAGAGAGTAAATAAATTACAAAAACTAACAAACAATAACAATAACTTAATAAAAATGAATGATAAAACAAATGCATAAAATTCACAAAATTAAAGATTTCAGGCCATGTGCTCTTGTCCTTATATTCAATAAGCCATTTGTACTTTAAATCAGCGAGATATGCAATCACAGTTTTTAAAATGGAAAAGTTGAAAGTGAAAACTATTGTGTGAATGTTATTGTGTCAAAGAAGAAAACAGGCACCTTTACGTTTGTGTACCTACATGTAAATGATAACATTTCACTGACAGTTTGCATTTGTTCACAAAAAGAAGAGTTCATATAAAAAGATACACAAGCATCTAAATAAAAAGTTTAAAATGTAAAAAATGTTCTCCCATTAATGAAGTAAAAGGATATTTTAGAAAACAAACAGAAAATAAAACTTTAATTCCTTAACTATGGAAAAGAACTAAGTGAAAAGACATTTTAAAATGATAGATAAAAGTATTCACTTACAATTCAATGCACACGCAAAACAATAAGAATAAAAAGTTGGGTGTGAAGCAATGAACGTTAATGAATTACAAAAACTAACAAACAATAACTTAATAAAGATGTATGATAAAACTAATGCATCAAAGTCATAAAAATAAAAGAGTAAAGGACAGAATTGTACATCAATTGTAAACATTCATAGTTCTTGTAAATTACCCACTGGAAAACAGAAAACCATATAGGGCCTGCCCTGATGAAAGCGCCGTCATTACCACTTTCTGCTAGCTGTCTCTCACCACTGTCTTGGTTTGAATCCCTGCCGGGGCATGTGAAAAAATTGCCAGTGATTCGGGGTCAGGGGACTAACTGACTAGTTATCTTAGCCACAATATGTCATAAAAAGGGACACAAATCAAAGTATGAAAACATAGCGAAAATGAAATTAAGACCTGAACAATGAAATTAAGCAAAATATAGGGAACAGAATGGGATGTATAGAGTGTAAATACATTTAAAAAACTAATAAACAACAAAAATAATTTTAAGTTTGAAGAGAAAGATGTGAATCTATGTGTGAACATTCGTAAGTACAAATGAGACATTTAAAAAAATGTCTACTAACAAAAATTAACAAACAGTAACAATAGCTTAATAAAAAACATGATAAACTGAAGTGCATAAAATTCACAAACTTAAAAGATTGAAGAGAAAAAAATCTGAATCAATATACAAACGTTTATAAATTTTGAGAAGGGCTTATATATAAAACTTAACCTTTCACTTTTAACACAGATACATTAACACCTGAAATGAAAAGAGTGAAACATGATATACACTTAAAGAGAATGTGTAAAAAGAATTTTTAAATTTTTAAATCCATAATATGGAAAATGATTATATATGTAGAGGTATATTGCAAAGTGATAGATAAAATAGTATGTATTTACATTTCAACAAATATGAAAAACTTTGAAAACAAAATGAAAGTATGAACAAACAACAAAGCAAAAATAGGAAACATGTTGCAAACTGTCAAAAGTATATGAATAACAAATGACACATTTTCAAACTTGTCCCACAGAGGGGTTGAGGACCATTTTGAAAGATTTAGGGTAGCACTGAGTCTCCTTGGTAAGGCAGGGTAGTAGAATTCATCAAATAGAAGTGGCTGATTTATCATTCTGAAATGTGAGAAACATGAATAAGCCACATAAGTTACTTGGGGCCCTACAACTCATAAAATACTCCTGTCTAAAACAGGGGTTCTGGTGTCATTTTGAATGATTTAGAATACTCAATAAATCACATGTTGTATAGAATACAAGATTTTATGAAATACCTAAAAGGTCTAATTGAGGGGGAAGAGTGTACCACTTTGACTATATTGGGATACGTCTATGGCAGCTAAGCTGAATGGGGTAGTGTAATTCATAAAATACCCAAAATGTACATTCAAGGGGTGTGTGTATCAATAGGCATGATTTCAGGTAGGCCTCAGACAGTTAAGTTAGATAGGGTACTTAACTATGGAAACATCTCAAATGTCCAATAAGCTGAAGTGACAGCACAATGCTTGAAAGGCCCAGAATGTCTGATAGAGGGTCCACTCTGAATAACCTGAACACAGATAACCTGGTAGAGTTGAAAGGGTGGGTAAAATACATAAAATCCCCCAAAAATGTCCAATAGAGGGAGGATGGTATCAATAAGAATTATCATAGGTATGCTGATAACTCTAAAGGTGGTAACAAACTAATAAAAAAACAAAATTGTCAATAAAGGGGCTTGGATATGAAACTGACTAGTATTGGGTAGAAAACTATGGAAACATCTCCAATGTCCAATAAGCTGAAGTGACAGTACACAGCTTAAAGTCCCAAAATGTCTGATAGATGGTCCATTCTGAATAACTTGGACACATAAATAACTGGTAGAGTTAAAAGGGTGAGTAAAATACATAAAATACCCCATAAATGTCCAATCGAGTGGTGTTGGTATCAATAAGAGTTATTTGAGGTAGGCTGATAACTCTAAATTTGGTAACAAACTAATAAAAAATCCAAAATTGTCAAAAATGGGGCTTGGGTATGAACATGACTAGTATTGGGTAGTTAAATATGGAAGCATCTTTAATGTCCAATAAGCTGAAGTGACAGTATGAAGCTTAGAAGGCCCAAAATGTGTCTGATAGAGGGTTCACTCTGAATAACTTGGACACATAAATAACCTGGTAGAGTTAAAAGGGTGAGTAAAATACATAAAATACCCCAAAATGTCCAATCGAGTGGTGTTGGTATCAATAAGAATTAATTGAGGTTGGCTGGTAACTATAAATATGGCAACAAAATAATAAAAAAATCCAAAATTGCCAATAAAGGGGCTGGGGTATGAACCAGACTATCATTGGGTAGTTAACTGTGGAAACATCTCCAATGTCCAATAAGCTAAAATGACAGTACAATGCTTAAAAGACCGAAAATGACTGATAGAGGGCCATCTGAATAACTGGGACACATAAATAACCTGCTACAGTTGAAAGGGTGAGTAGAATACATAACATACCCACAAAACGTCCAATAGAATGGTATTGGTATCAATAATAATCATTTGAGGTAGGCAATAGAGGGGACTTAGGTATGAACCTGAATGGTAAAGGAAAGGTCAGATAATTCTAAGTTAAATATGCAGTAACAAACTACTGAAAAATTCCAAAATTGTCAATAGAGGGGGTTTAGGTATGTACTTGGATGGTATAGGCAATGTCAGAAAGTTCTAAGTTAAATGTAGTCACAAACTACTGAAAAAATCCAAAATTGTCAATAGAGGGGGCTAAGGTATGTACTTGGATGGTATAGGCAAGGTCAGAAAGTTATAAGTTAAATGTAGTCACAAACTACTGAAAAAATCCAAAATTGTCAATAGAGGGGGCTTAGGTATGTACTTGGATGGTATAGACAATGTCAGAAAGTTCTAAGTTAAATGTAGTCACAAACTACTGAAAAAATCCAAAATTGTCAATAGAGGAGGGTTAGGTATGTATTTGGATGGTATAGGCAAGGTCAGAAAATTCTAAGTTAATTGTAGTCACAATCTACTAAAATTGTCATTAAATGGGGTTTAGGTAATGTCCTGAATGAATTGGAGTATGCCACTAAGTTAAGCAGTATAGCAAACTGTTCAACAGGGGGGCTTACACCTGTTCACTAATCCCCTAAAGTGATTACTGATAAGGTTTTTAATTATGTTACACAAATACTCCTCCCCCATGAGGTCACTGTGTATTATAGATATGGCACAGTGATAGGACTACTGTATACTATAGATATGGCACAGTGATAGGACTACTGTGTATAGATATGGTACAGTGATAAGATCCATGATGACGTCATATGGCCGCCATCTTGGATTTTGTACCATAGACACTATTATGCAGCAGCAAGGGACGGCCGCGGAATATAAAAAACGTCATCGTTGTTTTATTACTCACTGGGGCATACAATGAAATACCATAGAATGGCGAATAAATCATGGCTCCTCTATAGAAGAAGCATGCGCATCTTTTTTGCCTCTTCCGCAATACTTCCGTGTCTTAACCCATTACTGCTCACTGCGGCCAAAAGAAGCCTGACAATTTTTGGTGTTATCTTTTAGGCGGAGGCATAGGTGGGAAAATATTTGAAGGAGAAATGTTAATCAGAACATAACCAACAACTCTCCTTCAAATATTTTGTAAAATCATTCTTAATTTCAAAGTTATTGTGAAAAGTATCATAGATACAGAAGACAATTTCAAGAGTAACTCTTAACCCTTCCGCTGCAGGAATGGCGCAAGGGAAGAGAATCTCTAGCTTCATTTTTGAAGAGGTATTTTAATCCTTCCGGTGCTGGTGGCAAATTCTGCCTATACAAAATTATACAAAGAAAGCTGAAAGATAACTGAAACCCTGGCACATGGGTACTCATCTGCTAGTACTCAGGGAGAGCTATCCAATGAATACCAACATGACAGGGTTCAGTTGATTTTCAAAAATCTTTGCTTCCTTGTACTTAAGACGGCAGTAGCCTCAGCATTGGAAGGGTTAAACATGTTTGTGTTTCATCATATCATTATGAATAAAACATGACATGAGATGGTTAATTCAGATGTTTTTTCAGAAATCTTAGCCTCCTGGTGCTTTGGACGAAAGTAGCCTTAGCATTGGAAGGGTTGAGGACAATTATTCTCTGACTTCATGTTTTGTAGAGAGATTTTAACCATTCTAATGCTGAGGCTACTTTAATGTCCAAAACACAAGGATGCAAAGTTTTTGAAAACCCACTAAACCCTGTCATGTTGGTATTCATTAGATAGCTCTCGCTGAATGCTTTCAGATGAGTACCCATATGCCAGGGTTCCAGTCAATGTTTAGAGTTTTTGCATTATTTTGTATTGGCCAAATTAGCCACCAAAAGCATAAGGGTATAAGCTAAATACAAATATTTTCTTGCGGTCACAGCTAGCAGTTAATGATGGGTTGTTATACTACATCTCCCCCTGAGGTAACTTCAAGAAAACAAACTCAAATAGTCGAAATAACCCTGCTATAAAATCTGCAAAATATGTGTACTTTCCTAACTTAATCTCATACATTTTTCCTGTTGTAGGGGAATGTGAATTACATTGAACAAAATGCAATAAATCATAATTTCAACCAATAGGAACATGAATGTCTATTTGCTGCGATCCAGAAATACATGTGCACCATTTGGAAAATTCATGTCATCAAGCCAATGCCAAGGTTGACTTCCATTGTGATTTAGGGCCTAATATGCCATTTTATTGGGAAAACTAAAGGTCCCGAAATATTTCAGGAATGAGAAGATGTATACAATAAATTTTCTGAAAAATATGACCATGCATCATTGTCAAAATTCGTTAAATAATTGAAACCTGGATTTTTGATGATCAACACAACCATATCCATAAAGTATTTCTAAAAAACTTTTTTTTACTTTTTTTAATTAAAAAAAATAATCTTTTAAAAAAATTTTTTTTTATTACTTCTGAAAAACTTAGCCAAGTAACATTGTCAGAAGTGAATAAAATAATTTTCAAACCTAATTTTTTGATGATTAACAAGACTAAATCAGTAAAGTACAAACTTGGCCATGTATCATAAAAATAATTGAAACCCAATTTTTTGATCATTAAAAGAACTATATCGTGTAGCCAATTGGCCTCCTAACATTAAAACCTTAGGAGCCCAGAATGATAATCAAAAACACTTATAATCAAAACAACCGAAAATAACTGTCTTACTGGCAAACCCAAAAGCATGGAGACATTACCCCTGGCTTGGATGAATAAACGAATGGATATGTTGCGAGAGACCATCACTATATGCGCTATAGTGAAGGGCTGGACATACCAGGGGTATCTGATCTAGCATCAGTGTGAGGTCACGAGGGAACAAGGACCAATCAGGGCTCTGGTATCATTAACACTAAAAAGAAACCTGACCGCCGGCATGCACAGAGCACTACTTTAGTGCTATTGGTTGAGGCTAGCATGTTCAGGTTGACCGGCTAGTTTCATATCCACTTGTTTTTATTTCTCTAAGCCCTTGGGATGAAAGTTTACACCAAAAGCTACTCTCGATGAATAATTTGTAAGGTAGCGAATCAGGGCGTTCGAATGAATGTAAACAGCATCTTCCGCCTCTAAAGATATAAATAACTCATTGTTTGGGAGCCGGTTAATACAATCTTATCAATAAAAGATATTAATCACAAATAAAGGAAGATCTTGTGATCATTTAGATGAAAGTTTTAGAAGATTGTTATTTACTGTTCATATGCAGGGGTAAATAGTGAAATAGATCTATTAATGGAATTTGTGATAAGATTTGCAACAGGGACCGATGATATACAATATTCAAACTGGCCTGCCTAGTCCAGGACTCCTGGTCCTATACTTAACCCATTTATGCTTAAGAGTTTCTCAATAAATTGTCGTCTGGATCTAAAATACTTTTGACAATAACTTTGAAATTGAAAATAATTTTACAAAATATTTGTAGGAGAGTTGTTTATAGTTTTCTAATAAACATTCCTTCTTCAAATATTTTCTCAATTATGCTTTCCCTTGAAAGATTTCATCAAAATTGTCAGGCTGCTTTTGGCTGCTGTGAGCATTAATGGGTTTAACCGAAAGAGAAATCTTAATCACAACTCCACCGACAAATCTCCATGAAGTATTTTGCTAACTCTGGTTTAAACTTAAATAAAAAAAAGTAATTCATATTCACACAGTACAGGAAATTTGGACAAAAAATATACCTTTGAAACATTGCTCAATTTTTTTGAAATTTGAGAAAATAAGAATATTTTTGCTGGACAAGTTCCATCTTCTGTATATTTTCCCAGCATGGTAACCCACCCCCCCCCTCCCCCATAACGTTGTTTTTTTAATCTTTTGATTACTTATTTTATTTTGTTCCTACTTGCCAAGTATCATGACTATGCTGTACAATAGTTAACCTTTCTAAAGCCAAAAGAGGTTAACCCTTATGCCGCTGGTGGCTACTTTGGCCTTAACAAAATGAGGCGACCAATCCTCAAAAGTTATTGAAACCCTGGCAAATGGGTACTCATCTGAGAGTACTCAGTGTGAGTTATCCAATGAATACAAACATGACAGGGTTTAGATGGTTTTCAAAAATCTTTGCATCCTTGTGCTTTGGATGGAAGTAGACTCAGCATTAGAAGGGTGGGGACAAAGTAGCTCAGTTGGTTGGGTGTCGGACTAGTAATCAGAGGGTCGCTGGTTAGATTCCCGGCCACTCCGGGCACTTTGGTCGTTCTTGGGCAAGACAGTTTATTCCATATTGCTTCAGTCTACCCAGCTGCAAAATAGGTAGCTAGCATAAATAAGGCAGTGCTTAGAGTGTGTGCGCTATATGCTGCCAGTTGCTCTGGAATATCCCCCGGGGGATTGAAATGGTTTCTGTATGTACAGTGCCTGCTAGGGGAGGAAGGTCGTGTGAGCACTTCGGTGGATACAAGACTATAAACCGAATACCTAATAGTGTGAAGTTGTTTGTAGTGTAAAGAGCATAATTTTTTTTATGTCAATAAATAGTACCCAGTATATCGATCCTTGTTTAACAATTCCTTACAGGGCCTGCTCTGATAGCTGTGTGGTCTAAGGCATTGCCACTGACTGCTACCTGTCTCTCACCACTGCCCGGATTCGAATCCCACCTAGGCATGTGAGAAAGTTCAGGCTTAAGTGACTTGGGGTTAGGCAGTGGTTTTTGCCGGGTACTCCGGTTTCCTCCACCAGTTACAACTAGCTAGTCACGACTTAGCCGCAAAATGGCAGAAAAAGTGACGAAAAAGTGACGAAAAACAAAAATTCCAAATTCCGATTCCTCACGCTACCATCGCTCCACCAGGGGGCACTCACTGAGCACGCTCAGTATCAATGATTCAGTCGCGACTTTCACACACACCAACAAAGGATTAGCCGAGCTTGACAAAGTCCATTCCTCCTTGAACGAGTCTCGCAAACTGAGCCGGCATCATAAATTTCCAAAAGGGAAACTCCCGGTGGGGTACGAGGTTCATCCATCTCGTCGTGATGCGCATATGATAACATGCTTCTCCTCTAAACAAAGAGCGCGCCCAGAAATCATGACAAATGCCACGCATCCATAACCAGAGATCAGACTGTCGTTAACCCATTAATGCTCACAGCGACCAAAACCAGTCTGACAATTTTGAAGAAATCTTTCAGGTTTTAGCACAATTGGCAAAATATTTGAAGGAGAAATCTTGATCAGAACATTACCAACAACTCTCCTTCAAATATTTTGTAAAATAATTCCCAATTCAAAAGTTATTGTCAAAAGTATCATCGCTACAGACGACAATTTCCGAATGAAGCCTGAAGTATTAATGGGTTAAGTTCACAGCCACCAGCTCAAATCAATCATCTTCAACAACAAGTCTGAAGAAACCTGTCACTAAGTCTCTTCGCACAGGCTTAGATGAATAAAAGAATGGATATGTAGCGAGGGACCAATTACTACTTGCGCTTACAATGGTGAAGACCTGGCTATCCCAGGGGTCTCGAATCTGGCCTAAGTGTGACGTCACTAGGAGGCAAAGACCAATGAGGGCTCTCGTATCATTTACATTGCAATGAAACTTGCACACCAACATGCGCAGAACACAACTTTTGGGCTCTTCGTCACAGCCAGTCTGTTCAGGTTGACCGTCTGGTTTCATATCCACTTGTTTTGGTGAGAGACAGCTAGCAGTCAGTGGCAACGTCTTAGACCACTCAGCCGTCAGGGCAGGCCCTCAGTGGTGAGAGACACCGTGCAGTCAGTGGCAGCGCCTTAGACCACGCAGCCATCAGGGAAGGCCCTCGGTGATAAAAGACAGCGTGCAGTCAATGGCGGCACCCTAGACCACATGGCCATCAGGGCAGGCCCTCGGTGATAAGAGACAGTGTGCAGTCAGTGGCAGCGCCTTAGACCACACGGCCATCAGGGCAGACCCTGTAGCTGTCGCAGAGTGCGTTCTACAGCAAGAGAACCACAGGCAGTCAGTCAGGTAAGCTTAGTGTTAACCCATTTGCACTCAGAGCGGCCAAAACAGGCCTGACTATTTTGTTGATATTTTCCTCACAAAAGCGTTTTTATCAAAAATATTTGAAGGAGAAATGTTTATCAGAATATAACCAACAACTCTCCTTCAAATATTTTGTGAGAATTTGCTTTATTTCCAAGTTATTTTCAAAAATATGAGAATAGCAGACGATACTTTCCTGGGGAACTCTGAGTGTGAATGGGTTAACAGCAGCCAGCAGGAGAGGCTTCAGGTAGAGCATTAATTAATTACCTCCAATACGCCAATTAACAGCAATTAGGGCCCGGCATAAAGTTCAATTGGATGTTTGATCAATCTATAGGGAGTATTTTACGGGGTGCTGAGAGGGGGCGGACAGGGGGCTCTGTCTAAGCTAACACTCACAACCCTAAACAAGAGCCATACAAGTCAACACTGATATCCTGATCGTTTAATAGAAGTTTATTTCACTGGATTGTTTGAATGAGAGTTCTAAGGGGAGAGAGGGAGAGGCTTCTTCTTACCAAGAACATTCTTAGAGGGCACCACAGAATTAACCCTTATGCTGCTAGTGGCTACTTTGGTCAATGGAAAACAATGCAAAAAAGCTGAAAAATGACAAAAACCCTGGCAAATGGGTACTCATCTGAGAGTACTCCACGAGAGCTTTCTAATGAATACCAACATGATGGATTTAAGATGATTTTCGTAATCTTTTGCTTTTTTTGTATAGGGGGTATTTTACGTGGTGTTGAGCAGGGTTCAACTTTCCCAGGGGCACAGGGGCATATGCTCTTAGGTTTTGTTCTGGACCCCTCAATTCTTGAGATTAGAGGCCAAAAATAGTATGAATAATAATCAGAAATCCTGTTTTTGACCAATAATTTTTATCAAAAGACCTTTTCGGGCCTCTAGCCTAAAAGCTAAATGTCAGAGGGTCACCCTGAAGAGAATTCTTTCAGGACAATACAGAAGTTACGAAGGGGAAGATAGTGGTTTTAAAGAAATTAATTTTTCAAAAGAATGTTCATTTTCAACAAAAGTGATATATAACCCATTCCTGCCAAAACGATTGTCTGCGTTTATGATACTTTTGAAAATAACATACAAATTAAACAGAAATTCAAAAGATATTTCAATGAAATTTCAAATTCAAGTTCTTTACTAACATATACCATTCAAATATTTTCTGAACTAAGTTTTTAGTTGAGAGATATGAGCAAAATACTCAGGCTTGTTTGGCTGCTTTAAACGCGCTTACATGGTTTAACCCATTCACACATACTCAATGTTGCCAAAACAGTCCTGACAATTTTGGAAATATTTTTTCTAACAAAAGCATATTTTGGAAAATATTTGAAAGAGAAATTTTGATCAGAAGTCGAACAACAACTATTCTTCAAATATCTTGTGAACTTTTGCTTTGTTCTTGAGCATGAAAGTAGCAGGCGATACTTTCTAGAGGAACTCTTGAGTGTGAATGGGTTAACCCATTAATGCTCAGAGCGGCCAAAAGAGGCCTGATGATTTTGAATATATTTTACTTACAAAAGCATTTTCTTGAAAATATTTGAAGGAGAAATGTTTATCAGAAGGCAAACAACAAATCCCCCTCAAATTCTTTTTATACTTTTGCTTTATTCAAAAGTTATTTTCGAAAATATGAGAGAAGCAGACAATACTTTCCAGAGAAAGTCTGAGTGTGAATGGGTTAAGTATACTTCTTGCTTCTTGAGCTTCATTAGTATTCACAAAGCAACAGTGATTCCGGAAGCTAACAATTACCGAAGCTTAAAATAACCATGCTCACAAAAACCTATCAATTGAAATAACTAATATTCTGTGTGGAATTATGCATGTTAGGAGCACCGCTTCGGAGGCTGTTGCCACGGTGACTGCACAGCTGCCGTGGAAATGACACATAGGCAACGCAATAGTAATGCATGTACAGGTATATTAACCCTTATGCTGCTGGTGGCTAATTTGGCCAATACAAATTGTTGCAAAAAAACTAAAAATGACTGAAACCCTTGCAAATGGGTACTCATCTGAAAGTACTCAACGAGAGCTTTCCTATGAATACCCACATGGCTTGGTTAGGATGATTTTCATAACTTTTTGCATTCTTGTGAATTGGACAAAAATAACCGCAGCATCGGAAGGGTTAACAGGTAGGTAACACACGGGTAATTAACATTTAACTCATTCATGTCAAAAGAGATTAACTACATGTTATCCCTTACGCTGCTGGGGGCTAATTTGTCCAATACAAAATATTGCAAAAATCCTGAAAAATGACTGAAACCCTGGCAAATGGGTACTCATATGAGAGTACTCAGCGAGAGCTTTCCAATGAATACAAACATGACAGGGTTTAGATGGTTTTCAAAAATCTTTGCATTCATGTGCTTTGGACAAAAGTAGCCTCAGCATCGGAAGGGTTATAAAGGCAATTCAATCGTAATGCATGAACAGCTATTAACAGACAGGTAGTTACTAGGTTATCTCATGTTGTTGTTTTTTCTTAAGTTTTTTTTCTCAAAAGTATCAAAAGTTGAACCAACAATCACCTTTCTAAGAAGCACTCAATATTGCGATTGGCCTAAACATCATAATGTAATCCAAAAAAATACCTTTTTGAGAATGTGAGATTTTCTTTAACTATTTCTAGGGCAATCAGGATGAGGCTGAGAGTTGTACTAGACGAGGTGTGTTTTCCCGCACCGTTGAACACCTATAGCAGCTATCTAGTCTCTGCCTATAGACTAGAGGGAGGAGGACTATAATTGCAGCCCGGCTCAGAGCTATAATCTCAGGCCACCATGCTGCAGGTCTCTACAGTATCCACTTTACCCCTATAAACACCCCATCATCAAACTACCCTCCTAATAACCCCCCACGCCTCCCCCTTCCCCCCACAATCAATGATATAACCCCCCTATAAACACCCCATCATCTGGCTACCCCCTAATAACCCCCCACGCCTCCCCCTTCCTCTTACCCCTATAAACACCCCATCATCGGACTACCCCCTAATAACCCCCCATGCCTCCCCTCCCCCCACAATCACTGATAACCCACTAGCACCACTATAAATGACAACCTCCACCCAGCTAGCAATCAAGACATTTACGCTCGTTTGTACCGGAAACAGAGCACGGTCTTTACCAGCACATTACTGTACTCCACTTGTCGTTACAGAAATAAATATGGGGAGGGGATCGCTGTCTGTTGTTGTATCTTTTCCTGTTTTGGTGAACGGTTTCACACATGAGTAGCTCAGGGGGGGGGGGGGGGGGGGTTAAAGGAGGGGATTGCTGTCTGTTGTTGTATCTTTTCCTGTTTTGATGATGAACGGTTTCACACATGAGTAATTCATTGGGTGGGAGGGGGGGGGGGGGGGTAGTGCACTCAGCTAGAGATTATAAGGTGTTTAACGTTTGAATGGATGATATATCTAGGATGTGTGTACAGAACTTACAGTCCTAAATCTCTAGTGACATCAAGTGTCATTATTACCATTGTCACAGTAGTAGTAGTAGTAGTAGTAGTAGTAGTAGTAGTAGTAGTAGTAGTAGTAGTAGTAGTAGTAGTAGTAGAAGTAGTAGTAGTAGTAGAAGTAGTAGTAGTAGTAGTAGTAGAAGTAGTAGTAGTAGTAGAAGTAGTAGTAGTAGTAGTAGTAGTAGTAGTAGTAGTAGTAGTAGTAGTAGTAGTAGTAGAAGTAGTAGTAGTAGTAGAAGTAGTAGTAGTAGTAGTAGTAGTAGTAGTAGTAGTAGTAGTAGAAGTAGTAGTAGAAGTAGTAGTAGTAGTAGAAGTAGTAGTAGTAGTAGTAGTAGTAGTAGTAGTAGTAGTAGTAGTAGTAGAAGTAGTAGTAGTAGTAGTAGTTGTAGTTGTAGTTGTAGTTGTAGTAGTAGTAGTAGTAGTAGTAGTAGTAGTAGTAGTAGTAGTAGTAGTAGAAGTAGTAGTAGTAGTAGTAGTAGTAGTAGAAGTAGTAGTAGTAGTAGTAGTAGTAGTAGAAGTAGTAGTAGTAGTAGTAGAAGTAGTAGTAGTAGTAGTAGTAGTAGTAGTAGTAGTAGAAGTAGTAGTAGTAGTAGTAGTAGTAGTAGTAGTAGAAGTAGTAGTAGTAGTAGTAGTTGTAGTAGTAGTAGTAGTAGTAGTAGTAGTAGTAGTAGTAGTAGTAGTAGTAGTAGTAGTTGTAGTAGTAGTAGTAGTAGTAGTAGTAGTAGTAGTAGTAGTAGTAGTAGTAGTAGTAGTAGTAGAAGTAGTAGTAGTAGTAGTAGAAGTAGTAGTAGTAGTAGTAGTAGTAGTAGTAGTAGTAGTAGTAGTAGTAGTAGTAGTAGCAGCAGCAGCAGCAGCAGCAGCAGCAGTAGTAGTAGTAGTAGTAGTAGTAGTAGTAGTACTGTAGTATAGATATATGCGGAGGCAGTCAGTTCCAGCAAGGCTGACAACAACAACGGCAACAAATCTCGGGACCTCGTCTCTATTCTCGGCGGATTAAGCAAGTAAATTATCTGCGCCATAATCTTATCTTGCTCGTCATTACGGGGAGTTTTAATGGCCTCTTTTGGCGAGAGCGGCCTCCCGCAGGTGGAGGACTCGTGGCCAAGATGGCCGCAGCGGGATCGTAAAGCTGTCGCTACTCGCAGGTGAGGAGATGGCATCTTCAGGGTCCTGCTATTACTACTTCTACTATACATATTCCTCCTCATCATCATCCTCCTCTTCCTTCTCCTCCTTAGCTGTCGCTATTCACAGGTGAGGAGATGGCATCTTCAGGGTCCTACTACTACTACTACTACTACTTCTACTATTCATACTCCTCCTCCTCTTCCTTCTCCTCCTCCTCCTCATCTACTTCTACATACTCCTCCTCCTCTTCCTTCTCCTCCTCCTCCTTAGCTGTCGCTAGTCGCAGGTGAGGAGATGGCTTCTTCAGAGTCCTACTACTACTACTACTACTACTTCTACTATTCATACTCCTCCTCCTCCTTCTCCTCCTACTTCTACTATACACACTCCTCCTTCTCCTCCTCATCTACTTCTACTATTCATACTCCTTCTTCTACTCCTCCTCCTCCTACTACTACTACTTCTACTATTCATACTCCTCCTCCTCCTCATCTACTTCTACTATTCATACTCCTCCTTCTCCTCCTCCTCCTCCTCCTCCTCCTCCTCCTCCTACTACTACTACTACTTCTACTATTCATACTCCTCCTTCTCCTCATCTACTTCTACTATTCATACTCCTCCTTCTCCTCATCTACTTCTACTATTCATACTCCTCCTCCTCGTCTTCCTCCTCCTCCTCAGCTAAATCCTTCTACTGCTTGTGGCTAATTAGCCAATACAATTGCAAAAGAACTAAAAAGAAAATGACTGAAACCCTGGCACATTGGGTACTCATCTGAGAATACACAGCAAGAGCTATCCAATGAATACTAACAAGACAAGGTTTGGACGATTTACGAAAATCTTGCATACTTGTGTTTTAGATAAAGTAGCCTAGGCTAATTTTGTCCAAAGAACAAGGAAGGAAATACTTCTGAAAACCATCTCAACCCTGCCTTGTTGGTATTCATTAGATAGCTTTCACTGAGTACTCTTGGATGAGTACCCATGTGCCAAGATATCAGTCAATTTTAAGGTTTTTTGCATCATTTTGTATTAGCCAAATTAGCCACCAGCAGCATAAGGGTTAATTAATATCTACAAGTTGTAGCACAAATAGATTGATGGGTCCTATGTAGCCTGGTGCTAAGGCTGTATTAGGTATAATGCCCCCACCACTATATATACTAAGCAGGTTTGATGTCTCTCTCAAACTATAGATGGCAGCACTGTTTTCATGTGTTGCAGTTGAGAATACGGACTACAGCTCAAGTGTGTCCCCCTTGAGGATTTATTTAGAACTAAACCTGGAGTGAAACCAACTCAGGTCAGATCAGTGAAAGAGCCAGATATCACAGACTTGTAGCAAGTCTAGGTCGTATATGTTCCTACCTCTTTCTCGGAGTAGAGAGACTTGGCGACGATGTCCAGCAGTTTGCGGGTCTCAGCCTGAAACTGGTGCTTGTCAGAGGGACCTGGAAAAAACAAAACAATGCATTATTTCCTGATTTATCTCAAACTAGTGACTTTCAAAAAATCAATTCTGAAAGAATATATCATAATAATAATAATAATAATAATAATAATAATAATAATAATAATAATAGTAATAATAATCTTTATTTCACGAGAGTAACACAGTCAAATACAAGATTTAATTTTCGCTGTGGCCCTCAGATTTAAGGATTATACATTCAATTCTTCAGGCCACAGAGTTGAAAATTGTTCTTCAAGGTATATAGTTTCTTGAATGATGAGATCATAAAACAAAAGCAATCATCATTTTTTATACAATATATATCATAAAACAAAACCGAATCATAAAAAAAATATCATAAAATGAAACCATATATCCTAAAGAGAATATATCAAAAAACAAAACCAGTCTTCAATTTTCATACATGAATAGTTTTCACAAGAAATTTATCAAAAAATTCACTTTAAAAAATATGATGACAAATATCTATACTGAAAATGAAAATAATTAAAATTGTGGTGATAAAGAGGACACTAATGAGGATAAGGGAGATGATGATTGTAATATTGATAGATATGATAATGATGATGATGATTATGATGATGATGATGATAATGATATAGTAGATGATGATGATGGAGATGATGATGATGGTGATGATGATGATGACAATGATGATGATGATGATAATGATGATGATGATGACAATGATGATGATGACAATGATGATGATGATGATGATGACAATGATGATGATGATGATGAGTTAAGGATGAGGATGATGTACACATTTGATGATAGGATGGTAGCAAATATGATGATATTAAAGATGATATTAATAACATGATAATGAAATGAAAAGAATGATGATGACAATGACAATGGTGGATGTAGTTGTTGATGATGATGATGATGATGAACATGATAATGATGATGATGATGATGATGATGATGATGATAATGATGAGAATGAGAATGATGATGATGATGATGATAATGATGAGAATGAGAATGATGATGATGATGATGATGAGAATGAGAATGATGATGATGATGATGATGATGATGATGATGATGAAGTTGATGACGCCACTGTCCGTGATAACAGCATTACGTTTTCTGACGTGTATGATGTTTTCGTGGCGTGTTTTTTGCTTGCTGACAAGATAGTTATTATCTAGGGTTAAGGCCACATAGAAGAAGATGAAATCTTCATGGACACAGCCGGCCATCAACGGCCTAATGTCATCAGGACGGTACACGCGGTGCGAGGCCAGCCCCCACGCAAAATACATTTGCCACGATTACGTTCCAGCCTGACAAAGAGGTGATTTTTGTTGTTTTTAATTTCAGAAATAAATTGCTGTTTTTTATTCATTTAATGACACTTAAGACAATAACAAAGACAATCACAAGATTATACATACATACGTGGTTGTGAGTGTTAATACGCATGATTTTCAGTGAAAAGAATACATTGAAAGTTGAAATTCTGAATGTCAAAATTAATTTTGTCAATACTTTTGTTGTGTGTTGAGCCTGACAAGGAGATGATTGTTAACCTTTCCAATGCTGAGGCTAGTTTTGTCCTAAGTACAAAAATGCAAAGATTTTTGAAAACCATCCAAACCCAGTCATGTATTGTTGGTATTCATTAGATAGCTCTCGCTGAGTGCTCTCGGATGAGTACCATATGTGTCAGGGATTTTCATTTTTCAGGCTTTTTGCATCATTTCGTATTACTCAAAATAGTTAGCAGCAGCGTATGAGTCAAGTCTTACTATACAAGATTTCCTGTGGAAACAAAACAATGAAAGTGGAAATTCTGAATGTCAAAATTAAATTTATCAACACTTCATTCCTTCCTTCAACACAAAATTCCTTTGTTTTTACGTAGCCAGTTAGAGGGAGGTGGGGGGGGGGGGGGGGGGGGGAGGGGGGCGGCGGTATTAGAGGAGCTTGACCAATAGTGTCCATCACCCTATCCAGCGCATGTTCTGGGCATGAGAGGGTTAAGATTCTTTTGTTTTCCCCAGTTTGTTAGAAGTGGGGGGGGGGGTAGTACAGGAGCTTGACCGCTAATGGATGCCAGCCTGTCCAGTGGTAGGTCCAGCCTCCTCTAAGTCTGTGCATTAAAGAGTTAATATTCTTTTGAATTCCCCAGTTTGTTGGAGGTGGGGGGGGGGGGGGGGGGTACTACAGGAGCTTGACCGATAGTGGCCGCCAGCCCCTTCCAGTGTTTGGTCCAGCCAGCCTCCTGTAAGCGCAGGTTCTGGGAATGAAAGGGTTAGTATTCCTTTGTTTTCCCCTCGCTCGTTATAGTCAGTATTACAGGAGCTTGACCTGTCCAGTGCTCGGTCCAGCCAGCCTCATCTAAGTCCATCAATGTTGACTCATCGCGATTAGCCTCCTCAGGGCCATAAACCACTGTGACTTATGGCTCTCTGGCCAGGGAGAGGCAGGTCCTCCCCGGCCGCCCCGGCGCTAGTGGACCATACTCATTGGCCCTTGTGGCTACAGAGGCCCTGGGGAGACATTGGCGCTCTCGCACGCTCTTCTCTCTCTTCTTCCTCGGCATTGTGTCCGTTCTGCTCCGGCTAACGCGCAGCTGGGGTCTGCAATGACATTAAGTGCTCCTACAGGAGTCTTAGGTATCTCTACTCTCCCCCCTTTGTCTCTTACCTTAACTGTCTCCTACCCCCCCCCCCACCCTTTTCCCCCTTTGCTTTGACTGCTGCGCAGCTGAGGTCCGCAATGACATTAAGTGCTTCTACAGGAGACTTAGCTATCTCTCTATTACCCCCTCTCCCACCTCCCTCCCCCTTCTGTCTCTTACCCTCCTGACTGCCACACAGCTGAGCTCCGCGTCTTAGGCATCTTTACTATACCCCCTCCCCTCTTGTCTCCTAGGGAGACAGGAGGGGAGGGGATTCATATAACAAGAGTGTAATTCTTCGAATGTGTATATGGGGGTCAAAAATGTCAGAAATTAATAAAGATTGAATATTTTACTATAATAATTGCTTCCCACTTTTCACTTTCCACTAAATCAAGTTTGTTTTCTTTATTAATCTATCTATCTATCCGTGTATTCTTCTTTGTTTGTCAAAAAATATATCACTGGCTCATTTATCTGTCTCTCAATCAATCTCCATCAATTAATTTCTTTATTTATTTATTGAGAGTTGAATGCCTAGGTTTGTCTTTCACTTGTATCTTGAGGAAAGTTGCAGTACATTGTGTACCAGGCGCAGAGAGGGAGGTCTCATTGATTTGTTTTCGCTGGGCGGGCAATTACTGAACCCTCCTGGTCAATCTGTGCATCGAGTCATTAGCCAAGCCAGATATTCATAGCCAATTTGCTATTACGGGAACGCGGCCAACGAACATGCTAATGCTCTGGACACAGCGCTAGCGGACAACAAGAAATTCCTCCATCTTTGATTGCCAGACCGATGACATGATTTTGAATGTGCAAATTTCAGCAAAATCGTGCTGTTAAAATATGTAATATTGGTTCAATTACTATTAATCAATCTTTGAATCAAGTCAAATATTCGTACCCAATGTGCTATTACAGGAACTTGGCCAAAGAACATGCTAAATTTCTGGGCACTATGCTAGTGGATGAAAAGAAATTCCACCATCTTATAATTGCCAGCCAGATAACATGATTTTGAATGTGTAAATTTTAACAAAATCCCTCTGTTAAATGGTCAGCTATGTGTAAATTTCTCCATCTTTGCAAAACCGATGATATGCTTTTGAATGTGTAAATTTCAGCAAAATCCTTCTCCTGAATGGTCAGCTATGTGTAAATTTCAGCAAAATGGTCAGCTCTCCTGGTTGATCCTAGGGAGGAATCGAGCACCGAGTGCTAACGTTCTAGACACTGCACTAGCGGATGACTAGAAATTCCTTCATCGTTAATTGCTAGGCCGATGACATGATTTTTTAATGTGTAAATTTTAGCTCTGTTAACCCTTTGACTGCTGGTGGCTAATTTGGTCAATACAAAATGATGCAAAAAAGCTGAGAATTGACTTAAATACTGGCAAATGGGTACCCATCTGAGAGTACTCAGCGACAGCTTTCCAATGAATACCAACATGACAGGGTTTGGATGGTTATCAAAACATTTTTGCATTTATCTCCCATGGACGAAAGTAGCCTCAGCATGGAAAGGGTGAACTGGTCAGCTATGTGTAAATTTCAGTAAAATCCTTCTGCTAAATGGTCAGCTATCCTGGTTGATCCTAGGAAGGAATCGAGGATCATTAAACATCCCTTAACATCCGCAGCGCTCCCGTCAACAACCAACATCCCCCCCATTTTCCTCCCAGAGAGCTACTTCATCTAAGTCCCTAAAATTGCCAACTTCATGTTTTCGGAGTGAGAAGCTTAAATGGCGATCCATCAAGGCGGCGTCCATTACGATCTGGTCGGGGAGAGATTACGGAACCCGGATTTGAGAGACACTTGGCCACATCATAATTCCGGGCCCGGTGGTGGCGTAGGGATACGGCGTGATTAGACTTAGAGCTGTGGCGAGAGAGTCAGCGTCGCAGTCAGCGGCCGAGAGTCATTATACACACATTGGACTTGATCCGCTCGAGATTGCAACTAATCCAACAAATATTGAAGGCCCTCTCTATGGGGGGGGGGGGGGGGGGCTGATGAAGCAGAGTCAGAGAGGCCAGTACCAGAGTGGTACGTCGACTGGTGGTAGAAAAAGGGCTGGTCTTCAGTTGCTTGATAGTGCAAGGGATCAGTGTGTGTGTGTATGTGTGTGTGAGTGTGTGTATGTGTGTTGGGGGGGGGGGGGGGGGGGGTCGGGGTTAACGACACAACAACGCAAAATTTTTGGAAAACCACCCAAACCTAGCCATGTTGGTATTTGGGGGGGGGGGGGGGGGGCGGAGGTTTAACACCCATATCCACTTATCCAACAAATATTCCAGACCCTTTCTGTGCTGGGGGCTCATGCGGAGTCAGGCTGGGGCTGGGCTGCTGGTGCTGGTAGAAAAGGGGCAGATCTTAAGTGGCCTGATAGTGAAGGGGGGGGGGGGGGGGAGGGGACACAGAGTTAATATTAATCCCACAAATATTGCAGGCCCTCTCTGTGGTGGTGCCTGCCTGCTACATCAGGCAGGGCCAGCAGTGGTAGAAAAAGGGGCTGGTCATAAGTTGCCATATAGCTGGGAGGAGGGGGGGGGGTGGCTCAAGGGGGTACAGGACACAGAATCAACACTAATCCGACAAATATTGCAGGCTCTCTCTATGGTGGGGGGCTGATAGAGAGAATGACAGAGCCTACAAAATTGATGTCTTGATATCTTTGTACGCCACGTTGCAAGCAATGTGCCACTGCCCCTCCTTTAACCCATTAATGCTTAAGAGCTCCTCTAGAAATTGTCATCTGGATCAATGATACTTTTGGTAATAACTTTAGAATCAAGTATAAATCTACAAAATATATGAAGGAGAGTTGTAGGTAATGTTCTGATTGACATTTCTCGGTCAAATATTTTCCTGACTTTGCTTTTGTCTGCAAATTATCATTAAAATTGCAAGGCTGCTTTTGGCCGCTGTGAGCATTAATGGGTTAATCGACAGTTGGTTTGTGAGGATCTGATCTGTTGTCCGCAACGGCAGTGCTAGCCCCTAGCGCCTATACACACACATGGACGGACAGACAGACTGTAGCGGACAGCAGTGGTTACTATTGAAATTCGTTTATGCATGTTAGTCATGTCAGTCAATGACTTTATTGAAATTCGTTCAAGCATGTCAGTCAGTCATGTCAATCAATTGTCAATCATTGTAATCGCTTGTAGTTTGTGTGTTGACCAATAGGTGGCAGGTCTGTTTATGTGTATCACCATGACTGCCCGCTACACAGACAGACAGACAAACAGACAGACAGGGCCTTCCATCAGAGGGAATCAAGCCACAGGCAGTCCTAGCTCCTAGTGCCCACACACACACGGACGGACAGACAGACAGACCGATAAACAGACAGACAGAGCCTTCCATCAGAAGGCATCTAGCCACTGGCAGTCCTAGCCCCTAGTGCCCACACACACACAAACGGACAGACACACAGACAGATGGACACACAGACAGACGGGGCCTTCCATCACGAGGAATCAAGCAGAGAAATTCATCACAGCACAAACAATAACTTTTAATGAACCCTCACAATGCCGAATCAATTGCCGATGCTTAATCCAATAAGAGCGGGTCCCCCCTCTCGTAGCCTTGCCACGATTCTTGCATCGCAAACCGCCGCCCGATCATCCCCCCCCCCCCCTCTCTCTCTGCCAGCCAGGAGCGGCCGGAATATGGACACATTCATTTCTCGGGATTACTTGTAATTAAATAAGCAATTTTCCCCGTTGATGCGGCCGCAGCTTAAGAATTGCTGATGTCAGCATAATGACTGCTCCGCTCGCCGCCGATGCTCATGTTGACGAGAGAGGCGAGTGATTGGTGCTGCCACCTATAGGCATATCACAGCACTTATATGGTTGGGCCATTCATACCTAGAGTGTATGCATAATAATGGTAATGATAATGATAACAACAATAATAATAATAATAATAATAATAATAATAATAATAATAATAATAATAATAATAATAATAATAATAATAATAATAATAATAGTAATAATAATAATAATGATAATAATAATAATAATAAAAATAATAATAATAATAAAAAATAAAATAATAATAATAATAATAATAACAATAATAATAATGATAATGATGATATAATAATAATAATAATAATAATAATAATAATAATAATAATAATGATAATGATAATGATAATGTGCTGCCACCTATAGGAATATCACAGCACTTAATGGTTCGGCCATTCATACTTCGAGCATATGACCATAGCCTGGTACATATGGAAATACCTTTAACCCTACCAATGCTGAGGCTATAGTCTTTCATCCAAAGCACAAGGACACAAAGATTTTTGAAAACCATCTAAACCCTGTCATGTGGGTATTCATTGGACAGCTCTCGTTGAGTACTCTCAGATGAGTACCCATGTGCCAGGGTTTCGGTCATTTTTCAGTTGTTGTTTTTTAATCATTTTGTATTTGCCAAATTAGTAAGCAAGTAAGCATTCTGCTTTACTGAGCAACGCTGAACAAAGTTTAAAGTCTATTATCGGTATTGGAGGAGGGGGGGGGGGGGGGGGGGGGGGGGGGGGTATGGGTAGTATTAGTTGACCCTGTGCAGGAGGGCAATGAACATTGTGCTGATCATATTTACAGCCAGTGCTGGTTCATGTTAACACATTCACACTCAAAAGGTATTATGATAATTGTCGTCTGGATCTATGGTAGTTTCGATAATAACTTTGGAATTAAGAAAGATTTTACAAAATATTTGAAGGAGAGTTGTTGGTGAAGTTCTGAACAACATTTCTCCTTCAAATAGTTTCTTGATTTTGCTTTTGCCTACAAGATTGCATCAAATTGTCAGGCTGTTTTTGGCCGGTGTGAGCATTAATGGGTTAAGGACGTCTTGAGGAGAGGATGAAGAGATACATCCCCGCTTAAACACTTCCATCGATCAGTCTTTAAACAATTAATGCATCATCTTCCGCCATTACACCCATCAATGCGAGAAACATGATTAGCACCTCCCTAATACCCCGACCCGCTTCCCTTACTCTTCATAAGCAAGCGTCTTATTACTAGATCTACGAGGGACGTCTAACATGGTCCGTATAAAACTCCTCTCTGGGGGGCATGTCACCCTTAACCCTTTCAATGCTGAGACTACTTTCATCCAAAACACAAGGACGCAAAATTTTTGAAAACCATCCAAATCCTGTCTTGTTGGTATTCATTGGAAAGCTCTCGCCGAGTACTCTCAGATGAGTACCCATTTGTTGTGGTTTCGGTCATTTTTTAGTTTTTTTTGCATAATTTTGTATTGGAAAGGTTAGCTGCCAGCAGCATAAGGGTTAAGACACAACAGTACTTCGAGGCACATAAACAACAATGTACTACATAGTAAACAAGATTTTAAAGAGATTAACCACGAGGGAAATGTACTCCCCTCTCATCAAAGTGAGATGATCTATAGAGAAAGTTATCGTGTGACCGGAAAGTTTTGTATATCTAGTTGTTAAGCACAAAATTCATGAGTAAATTGCCAGTCATTATTCTTAAACTTTGCAAATTGCATGCAAAGCCACTAAGTCAAATACACACTCAACTACCAATGCTGTAAAGATAATTGATAAGAGAATTAAAGAAGGTCTGTAGTAGTTGATCTCTTATACTGCTCAGCGATGGACTAGACAGTCAAAGTTGGTCTAATTATAAACGAAAGGATTAAGAGAGAGGCTTTAAAATATGTAAAACTTTCAAAATGTGCCTATATTCACAAATTAATCCAACAAGCCACCCTAAGTATGAACAGGTCAATATAATATTTCCGTTTAATCCAAGACTCCCCTAAATTCTAAAGATCATAAATAAAAGTGGTCGTAATATTCCCTTTCTGTGGCAAACGATGAGGAAGGACCTTCTCAACCGGTTTATCGTAAAAGCAGGAACAATATCTTAGTTGGCCATTTTCTTCCCATCACGCTTCAATTTAGCCAGTCTATTATCCGGAATGACAAGTCTAAAAGCCGACCCCTAAACGGTAGCTACTTTCGTAAATGGAAGGGTCACAGTTTATGCAATGGACTTAGAGGTCCTCAAAAGCCTTGTCAAATAAGGATGAAAACATATTTCGAGACAGAATCATCTCTTTTCGCTTTTCCCATGATGCACTGTTCTTGACCTATGCATCGGTAGCATAATTACCGTCTTCGATGATCTTGTAGACAACCACTTGAGACCAACTTAAAAACCCTCAGCGATCTCCTCCATAATGATTAACACAAGCGAGCTTTTTATGTACTCGCCCGAAAACCCGTAATTACTTTTCACTAAAACTTGCCGAAAACACGTCAATTACGGTAGAAATCTTGCCCAAAAGTTGGTGGCGCCCCCTCTGTGTCGTGATTTATGGTCAGTGGCCGAACCTAACTAAGCCGCTCCTGTCGGTGTTTATTGAATTAGGACCGGGACGGGCCGAGCGGAGGAATCAGCCGTTCTGCTTTGTTCTGCCTGCTCGTGGCGCACAAGGCAATCTTTACTAATTTCATTAGTATAATGGGGGGAGTAATCGGGGAATCATAACTTGCTGCACACACAAAATTGATTCATAAATCATACACATTCATTTAGGATTTCCATAAAATGGCGATTACGTTCAAGTAATATCTCGGGAGAAATTCCACCACAAAATGACATATAGCTCCCAAAGTTCGCATCACTGTTCAGGATCAGTCCGTAAGACACGCGCGGCTCGGCTACGGTTTATCGTCGAGCATCGGCCATTTCAACGCGACACTCCGCTAGACACCGTCGTTATCAGTCTGCAGAGTCGCCCATCCTTCCGTCTCGACCAATCGTACAGAACCGCCACTATCCTTTCTCCAGCCGCGCTTTGTCTTACTGTAAATTCTCAGTATTTTGGGACGCTTTTTGTTAATTACAATTTTTTATGGGTTCAGGGCGGCCCAGGTATTCTGAAAATACCTACAGTTGATGTTGTATTGATCAGCAAGATTTACAGCTAGGTACATATTTTGTGAAATGGCAACTGGCGATAGATCAAGGGGTGCCCAGATTTCCCATTAATTATTTTGCAGAATAATTACAGTGGTCCAAATTCCTGGGGGGGTCTAAATTTCTGAGAATTTACAGTATGTCATGTTCTGCAGAACAACTGACAATAACCAATTCATTCATTCTTTCTCTCATTGCTTTTGAAAAACGTGATTTGCCCAGACTTCAGTTGACAGCTGTCAATCTATCTAATCATTTAGTTTGTTTTGGTTATTTATCTGTCAGCCACTATAAATACCCATATTTTTCATTTTTAAAACTAATTCTTTTTTCTTTTACTAGCCATATTTGGCAAAAACTTATTGATGACATAATGACAGCCGTCAATCTAACTAATCACTTACCTTGATTTGATTCTCTATCTGTCAGACACTATGAATACCTATATTTCTCTTTTAAAAACAATTCTTTTCCTCTTTTACATGCCATAGTTGGCAAAAAATTTAATAACTTAATGACAGCCTTCAATTAAAGTAATCATTTAGCTTATTTTGATTCTCTATCTGTCAGACACTATGAATACCCATATTTCTCTTTTAAAAACAATTCTTTTTCTCTT
>OZ012690.1:10566820-10579320 GCA_963942565.1 Maea johnstoni | reverse complement strand
GAACGACTTGGGATGAGATTTGTATTAAGGGGACAATGACTGTATACGAAGGGGGCCGAACTAGAGCGAGAATGGGAAAAGGTGGAAAACACGATGACATTTATTTACTGTCACAAGCGGAGAGTTGTAGTAGATCTGTATTAAATATAGATATCTTGATGGCTGGGTGATACCTTTTAGCATAGTGCAAAGAAAAAGGGGCAAAGTGGGGGCAACATGGTGGCAGAGGTAGGTTTGAATGGGTAAACACACAACCGGCAGAAATAACATCATATAATAATAATGCCAATATCGCGATCAGAATTGTCAATATAGCAATTGTAATAGGGGCGAGGCCTTTGGTGGCACGGTTCTAGGGTCTCCGTCTGTCACCCAAGCGTATCAAAGAACAAATGGTTTTTAGGCTTAGATCAAGAAAAGAATGGATATGTAGTGAAAGACTAATTACTATATGCAAGGGCGTCTTTTTTAAAAGAGGAAAATCTTTTTGTACTACTTAGGGTCTGAAATCGCTGTTTTCAATCAAAAACATAGTGAGTACGAAAAATCTACAAAATCTGTTTCTTTTCTGTGTACTTTTACATTGCGCTACAGTGAAGGGCTGGACATGACAGGGGACTCTGATCTGGCATTAGCATGACGTCACGAGGGAACAAGGACCAATCAGGGCTCTCGTACCATTTCCATTACAAGGAAACCTGCCGGCAGTGTGCGCTGAGCATGACTTTTCAGCTATTCATTGAGGCTAGCCTGTTCAGGTTGACCAGCTGGTTTCATATCCATTTGTTTTTACTCATCTAAGGTTTATGTAAGGAATTTCAAAATGGGCCAATATCAAACAAGTAATATGAGTATCATTTCAGTTTGAATGATAGGCTATTATCTAAAGATACTTATTAAAGGTTTTTTTTTAAACCAATTCATGACTGCAGATCTGGACATATGGGTCCTCTGATTCAGTATACTTTTGAAATAACCCTTCCAATGCTGAGGCTACTTTTGTCCTAAGCAAAAAGATGCAGTTTTTTGCAAAACCATTTTAACCCTGTTGTGTTGGTATTCATCAGATAGCTCTCACTGAGCACTCTCAGATGAGTACCAATGTGCCAGGGTTTTAGTCTTTTTTCAGGTTTTTCTCATAATTTTGTATTGCCCAAATTAGCCACCAGCAGCATAAGGGTTAAAACCCAAAACAAAAATAACTGATCTGAAATGCACTCATCTGCACATAATTGGTCTACTCAAAGACCTGTCAGAGCCGCCTTAAAATACATCCGTGACTGAGGGATTGCGACTTGATCACGGCTGTCAGATTGGGGCTATTTCATTAAAACCTGGTGGCCCGAGTGAAAAATGTGTTGCCCGGGGAAGACCGGGATGGCAAAACATTTATCTGTGAGGGCCGACACATTGTTTGAGGAATTCAATCTTCAGCTGATCGACTGTGCCGCGGTGGCGGTGGTAGCGAAGACAGTTTTGTTTTCTTTCATCATTTGATACTACCACATCGAACAAATAGCTGTCAATTAATCACCATCGCTCTGCGGCGTTCAGCGGGCGTTCTAAAGACCCAGAAAATGCCTTTGCCAGTAAAACATTTCCAAAAACACCAAGCCTGTTTTGGCCGCTCTGAGTGTGAATGGGTTAAAGTAACATGTTGTAAAAAGTGAAGAATTTCTGTATTTTTTAAATGTAGAGCCCTACTATATTTTCCTGATTCAGGACTCGATCAGAAGGGTACAGAATGAGAGTCTGTGCCCTTCAGTTTGGAATTGTGTCAAACCTATCATCCTCATGAGTTTAGCCACAAGTTGACATTCATTGTAAGGGATCTGGATCTCCAGGAACCGTGCTATTGTCTTGTGGTCCTCTGATAATAATATGTAATCTGGCACTGAGATCACATTTCATGCACAGGACCACACAGAGCCCAGTCCCAGCCGAGACTGATTAGAAATACTAATAACCAGCTCCTAAATGTCACACACTATCTCATCTGCTAGATTCACAACGCACTATAATATAAACTCATCAGTAAGACTAGAGTAAGAGAGTAACTGAGAGAGAGAGCGAATGAGAGAGAGAGAGAGAGAGAGAGAGAGAGAGAGAGAGAGAGAGAGAGAGAGAGAGAGAGAGAGAGAGAGAGGAGAGAGAGAGAGAGAGAGAGAGAGAGAGAGAGAGAGTGAGAGAGAGAGAGAGAGAGGAGAGAGAGAGAGAGAGAGAGAGAGAGAGAGAGAGAGAGAGAGAGAGAGAGAGAGAGAAAGAGAGAGAGAGAGTAAGAGAGTGAAAGAGAGAAAGAGAGAAAGAAAAAGAGAGAGAGTGAGAGAGAGAAAGAGAGAAAAAGAGAGAAGGAGGGAGAGAAAGAGAGAAAGAGAGAGAGAGAGAGAGAGAGAAAGAGAGAGAGTGAAAAAGAGAGAGAGAAAGAGAAAGAGAGAGAGAAAGAGAGAAAGAGAGAGAGAGAGAGAGAGAGAGAGAGAGAGAGAGAGAGAGAGAGAGAGAGACAGAGAGAGAGAGAGAGACAGAGAGAGAGAGAAAGAGAAAGAGAAAGAAAGAGAGAAAGAGAGTGAAAGAGAGAGAAGAGAGAGAGACAAAGAGGCTGTGGTTTTATGAGATTTTTCTGCTACAAGTGAGCTGCTTGTACGAGCGAGACGCAATCTAGAAAATAGCTGTTAGAATAACTAATGTCCAGAAAGTATGAAGTTCTACAGCCATAATTGCTACCGAAGATAAATGGCCAGATTTAGTGCCAAAATATTATCTGGCGCTTTCACTGATCTCTGGGGCCCGTCTGCTGTGTAGCCCGATACTTATGGCCATTGTCAGGAGATATAGACTGGCTTCCCCTATTCTCAATGCACTAAATGCACACTGTAAAATCACCACTAGTACAATGCAGAATAAAGATAAAACAAATTCATTTAAAATCACTTTTAATATAAGATAAAACATATTTATTAAAAGCACTTTTAATATAAGATAAAACATATTCATTAAAACACTTTTAATATAAGATAAAACATATTCATTAAAAGCACTTTTAATGTAAGCAGTAGCACCAGTGGTTCATCCAGAATCAATTATATTATTAATTTGGATTATATCTATATTTGATATTTGTCAAATATAATACAAATGTCTTTTATATTTTAAGTTGCTAGCAGTTCAACTAAACACATAAATTTCATATTTTTACCACGACGACTTATATAGTCATCACCTTGGTCCTTACTGGTCAGGTTAAGACAATATGGAGGTTTTTACGAAGGGATTACTTTTTAAAATCATTTTACTCTTAGCTTTTATAACTTAGAGCCCCAGTGCACAATAGCAGATATGGTCTTAATACTAACTAACCCTTTCATTTTAAATTTAAAGGCGTGGTCTGGATATATGATATGTTTCAAAATAATTTTAGAATGGACCTTGAATTAACAAAATAGTGGTAAGTTGAGTTCTAATTTATATTTCTCCTTCAAATATTTTCCTAAATATGCTTTAATCAGAAAGACATCATAAAAGTAGTCAGGCCATGTTGGCTGCTACAGACATAATTAGGTTTATCACCATAATCTTTAGACATTCCATCGTTTTCATTCATATCGTACAATGAAATAAAATCCTATATTCATAGTAAAAATGCAATATAACTGAAAGTAAATCATCTCTAATTCTTAAACTAATAATTACGGTCGCCTAATTCCACTGCTAGAGGAATATGCAGTCATCAACTGGAAAAGTCACACCTGATCACAGATAAAAGATATCTAATTCATTCGTCAGATATCAGATAGCGGTCACCGATACACGTGTATCACCTATCACTTACAGCAAGGAGAAATATCTCGCCTCTTAAAATAATGAACTCTGTCCATTTATAAGGTTAATACCGGGAGTGGCAGGTAAATCCTGCACCAACTATAAACCTGACACCTGATTGGTCGAAAACGCGATGATTTTGATGATTTTTCCAGTTGCCGGCCGTTATTTTTCTGCGGGTTTTGCGGCTGTGAGATGAGGTGGTTGAGTATATGGGTGTATTAGGTGTAGTGGCGGATAGCATAATAAAGATAGAATGATAGCTTTTTACGAGCAATCATGGATTATTTGTGATTTCGGGGGTGCCCGGCGTGTCTCTAATTACCCTAATTTGAGCGGCTCGCCCGTAATGGCCGACTTTATGACGGAGATTCCGTAGCCACACGCTATACACGCACAGCCACCGCAGAACTGGTTACCGCGGCAACAGAATATCAACAAACTTATACAAATCTCCCTTTACCTCTCCAATGCTAAAGCTACTTTCGTCTAAATCATACAGATACAAAAATTCTTGAAAACCACCTAAACCCAGTCATGCTGGTATTCATTAGATAGCTCCCACACCACACTAGTCACGGCCACCGCAGAACTGGTAACCATGGCAACAGAAAATCAACAAACTTTTACAAATCCAACTTAACCAATGCATCCAGCACAAGCAAAATGGAAACCTAACAAAAATCAACAACTCTCCTTCAAATATTTCATGAATTTATGCTTCATTCGAAAGTTATTTTGAAAAGTATTGCAGGTTCAGACTATCCTGGCCAGATAATTTACACAAATTACACAAATAAAATATCAAACATGACAATATTAGGAAAAAATCTTTGCTTCTGCATATTTAAAATTTCAAAACCGACTGTGAAACCAAGAAAAATTCAAGCAACTTTAGATAAGTGTTCATAGGTAACTTGGATTGCATAAAATATCGGCTTGTAAATATATAGGATTTCCAAAAATACTCTACAACCTAGAAAACTTGAGCATTTAATTAGCTCAATGAAAGGACTCAAATGTTATTGTTGAATATTAAACAGAATCGGAATACTTGCCCACATCTAAAAAAATATTTTTAAAAGTTGACTTTTTATGCCAATATCTAAACCATTTCTTGAGCCACTATTTTTTGAAATTAGGTATTAATACCATTTATCACTGAGTATCAAGCCAAATACATGCCACGTAGCAATGATATCGAATCTTGTAATGGGGGATAACTTTTTTATACCGTCATGACCATCCATCATGTTCTACGCTACGCACTCAATAACGTATGTATAGCTATTTGCTCCGACCAATCAAATGCCATCAGTGGAAGCAGGATAAGATCTCGCCCGTTTCCGCGGTAACCTGTTGCGCGAGGGAGATTGGGAAAGGGGGGTGGAATTATTTAATAAGAGTGCCATTAATTACGCGGAGTTTGTAGATCTGTCACCCCGACCATTAAGTCCCAGCCCCCGAGGCGAAAAAGGAAACCTACTGTCAAGCCAGCACTAATCAATATTGACAATTTTTCATAAACCATCTATTGTGGGGTGGCAGTTTTTGTTTACTAGTAATGGGCGCCCGGGACAAGTTTAAATAATCACTATCACCCTTGTTAATACCCTATTGTGGCTAAATTACACGCGATTAATCATCGAGATGCCTAGAAATGAATTATCTATTCCAATATTGGATCTGTGAATTATGGCTGTGACATTAGACGCTTTATGTGAGGACATCCTTGAATTTTAACCCATTAATGCTCACAGAGGCCAAAAACGGCCGGACAATTTTGATGAAATGTTCATCCTCAAGCATAATTGCCAAAAATATTTGAAGGAGAAATGTTGATCATAACATTACCAACAACTCTCCTTCAAATATTTTGTAAAATCATTCTCAATTCAAAAGTTATGGTCAAAAGTATCTGAGTTCCAGACGACAATTTCTCATGAACTCTTAAGTATTAATGGGTTAACCCTTCCAATGCTGAGGCTACTTTCGCCAAAGCACAAAGACGCAAAGATTTTTTAAAACCATCTAAACCCTGTCATGTTGGTATTCATCAGATAGCACTCGGTGAGTACTCTCAGATGAGTACCCATTTGTGAGGGTTTCGGTAATTTTTTTATGTTTTGCATCATTTTGTGTTGGCCAAATTAGCCACCAGCTGCATAAGGGTTAACCTGTCCGTTCTCGGAGGAATGTGAAATATACATAATTATATGATTTAAATCAGTAAAACATTTCAACAGTTGGTAAAATTTAGGAAAGGAGATAAAAAAAAAGGCAAACAATGTCTATGATAAAAAATTTCCATAATTTTTTTTTCATCACATTTCTTTTCACCACACCGATTCTCTACCACACAAACACTTCACAATACAAACTCTTCAGCATGCAGATCCTCTACCATACAAACTCTCCACCCCCTTATATAACCTTTTCAATGCTGAGACTACTTTTGTCTAAGGCACATGAACTCAAAAATCTTTGAAAAAGTATCTAAACCCTATCATCTTGGTATTCATTGGAAAGCTCTCATTGAGTATTCTCAGATGAGTACCCATTTGCCAGGGTTTCAGTCATTTTTCAGTTTTTCAGTTTTCGCAGTACAAGGGATAAATAAAAGATTATAGATATGTAGCGAGAGACCAATTACTATATGCGCTATAATGAAGGGCTGGACATGCCAGGGGTCTCTGATCTGGCATCAGTGTGAGGTCGCGAGGGACAAGGTCCAATCAGGGCACTCTCGTATTGTTTACATTACAGAGGAACCTGTGCGCCAACATGCGCAGGACATGACTTTTGGGCTATTAGTTGAAGCTAGCCTGTTCAGGTTGACCGGCTGGTTTCATATCCACTTGTTTTTTTCATCTAAGCGACTCAAACTCTACTTATGCCACACAGATTCTCCACTATACAAACATATGTATTCTCTCCATCAGGCAAGGGTATGAATACCATAGTGCCAGGGTAGAACAAGCCAAGGGGTATCAAATAAGCTTCAAGCAGGAGTCAGGGTAGTAGGGGTGGTTAGGTATGAATACCATGGGTATCAAGAGGGTAGGGTAAACCAAGGGGTGTCAAATTAGCTTCAAGCAGGAGTCAGGGTAGTAGGGGTGGTTAGGTATGAATACCATGGGTATCAAGAGGGCATGGTAAACCAAGGGGTATCAAATTAGCTTCAAGCAGGAGTCAGGGTAGTAGGGGTGGTTAGGTATGAACACCATGGGTATCAAGAGGGTATAGGGTAAACCAAGGGGTATCAAATTAGCTTCAAGCAGGAGTCAGGGTAGTAGGGGTGGTTAGGTATGAACACCATGGGTATCAAGAGGGTATAGGGTAAACCAAGGGGTATCAAATTAGCTTCAAGCAGGAGTCAGGGTAGTAGGGGTGGTAAGGTATGAATACCATGGGTATCAAGAGGGTATAGGGTAAACCAAGGGGTATCAAATTAGCTACAAGCAGGAGTCAGGGTAGTAGGGGTGGTTAGGGTTTGAATACCATGGGTATCAAGAGGGTAGGGTAAACCAAGGGGTATCAAATTAGCTTCAAGCAGGAGTCAGGGTAGTAGGGGTGGTTAGGTATGAATACCATGGGTATCAAGAGGGTAGGGTAAACCAAGGGGTATCAAATTAGCTTCAAGCAGGAGTCAGGGTAGTAGGGGTGGTTAGGTATGAATACCATGGGTATCAAGAGGGTAGGGTAAACCAAGGGGTATCAAATTAGCTTCAAGCAGGAGTCAGGGTAGTAGGGGTGGTTAGGTATGAATACCATGGGTATCAAGAGGGTATAATGGTAAACCAAGGGGTATCAAATTAGCTTCAGGCAGGAGTCAGGGTAGTAGGGGTGGTTAGGTATGAATACCATGGGTATCAAGAGGGTATAATGGTAAACCAAGGGGTATCAAATTAGCTTCAGGCAGGAGTCAGGGTAGTAGGGGTGGTTAGGTATGAATACCACGGGTATCAAGAGGGTAGGGTAAACCAAGGGGTATCAAATTAGCTCCAAGCCGGAGTCAGGGTAGTAGGGGTGGTAAGGTATGAATAGTGTAATTAAACGCCTCAATTAGCCCTGGCTAACTATGCATGCTTATTATGCTTTATGTAAATAAAATCTCCTCCAAGCTGCCGTACCGGGCGAGGTCCCGCTGTGACTATTTCACTGTCAGCCAGCAGTGAAATATAGGGCCACGATAGTGCTCTCTTTACACACCAGATGGCACTGACGGACCCCCATAGTAGGTTACTTGGTCGACCAAAGAGACGGTAAATTCGGAAAAGATTGCGTTAGTTTAAAGTTTGCGTTTTTCAGCGTTTAGCCTCGGACGCAAAAATAAATTCGAAATTATTAGTGCTGCCACTTTAAGTGTATAGCTGGCACTCCATGTTCGCAAAGTTAAAAAAAACGTAAAAATCGATTTCCTGTAAAAAATATTTGGGGTCATTTGACACTTTTTGAATTTGACGATAGAATTTTAAAGCGTTATTGAACTAAAAAGTGGGCAAGTAGTAAATATGGCATTTTCACTGAAAAACATATCACACCAAAAACACACAATGAAGCAGATTCTAACCCTTTCATTGCTAGCTGAGACTACTATTGTCTAAGGCACAAGAACTCAAAAAATCTTTGAAAATCATCTAAACCCTATCATCTTGGTATTCATTGGAAAGCTCTCATCGAGTACTTTCAGATGAGTACCTATTTGCCAGGGTTTCGGTCATTTTTCAGCTTTTTTCACATTATATTGCATTGATCAAATTAGTCACCAGCAGTATAATGGTTAAAAAACATTTCATGTGCATGGATTTTAGTCAGTCAATTTGCACAAGCTATTGTGTTCAGATCACTATTATTCATTTGTCATAGAAAGAATGTTCCCTATTTTTTTTCAGGATTGTATCAATTTCATATATGCTGATTGTCTGAGGCAAAATTACCGCATCCATGCCATTTTTATTCAAACTGAATTTACCTTTGAGAAAGGATATTGTAAATAGCATAAGGTTATGAGATTATTGAGTAAAACTTTCGCCACAAGTTAACAGCATTGTTGTTGCAACTGACCACATGTAAGATTTCCTAAATGTTGATTGATTATATAAGGCAAAATCATGGAAACCATACCCTTTTTCTAATTTAGGAAGGATATTGCAAATAGCATAAGGTTATGAGATTATTGAGTAAAACTTTCACCACAAGTTAACAGCATCTTTGTTGCAATTGACCACATGTCTGATTTCCGCTCGGGAATGAATAATAAATTCCGCCAGATTCCCTGACTTGATGACCCAATCGGCGAATGAACTTTTGATCCGGTCTTTGAATTCTGATATCCGAAACTGTATCCCCAATAAAGTACGGCGGTGGCTACAATTGAGTTAGTGAATCTGCATGCAGAGATTCATTGATGAAGCCGGTAGAGGTGTGCCCGCGCAGGGTAAGTTGACGGGCAGGGATGGCGCTAATATGTGAATGTGATCTGGCGTTCTCGTCGTCACAACTGCACTACATCATCCACGGGCGTATCAGCTGTCCGGAGCCTTGTCGTCCGGCACCTGCGGGGGACTCCCGGGGCTCGTACCCCTGTGAAGCCCGAGACGCCCGCTGTATTATGTATGAGGCATGAATCAGGGGCTCTGGTTTGTATTGCCCGAGCATTGCCCGTTTGCCCAGGTGTCCATGGTCGAGGAGGGCATTTCTTTTCAGCATTTTCCTTATCACCATCATAATCATCACTACTACTACTACGACGACGACGACGACGACGACGACGACGACGACGACGACGACGACGACGACTACTACTACTACTACTACTACTACTACTACTACTACTACTACTACTACTACTACTACTACTACTACTACTTCTACTACTACTACAAGGGGCCTACTTTGTATTGCCCACATTGCCTGTGTTCGCCAGTGCCCGGACCGCCATGGTGTGGTTGTGAGGGCCGCAGGGTCTCACTGGGCCTGGTTTGTGTTGCCCGCTGCATGTGCCCATGCCCGCGTTGTGGTCGCAGAGGGCCGATGGGCCACAGGGTCTTGCTGGGCCTGGTTTGTATTGCCCTAATGTGCCCGTGACTAGATGCCCGTGGTCGTGGTCGCGGAGGGCCGCAGGGTCTTGCCAGGCCTGCACTGTCCTGATACGCCGTCACTCCCGAGCGGAGATGACACACGGACTGTCAGCTCCATATTCATACAGCTAGCACCAACCACAATCTCAGCACGCCCGGCACACTGCCCCGAGGGCAGGATAAAAAGAATCATCATCATCATCATCATCATCAACATCAATATAATCAACATCATCATCATTGTCATCATCATCATCATCGTCATCATCACCATCATCATCACCATCATCATCATCATCATCATCATCACCATCATCATCATCATCATCATCATCATCACCATCATCATCATCATCATCATCATCATCACCATCAACCCCATCATCATCACCATCATCATCATCATCATCATCACCATCATCATCATCATCATCACCATCATCACCACCACCACCACCACCACCACCATCATCATCACCATCATCATCATCATCATCATCATCATCACCATCATCACCACCACCACCACCACCACCACCATCATCATCATCTTCATCATCATCATCATCATCTCTATAATCATCACCACAATCACCATCCTCATCATCACCATCTTCATCATTTCCATATTTTCAACATTTTTTCTCATCACCATTGTAATCAAGTCCTTTCATCATCATCATCATTACAGAATCAGTGATATATATATATATGTATATATACTGAAACGCTTTCTTCATCTCAATACTAATATGCCTATAAAAACAGTTTTCATATTTGTTATCATGCCATCAATATAAAGTACATATATATATATATATATATATATATATATATATATATATATATATATATATATATATATATATATATATATATATATATATATATATATATATATATATAAATATATATATATATATATGCGCATCATCATCAGGCCTCCTTGCTCCAGGCTCAGTATCTTGTTTGGGTTTGCCACGTTTATTGCAGAAAGCAGGGCTGTGTATAGAAGAAGGCTGAGCTGCGGCGTTTCGCTGACTGACGTGGAATTAAATAACTGTTAAGTGCATGTGAACACGGCGAGTAAACTCCTCCACATTCATGAAGCACGCAGCGGATAATTACCTCCTAACACTCCCCAAACAGGTAGCGCCCAAAACATTATTCCAAAAACATTAGCAAAACTGGCATCAGTCTGATTGCCAACGCCAAGATAAACGAGCAAATAAAATCAACAAATGCCAGAGACAGGGAGATAAAACCAAGGGAGGATGTACATGGGGGTCGCGCTAGGTCAGCTCACAACATCATTGAGATGAACTTTGACACCTCATGCCCGGCCAAAATTAGTCCCACTGAATTTAAAAATTATGGCAAAATGATAATTGGTGACGCACCTGACATAATAGACGCGGGTGACCCCGGCCATTATGCGTGGCCTCTTGTCGGGGAGAGAGGGATTACGGCGGTCAGAGAGATGGATGGCCAGAGAAATCAGCACATATGACTGGTCACTGATCTATAGGCTAGGAACACTCAGTGTAATCACTAATCCACTAACTCCTCCTCATCTTTCTTCTTCTCATCCTCTAATCTCCTCCTCATCCTCTAATCTCCTCCTCTTCCTTTAATCTCCTCCTCTAATCTCCTCCTCATCCTCTAATCTGCTTCTCTTCCTCTAATCTCCTCCTCATCCTCTAATCTCCTCCTCATACTCTAATCTCCTCCTCATCCTCTAATCTGCTCCTCTTCCTCTAATCTGTTCCTCATCCTCTAATCTCCTCTTCTTCCTCTAATATCCTCCTCTTCCTCTAATCTCCTCCTCTTCCTCTAATCTCCTCCTCATCCTCTAGTCTCCTCCTCCTCTAATCTCCTCCTCATCCTCTAATCTCCTCTTCCTCTAATCTCCTCCTCTTCCTCTAATCACCCTCCTCATCCTCTAAACTCCTCCTCATCCTCTAATCTCCTCCTCTTCCTCTAATCTCCTCCTCATCCTCTAATCTCCTCTTCCTCTAATCTCCTACTCCTTCTTCAATCTCCTCTTCCTCTAATCTCCTCCTCTTCCCTTCATCTCCCCCTCCTCTAATCTCCTCCTCTTCCTCTAATCACCCTCCTCATCCTCTAATCTCCTCTTCCTCTAATCTCCTCTTCCTCTAATCTCCTCTTCCTCTAATCTCCTCCTCATCCTCTAATCTCCTCCTCATACTCTAATATCCTCTTCCTCTAATCTCCTCCTTCTTTAATCTCCTACTCCTTCTTTATTCTCCTCTTCCTCTTATCTCCTCCTATTCGTCTAATCTCCACCTCTTCCTCTAATCTCCTCCTCCTCTAATCTCAAACTCCTCTAATCTCATACTCCTCGAATCTCCTTTTCTCATCTTCTCCTCATCTTCTAATCTCCTTCTCCGACAATCTCCTCCTCCTCTAATTTTTCTCCTCCCATAATCTCCTCCTTTTCCTATAATCTCCTCCTCCTTTAATCTCCTCCTTTTCTAATCTCCTCCTCTTCCTGGATCCTCCTGGCCATCTCTTGACATTGCCACTAAGTTCTCCTGGAGCGTGTATTTGAACTTTCTTGTGATTAGCAATAATGATAAT